>OZ014530.1:141566553-141925317 GCA_963966105.1 Volucella zonaria | reverse complement strand
GAGTCGCGTTGCCTGATGTTTAGGACAGTAAAGTAGTTGTGCTATGGATATGATTGGTTATGATCGCAATAAAAGCATTGTAGGCCACAGAAGGGTCACTTTCCAAGAAAACTGTTTCCCAAAATTCATACCTGAGTTTTTTCCTTCAATGCTTGATGGTCTATTTGGGCTTTTGACTGCTAAAATTTCCCCCTAGGCGAAGACTCCGTTTGAAAACAAATTTCATATAAACGGTGATCGTTATTTTATAGCCGTGCACTTCACAATAAAGACCGTACTAATATTTTTAATTAGTCTAAGAAATATATGGTCAACGCAGCTATTGGTTGAGCATGTTATGCGGGTAGCTATATTCACCATACTTTAAACCAAACCACACAATCAAACCTGTTTCGGTTTTCCAATATCTGGAAAGTTTGTCATCTAACATATGTTAATTTATCTATGCCAATATCTATACTTCCGGTCTTGGAAAAGTGTCTAAAACATATTATTACAAATAGAGCAAATAATTTTATTGAACAGCACTCCTCATTCACCAAAGCCAGTACGGTTTCCAGGAGAAAAAAAGTACTGGAAGATTGCTTGGAGAATTTTCCGACTGCGTCAACGAATGCATGAGTAAAAGCCATCATATTATTCTGGTCATATTTATGGATTTCAGTAAAGTACGTGATACCCTAAATCACGCAAAACTGCTGGAATCGCTTGAACGTATTGGTATACGAGGAGTAATGGCGGATTATCTATACAACCCGTCCTTTTGTGTAGAAATCAAGGATAATTACAGTGAAAGAAACCTGGTTAAGTATGAAGTTCCTCAAACGGTCGAAACTGGGTGCAATTCTTTTCATCTTACACACAAATGAACATCTTTCGTTTAAAAATAGCATTCTGTTTGCGTGCGCTGACGATACCGCGATAGATTTGCGCCATAGATCTTTGGAGGCTGCTGCAAGAATAATGGAAACAGAGTTTAACAATGCAGTCAAATGGTGTTGCGGTAAAAAAGAAACTCAGGCGACTTTTCGTTTAGAAGGAATGAAACGTTTTATTAAATGTGACTTCAATTTATACATGTTCTTATGTACACTTTTGTTCTTATGTAAATAAGCTAACAGAGGTGGAAAAATAGTGTGTATGACAGTTACTGCATTAGTTATATTTTGTTGATGTGAATGTGTTTGTTAGAGTAAGTAAGTAACTATATTTTACATATGTAACTATACGACATGATATTCAACACTACCCCCTCAAAACTTAATCAATAAAAATTCGTAGAAAAAATGTTACAATGTAACAAAAAATTTAAATATTCATACAGATTAATTTTTTAAACCAAGCATATCGGAAGATTTTAACATGTTTAATTTTTGACAAATTTTTCGTTAGTACGAGTATATCAGCAATCATATTTTCGGTTGAAGTATATATTAAGTTAATACAATTTTTACTAAAAACCTCTCTTACGTAATGTGCTCGTATATCTATATGTTTGCTGCGACTATGGTAGACTGGATTTTTGACCAGTGCATGCTAACTAAGATTGTCTCCGTGCAACTCGGTGGGTCCATTCACCAGCTCGGGAAACCCCAGTTCTGTGATAAATGCACGTAAGTAAATAGCTTCTCTCGACGCCGCGGATAGTGCCATGTACTCCGCCTCTGTGCTGCTTAGCGCCACCGAAGACTGTTTTTTCGACTCCCAAGTAATTGCAGCGTTGTCGTCGCCGATGAAGAAAACAAATCCTGTGTAGGATCTTCTGTCTTCGTTATTGCTGTCCCAATCAGCGTCTGCGAACCCTTTTAAATGTCCACTGGTTTTCCTGTAAAGAAGTTTAATGTTTTGTGTATTATTTATATACCTGACTATGTGTTTTTGCGCCAGCAAAATGCTCAGGATGTGGATTGACGTTGAACTGCGAGAGTTTGATAACGGAGTGTAGAATGTCCGGCCGCGTGGACATAGCCAAGTAGAGCAATGATTCAATAAGCGACTGGTATGCTGTTTTTTTCACCTTTCCACATTCAGAGCAACCACCGCACTTTAAAAATCTCTGGCCTGGATCCAAAGGAGTGCTGCACTTGCGAGATTGCACCATATTTTGTTTCTCACAAAGATTACGAATAAATTGCTTATGTGAGATGCTTATATCTCCGTTGTCCCTCTCTCGTAATCTCCATTCCAAGGAAATGGTTAGCAGGTCCTTTGTTCACGACGTCAAACTCCTCACAAATTCGCTGCTCGATGTCCATCAAGGATTTTTGATTGGAGCATGCAAGTAGGATGTCGTCGACATAAACAGCGATGATGTTGGTCTCGTTGTTTTTGTCCAATGTATACACGCACGAGTCTGCATTGCATTGCACGAAACCCATCCTCTCCAACGTCCTGTCCAACTTCACATTCCACTCCCATCCTGCCTGTTTAAGCCCGTACAATGCCTTCTTCAGCTTGCATACCTTGCCTTCATTGCCTTTGATCACGAACTGCTCTGGCTGGCTCATGAAAATTTCCTCTTTTAGCTCTCCATTTAGATAGGCTGCGGTCACATCAATTTGGTGAACGATAAGAGTAAACTTAGCAGCGATTGCTAATATCAGCCTGAGTGAAGAGAAACGCACAACGGGTGAAAAAGTGTCGGTGTAGTCAACGCCAAATTTTTGGCTGCATCCTTTCGCAACTAATCGGCTTTTATAGCGCTCCACGTTTCCACTTCGGTCTCTCTTAATGTTGAAAACCCATTTGCATTTAATGATCTGCCTGTTTTCTGGTGGGTCCACAAGCTCCCACGTCTCATTCGCCAGAAGAGACTCATATTCGCTATTCATCGCTTCTAACCATCGTCGGCCATCACCCCGGCTTAGCGCTTCGGTAACTGTTAATGGATTAGAATAGTTATCATTTAAATTACTCACGTGTATGTTTCATTTCTGATGTGACCGGAGCGGATATTGTGTTTGTTTCTTATTACCAGCATCCACAATATCGCCTACTTGCTTATCAATCCGTGTCTGAGAACCGCAACCAGGAGCCTCTTCAGCTGGTAAGTCATCACCATCAGCATCCGTGAAACTGTCTTCATATGCAGTATCAATAGTATGATATTCAACTTCAGGTGCAGTATCCATCTTCACAATCGGAACATTTTACTTCTTGGGAGTAACAATAGCAGCAGCAGCAGCTTCGTTTTCCTTCTCCGATAGACTATTGGATTCTTGCAGGTCTGTGATGACATAGTCATTGGATTCCACGAGTGATGAGTTCTCTTCGCTATTCTCCAAAAATTTTACATCGCGGCTCTGGAAAATAGTCTTAAACTTCGCGTCATATAGCCTGTAGGCCTTAGACTCAAAAGCATACCCAACCAAAAAGCAACTCATACCTTTGGCACTGAATTTCGACTTACCAGGCTTTTTGTCTAGCATCACACCTTTGGATCCGAAGATTCGGAGATGCTGCACGGATGGTTTCTTGCCACACCAGGCCTCATACGGTGTCCTCATGTCAAGGGCTCTTGTATACGCCCGATTTCGGAGATATACGGACGTTTTTACAGCTTCTCCCTACAGCATCTCAGGAAGACAGGAATCAAGCAACATACGTCGCGCCATTTCCACCACCGTTCGATTAGCCCGTTCGGCGACACCGTTTTGTTGTGGTGTATAGCTTGTAGTGAGCTGATGAAGAATACCTTCAGAATCTAAAAAATTCGAAAACTCTTTGCTGAGATATTCACGCCCATTCTCAGTTCGAAGTGACTTTATCTTTTTAGACGTTTCACGTTCTACCCGAGATTTGAATAATTTAAATACATTAAAGGTATCGCTTTGTTCTTTAGTAGATATATGAACGATTTTCTACTATAATCGTCAATAAAGAGACAAAAATATCTGAAACCGCCAGGGGTACACACTCTCATCGGACCGCAAATGTCACTGTGGATCAAATCAAGCACGACGCTGCTTCTATACTTGCTACTAGTAAAGGGTAAGTTGCAGATTTTTGCTCTTAAACAAGTTTCACAGTTCAATGACATTCCACTACTGATAGAGTCCATTCCGTACACCATATCACGGGAGTAAAGCAACTTTAAATCTTTTTCATTAAGGTGACCTAACCTCTGATGCCAGCGCATCAAACTGTCATTAGGCGTTGGCGAATAGAGAAACTGTTTCTTTTCGAAAATAAACAAATTACCGCTCTTCGTAGCTTTCATAATTATTTTGCCATCATTTGACTTAATAACCGCACAAGATTTCTCAAAAACCACCGTATGACCGTTTTCCGTAGCTTTGCTTATCGAAATAAAGTTAGTTTCAAGCAATGGGACAAATAAAACTTTATGCAAATGCATGCGCACCGATCCCGCCTCAATCACAACGTCACCAATCCCGTCCGATTGTATTTGATGATTTGCCGCTAATTCGATTATTTCCTTATGTGGTGTGCGGGAAATGAACATACCTTTGTCACCACACATATGACTCGTAGTGCCGCTATCCAAAACCCATGTACTTCTTGTTAGCAGTGGGTGAGTGTTTGTGCTATTTACTGCACTGAATGCTGCGAAATGAGCCGTAGACCTTGATGTGGTAGAAGAGCGACAAGCCGATGCATAGTGTCCCCTCTTGTTACACTTATAGCACTTTCCCTTCTTCGGCGTATGCTGTTGCTGTGTTTGCCCTTGGTTTTTTGACCTTATCTGTTTAGAAAAAAACACAGACTCACCACCTTCACCTCCATTCACTGGTGTCTCTCCTTCACGCCGTCGCCCTTCCTCTAGAAGCTTTGTTTTAGCAATTGAGTTGTAGGTAGATCGTCTCTTGATTCAATAGCAACCACGAAATTCTCGAAACTTTTTGGTAAACTTGACAAGAGAATTATCGTGATCAAACCATCCTGCATCTTAATGTCGGCCTCTTTTAGTTTTTCAAACACATCGAAAAAACTATTTAGATGACTGAATATGGATGAGTTTTCCGCCATTTTCAAATTAATGAGCTGCTTGAACAGAGTTACCGTCCTTCCTGGTGCTTGTGGAGCGTGTACTTCCTCCAACCTCTCCCATGCAGATTTCGACGTTTCACAGTTTTTGATGTGTAATACCTGTGAGGTTTTAATAGACAACAACATCATTGCCAGTGCCTTACCATCCTTCAACTTCCATTCCGCCGTAGCAGATGCTGTAGCCGCTGATGCTGCTGGTGTGGAAGTTTCTCCAGATACGTATCCCCAGAGCTCGCTATGGAACAGCACCGACCGCATTTGTACTTTCCAGCTGTTCCAGTTTTCATCGTCCAGCTTCTCGATGTTGTACAAAACGGAACTCATTGCGTATTTAATAAAAACTTTTTTTTTTTTTTCACAAATAAGGAACTGGGTCCATAACCTTTGTTGCGGTAAAAAAGAAACTCAGGCGACTTTTCGTTTAGAAGGAATGAAACGTTTTATTAAATGTGACTTCAATTTACACTTTCTTACACTTCTCATGTACACTTTTGTTCTTATGTAAATAAGCTAACAGAGGTGAAAAATAGTGTGTATGACAGTTACTGCATTAGTTATGTTTTGCTGATGTGAATGTGTTTGTTAGAGTAAGTAAGTAACTATATTTTACATATGTAACTGTACGACATGATATTCAACAAATGGTCTTATGACAACGGCTTAGCGATCAACGCGGTAAAAACCCAGACGATGCACATCTGAAGTCCAGAGCATGAAACCAATCAGGAGCGAGAATATTTTGAAAATGATACTCGCCCTATATCAAGAAAACAGTCAATTGAAGTCGTTAAAAGCTGCAAATATCTAGGAGCCATCATTGATAGCTATTTTATCTGGGACAAGCAAATTGATAAGATACGCTCAGACTTATGGAAGGCTTCATTGGCATTGGCGCATCTTAGACATCAACCCACACCACAACGCCCTGATTGAATCCAAATTAAGGTATGGAATACTGGCCTGGGGCAACGCTTCAAAAATTCACATTCAGAAACTTTAAAAACTACAAAATAATGGGTTGAGGATAATTAACTGCAGAAATTTTGCTGATGAAGGTAGCACTGAGGTACTTCAGGTGCTAAATATCTTCAAGATGACATTAGTACTGGAATATTATAATGGCAACCGGTTTAAGAGACCAAAAGAACATGATGTCAACACCAGAATACGTGCCCTTGGTATGTTATAACAAGGGTATAAAGGAGCTTAAATATAGAGTTCCCTTAATGCTAAATGAATTACCACCAGATCTTAAAACTAGAAGGAAAAATATTAAAGACTTCCTACTAAACTTACAATCGTAAAATTAGAATCAGTGAATTAAAATATACCATATATACAGGCTATCCCAGTTTAGCAGTATAATCCTTTAAGGGCATATTCCCGAAGTTCCGACGAACAAGAAATTGAATGGCAGGGGTGGTCTATTCTCATTCCATTTCAAGTTACAGCCCATCAAAGAGGGTGACCTCTAATTTGGAGGTGCAACTACTTTAAACGCTATATTTTCTAAACTAATACAGATACAAAAAATGTTTTGGACATTTTGGAAAGATAATTTAGTAGTGCATTCAAGTCTTTGGGTACATCTGTGCAAAAAAAATTATGACTCGTTAAACTCAAAATTATGAAATTTTTCTCTTACAATTTTTTACTTAAAATGTATTTTTCTTAAAATTTTTACTTAATAAATTTTCTGTAATTTTATGAAATTTTTATCTTTGCAAAATTTCCTAAAAATTATGTTTAGAAACTTTTTTACGTAAGATCAACAGATTTTGTAGTAAAAGCCAAACTAAATTACTTAACCTAATTTTGATTAAACTTTTGAATTGCAACCTTCTGCAGAAAAGCCATTAGGAGTTCGCGGCAATATATAAATTGTTAAGAAATGTTTTACCGAAGAACAAATACACAACTACCTAAAATACAATCCAATAATTGTATTGTAAAAGACCGTGGCCACTACGTCTGCATGCATATCTTGTAAGAGTATTGCTTCCGGCCATCTGCTGAAACGGTCAATCACTGTTAGGCAATACCTGCAGCATTGGCAGAGGGGAAGGACAATCAACTCAATGCGAACATGGGGAGTGCACGGAATGAGTCGTGTGTCATTTTTCTTGGAATCCTTGATGAGCTCATTCCAGGATGCCTGATTGTGAGCATAGTTAGGTAGGTATCGGCGTTCAAATTTCAGGACTCCAAGGTCGACGTAGCAAACGACGTGGTTTCATTATTGATTAATTGATTTAGGCCCGGGTCAACCCCGGACAGGTCAGTTAATACTTAGTACAAACATGCTTCCTGCTCGCTGGCTGCTTACCGCCCTCTTATTCAACCTAGAATCAAGAAAAAGCCGCACTGGTGCACATTAGCTTAGAAACTTTTGTGGAAACCTGTTCAACCTAGCTAAAAGCATAAAAAAGTGACTAACTCGGATTCATACAAAGAATTCCTCAAAATATATGCAAAAGAACTGAGGAAGGCAAATCGACAATACTGGAGATCATTCTGTAACAAAATTACAGAAACCTCTGAAACATTGCGGCTAAGAAAAATCCTCTTTACAAATAATAGTTGTTTGAAAAGAACCGTTACATCCGTGATCTTTTTGGACGCTCTTTTCCATTTAGCACTAAAATCTTTTACGTCCTTTGCACACTTCTCACTTTTCCTCAATTTAGCTTTGGCCAAAGCCCAATACCTTTCAATGGGACGACACTGTGGAACATTGGGTGGATTCATGTCTTTTGGGACAAAGTCGACATTTTTAACAACAAGAAAGCTCAACGTCGCATGAGCATAGTGAGCTGAAGCTAAATCTGGTCAAAATAATGTTGAACCCTCGTGTTTGTTTAAAAAATGAATCAACCGTTTTTTAGGCACTCGTTAATGTACACTTCTCCGTTAATTGTTCCCGTTATAATAAACGATGAGCTTCTGTGTCCACATTGGCAAATGGCCTGCCAAACGAGATATTTTGACCCTAATTTTTCCATCCCAATCGATGTTGTTGATTGCGGAAGAATCTCAGCTTCAAACGAGTTGTAAAACTGCGCACCTGGAAGAGTAGTAAAGTCGGCTTTGACGTAAGTTTCGTCATCCAAAAGCAAGCACGCTTTCTTGTTGCCGATTAACTCGTATAGCTTTCGGGTTCGTGTTTTTATGACTTTTTTTTGCTTTTCAGTAACTTTCAGTAACTTTTGGTATTTTTTTTTTCGTGTTTTTAGACCGTTATGTTTTTTAGATCTTTGTACCATTGTTTGGTTGGTATTACATTTCCGAGCAACATCTCTGGATGACATAGTCTGGGTTTTTTACGATGGTATCCACTATTTTCTTGTCCAAATTTGTATCATGTGCTCCACTTTTAGTTCCACTTTTCTGTTTTCGCATAACTGTCAACGTCTCCAAATATCGTTTAATAAAAAAATCCACTGTACTGCGTGCTATATTGAAATTTTTTGCGATGAAATGGTTTGGACGCGAAGTATTTTCGAGCCACTTGTCGATGATCTTTTTACGGCGTTCCTCTTGACACATATTTTATAAATATTTTGAACCGCACCGAACTAAAATCAATAACAAACTGAAAGTAGAGAATATACAGTCTAATTTGGGTACAAAATGGGATTGCATTGGAAGTATATCCCGCATTAAAATTTACAGATTTAATTCGTTTCAGTCTTGGCATGTGGTGGTCACCAAAAACAAATATGTTTTCATTTCTTAATAAGAACAAATTCTTATGGGAATATTTGATCCTTTGGGTCTAATTTCGCATTTTCTTATTCTCTTAAAAATAATCTTGTAAGAAGTTTGGCGACAGCGTACGCTATGGAATGAACCGTTACCTAAGGTTAGGACAATTGTAGTAAGACGGTCTTATCTATCTAAAATAAAATTTGAAGTGGGCTGCTCTGTAGAGTTTCATATATTTATCGATGCCTGTATTACTGCATATGCTGCAGTTGCTTATTTGCGTGTGCAGTAATGTTCCTCAATCGAATGTTCTTTAGTATGTTCCAGAACAAAGGTAGCTCCGACGAAACAGATATCTGTTCCACCTATGGAATTGGAAGCCGTATTAAGGGACGAATATAGGCTGCGGATGAAGTCTTATTGACGTAAAGGGATTTTTCGGAAGCAAGAAATAAAACGTCTTCTACGTTAAAATGGCGGCACGGAAGAGAAAGTTTATTGAATACAAGTATGACAGTTGACATCCGTCATTGCATAAGATATACATACAAATGAATATAGTACAAGGAATATAAATGCTTGTTCACACTTTCAACACTTTCCATGAACGAACATTCTAGTTTAATTTCATAATAATAACAATTTTCGTTCTTAAAATAGATTGCAAAATTTAAAATTAATTCATAAAAAAAGAAAAGTAATTCAAGAGAGATGTTTGTCTTAAAAAACAGATTCATATAATTTATCTGTTGGTTAATCCAAATTTTGATGAAAAGTTATCTAACTTGACTTTCGAAAATCCCTTAGTTAATGCATCTGCTATGTTTTCATTCATTGGTACGAGGATAAGCTTGATTTCTTCCCTGATGACCATTTGTTTTAAGAATTTTGTTTTCATACCGATACGTTTTGATGCATCTGAGTACGAGTTGTTTGTAACGACGTCTATTGCACTTTTGTTGTCACAGTGCAAAAGCATGCTCTTGGGAATCAGTTCTTCCTGCGTATGGTTTAGCCATTTTGATTATTTGCCTGCAGCGCCCATTGCTACGTATTCGGATTCACTTGATGACAATGTGATGCGCTTCTGTAGTTTTGATGCCCAGGAGATGGCTGCATTCTGAAAGAGAAAAACCGTACGTAAATGGCCACGATGATTATTTTG
The DNA here is from genome assembly GCA_963966105.1 of Volucella zonaria. Lineage (NCBI taxonomy): Eukaryota > Metazoa > Arthropoda > Insecta > Diptera > Syrphidae > Volucella > Volucella zonaria. Next base: position 141,915,437 of record OZ014530.1, on the reverse strand, counting down.
GAACAGTTTATTAGAAAATATACACATTGGTCTACTTTGCTTCTTTTCAGACCAAACTTTAGAAGTACTTTGTTCAGGCTTTGGCTCCAAACACGGCTGGACTGTTTGAGCCCGTAAAGCGATTTTTTTAGTTTGTACACATGCTTGGTGTCATCCGCAAAGCCTATCGGTTGGTGCATGTATATATCTTCAAGCAATTCTCCATTCAAGAACGCTGTGACCGCGTCCATTTGTAGAATGTTCAAGTTCAATTTAGCTGCTAAAGCAATTAAAAATCTGATTGACGTATACCTGACTACTGGGGCAAACGTTTTCTTATACGAGGGTTGACCGAAAAGTTTCCGACGGAACAATGATACAAGACCTTTTTTCTTTTTCTATTTTTTTTTTTTTATTTTTCTACATAGTCTCCTTGTAACTCTACACACTTCTCCCAGCGATGCTCCCATCTCTCTAATCCATCCAAATTGTACTTGGCGTTTTTCTCTGCAAAATAATTGTTCACGAAGGTGACTGCCTCCTCATTTGACGACAATCTCTGTCCTCCGAGCGCAGTTTTTAGATGAGGGAACAAAAGGAAGTCGGTAGCGGCTAGATCTGCTGAATAAGGCGGATGGTCAAGCAGTTCAAAAATTCATAGATTTTCGGCATGGCAACCGCTGAGGTGTGAGACGGCGCGTTGTCTTGGCGAAACAGGATTTTCTTTTTCTGCAAATGCGGCCGTTTTTCCGCAATTTCTGCCTTCAGCTCGGCAAATAATGATGCGTAGTATGCTCCTGTAATGGTTTTTCCTTTTTGAAGACGATCGATTAAGATAACACCTTTACTATCCCAAAAAAACAGTCGCCATCACTTTCTCAGCCGAAAAAACAATTTCTGCTTTTTTTGAAGCCGGCTCGCCCCTTGCAGTCCACTGTTTTGACTGAATTTTTGTTTCGGGCGTAAAATGGTGTATCCAAGTTTCATCTACAGTAATTAATCGGCGCCGAAACTCGGAATTATTCTGCCTAAACTGCGCCAACAGAGCGTTGGAAATGTTCATTCGAACACGTTTTTGGTCTAACGTAAGCAAACGCGGCATCCAACGCGCGGACGGTTTCCCATGCCCAAATCCTGATTTAAAATGTAACAAACACGTTCTTTGGACATTTTCATAACCTCTACTATCTCTCTCACTTTAATTCGGCGGTCGTCTAACACCATTTGGAGAACTTTAGCAATGTTATCGTCAGTGGTTGCAGTTTTTGGACGTCCCGAACGTTCATCAACTGGCTCAAGTGGTAGTAGACTGGCTTCCAAATCGGAAGGTTCGGCGTTCGAATCCCAGCCTCGCCCGAAAAACATATAATTTTTTCAGTTAACGAAAATCAAGTAAGACGAGTAGTTGACTAGAAATCAACACCAAGCCAACTTCCACTAATAATTTAGTCTCCCCATTAGATGTTGGATGCCACCCATGGAGCGAAATAGGCACTGAGCCCAAATATCTTTCTTTCTTTTCTATCCCATTTTCCGAAAAACAAGTGGAGTCATACCCACTTGAGTGTTAGGTCCTACAAAAAAAAAAAAACACACAAAAGAAATCTCTTGATTGTCTCAAATAACGATGGACTTCACACGTTTTCACTTAGAGGTTTGTTGATGGAGAAAAAGAAAAACGCAAAAAACTGAAAGTTACTCTTTTTCATGCAACGGGTGGAAACTTTTTTTTTATTTGTTCTATTTCCCGCACATTTATTCTCAACGAATTGACGATTATTTCAAACGGATGGGTAGCCCACAACCTGATGTAAAGAAATTTTTCGGAAGCAAGAAATAAAACATCTTCCACGTATAAATTGCGAAATATAGTAGAAGAGAGAGTTTATTGAATACAAGTATGACAGTTGACATCTGTCATTGCTTAAGATATACATACATATGAGCATAGTTCATGGAATATATTGTAAATGCTCGTTCACACTTTCAACACTTATGCAGCTGTAAGCGACCAATAATCTTACCGAAGGCACATTTTCTAACGAGGCTCCTTATATTTGAATTCGACAAACGTTACGAGTACAATCACTAGTACTTTGAGACAGTTGTAAATTAGCTACGTCAGATATATTACATTCCATGGCTGCAGTCACTTTTAAAAGGTGTTTGTCGAACTTGCAAAGAATGTAAAAACGCACGCGCTAGTCTTTCCCAGCCGTCGATGGGCAACTTGTCATCAGCAAGGCTTAATTCATTCAATAGACCATTTTCATATGTCGGACTAGACTACTTTGGTCCTACGATAGTCTTAGTAGGTCGACACTTAGAGAAAAGATGGGGGATTCTCTTTACATGCCTTACAGTTAGGGCGATCGATTTTGAGATAGCCCATAGTTTGACAAGCGATGCATGTATCCTGGTAATTCAACGCTTCTGTGCAAAAAGAGATACGCCAATCGAATTGTGGAGTGATAAAAGTACCAACTTTAAGCGAGCAGGCAAGGAGTTAAAAGAATATGCACTACATTTGGACACAAATATATTGGCTAACAACGTCGAAGAGTGGGGCATAAAATGGAACTTTATTCCCCCCGCATTAGCTTATATGGATGGGTGCTGCGAACGTTTAGCCCGATAAGTAAAATGTACACTTGCACAAATACAGGTTACACGTAATTCAAAGGATGAACTCTTACTTAGCATGATGGTGGAGGTAGAAAGTGTCATTAATTCAAGACCTCTTACATATGTTCCTTTAGGTTAAGATAATGACAAGGCTCTGACACTCAACCATTTTTTGCCGGGTTCATCAACGGGATTACAACTCACAGTCGAAAAGTTCACCGAAGATGTACTCTTGAGAAAACAATGGCTTATCTGCGAACAATAGGGTATGCGACTCTGGAGACGGTGGATATGAGAATATTTACCTACCCTTACCAGAAGGAAAAAATGGTTTTACCCCGCAAAGCTTATCAAAATCGGTGACATGGTCATTGTAGTGGACGATAATAATCCGAAAGGCACCTGGCCTAAAGGACGTGTTATCCAAACGAACACTAGTAAGGATGGACAAGTTAGATCGGATGTTATTCAGATGGTGGATGGAATTTATACTCGACGGAGTAGAAGGCTAGCGGTGTTAGATGTTCAACGGTTTGGTGATGATGGTAGCTCGGATGAGGCACCGAGCTTACCAGCGGGGAGTGTTACCAAACCTGCCAATATTACAGCTGGCAATACCATTTAAACTGGGCTTCATACCGGTAATGCAGGCTACCTTAATTCAACGACGTCAAAAAATGACATGTGAGGAAATCAGTTTTCGAATTTGAGGTTACCGGATAAAGGCATACGAAAATTGTAGCCTTTTGTTCAATAATTGAATTTAAGTAAATTGAAATCGCTAAATTGTATGTTTATTTATTTATATTTTACTTTTTGGATAGCGGTAACCTTTGGAATACAAAATCTTTCAATAAATTTTGATATCTTGTTGCTACAATAAGTTTTTGGTTTCCAATTTCAATAGAACAGTTAGAAAAATTTATAAAATAATTTTAAAACAAATATTCTCACATCGCAATTGCTCTTTTTTATGTTATTTAAGATTAAAAGTTCATAATTCAGTTCTGTAATTTCTTCTTCTAGTTTATTTACTAACTTACAAATACAATTTGTACTTGAGTTTAATTCCTGAAGATTAAATTGCTTTAACACGCATAAGCTTTATTTTAGATCTAAACAACATACTTCAATTCTTCGTTAATTAGCTTATTATTAGAATTTACAATTAGTATTAATAATTTTTTGTCTGTTTTAATTATTAATGTTTGAATGTTTATGGCAAGAATTAGATTTTCGTTTTCAAACTTAACCATTTCTACTTCCGTGTTACTGAATTTTTTAATGTTAATCTGATATTTAATGATTTCGTCGATGCTGAAAATACTTGGGTGTATAACCCCTACTCTCGCTAAAGTTATATTTTCCTGTGTTAAATTTATTTTTTCGCATCTCCTGTTCTAAAAAGTCTTCCCGTAATATTATTTGTTTAATAAGATTTTCGTTTTTATTAATTTTATTTCTGTCTGATTGTAAAACATTTTTTAATAAAGTAAATGAGTCATTGAAATAGTTATTTATTTTTATGTGCTGATTGATGACCTCAATTAGTTCATTATTTGCATTGTCATTACTTTTTAGTTGGTTTTCAATGTTGTGCTTAGTCTTATATTCCAAAAAGCAAACATTATTCCTTCCTTTCTGTTGGTAAATTTTCGATATGTACTCGTATTTATTAAATTAATAATTTTATTCGGATTTATAATATGTAATATTGTGCTATGTCAAATCTATTTACCATTTCTGCTTCATCAATCCTAATTTCAGCATAACCAATATCTGAAGTGGTTTTTTCAATTATTAAGGCTGGCTTGGTTTTGGGGATGAGTATAAGAGCATCCATAAGAGAAGGGTTTTGATCTGTAAATTTAAATATACGTTTTATGTTATTTAGGTGTACAATTTCAAGCTTGAGTTTTCTAAATGTAGGTTCTTCTTTGTGTCGAACAGACCAATACTTTTTAATGAATCGTACTACAGGATAGTTTCCGTATAATTTTTGCGGTTTCTATTTCTTCATCCTATTACGTTAACTATCTTTGTTTAACGAGACTAAAGTCACCTTTTCAGGTGATGGAGTGCATTTTATTGTGGAATGAAAAGAGTTATTATAAAATATGACAGCATTAAGCATTTGTGTTTTGATAGATTGTTTGTCCTCTAGATTCAATGCTCTAATTCTTTCTGTGAGAGTATTATTTAATCTTTCAATATCTGAATTACCCGTATGATTATTTGGATTTCTAATCTGATGTTCGATATTTTATTTTTTACAAAATTCTTCAAAATTTTTTTGTTTTGAATTCATTGCCAAAAGTAAATTTCTCTTTTTCCACGGATTGATATGAAATGTTTTAATTTTTCAAAACTATTTCTGTCTTCTAACAACAAAATTTTAGCATATTTCGAAAATTTGTCTACGAAAACTATAAATGAATGTTTACATTAACATAAACATAAACAATTTGAAGGGATTTCCGTTAGAAGGAACTTATTTCTTATCGAGTTTCTATCGTATTTCGTTGAGGAGCAAATGTCGCAGTTATTAATTAATTGGTGTATTACTGTTTTGAGATTGGGATGATAAATTTGCTTTTTTAATCCCTCATAAGTTGAAATTATTCCAGAGTGTCTTACGTCATTTTTATGAAATAATGCAATTTTCTTTTTCAAAGTTTTGTCGTCTTCTATATCACTAACAATGTAACTACATTTCACAAATTTGAATAAATTTCTATCAGGGAATGGCTCGATTATTTTTCGCTGTAGTTCGTTATATTTTCCATCACTAAGATAGGAATGAATCCCTATTTTACCCTTCTTTATATATTTCTTTAAAATTACGCTAACATTACCATTAAATATGTCGTTTTTGTCAATATAAATTTGAGTATTTTTAAATAATTTTTCAAATTGCCGTTCCTTATGCTCTAAGAATAATATTTGTGTCTTAAAACGGTCAACCATAGTATCAAGAATAGGAATATAGTCGTCCACATTACGTTCCTTGGAGCGGATAGTTTGAACATCTTCAGATGCATTAACTTCTTGGGTTTCTTCTAGATTGTTTAACATTTTCATCTTTCCGTCCGATACCTCTCTAAAGACTTCATTATTTGAGTTCAAGTTTGGAAGACTTCCTGAAAAATGAAAATGATGGGTTGCTTTCTAAGTTTAAATCAATTCGATTCTGATTATTTTCATTTTCAGTTGGAGTAATAGCGTTGATTTCCTTGCTTTCAATATTTATAGGTCTTAAAAAACATTTTCTCCTAACTGCAAAAGCCATTCATGGGAAGAGATGTTGGAATAAACCTTAAAGCATTGCCTTCGACCAGAGTGGCTCTCATCTGATCAACATGTCTCCGGTAAAACATACCATCGACATCCACCATTTAGTATAAGCGACCATATCGCTGCATAACTCTTCCAAATTTCTTTTTGCAGTCTTTGTTTTGGTAATATCGCACTTGAACTAGATCAATATTATTAAAATTACCCTTGCATTCTGGGATTGAAATATTGTCCTCAAGGTTCGTGGCTCTAAATAGATCTAGCCGAAAATTGAATCTCAGCATCATATCTGCTGTTGTAGAAGATGGAGTTTTCCTATATTGGGACAGCAAACGATGCAGCTTAGTATGTAAGTCTGTGGAATCGCTTTTTGCAGAACGTAAGCCATTTTTAAGAATTTGAACAAAATGTTCAGCTTGTCCATTAGTTGACGGATGAGCTGGCGATATGACATAAGTTTTTGACAGATGTTATTTGATTTCAAGAAATCTTGGAATTCTTTTGATGTAAATCTGCTTCCATGGTCCGATACCAACACTGTTGGAATGCCGAGTGCTGCTTCAGAACTCTTATACAATCGTATCCCTGGATAAAGACATCCAGTCATTAATTCAGATTTCATATTTTTGTATGCAGGATCTTGTAAGCTTTTACCGTCTATAAGCTAAAGCATTACTAAAGGCAACTCTTGATAACTTTTCATTGGCTTCAGAATACTAGTATTTGCAACCGGCAAATATGTTAATCCTCTCACAGCTGATAAACCTTGTATTTTTTTTTTATAACTTAACACTCAAGTGGGTATAACTACATTAAGTTTTCTGAAAATGGGACAGAAAGAGAAAGAAGTGGCTATTTCGCTCCATGGGTGGCATCAAACATTTTATGGGGAGACTAAATTATATATGTTGTACTTAGGCAACTATTTATCTCACGAGATTTTAGTTGCCTGAAAAAAAGTCTCTCGGTCACGGCATTTGTATTTTTGTATTTAATTGGATATTTAAATCCGCTAAGAAACTGTGCGTAATATAATAATCTCTCTACGGTTAGCAAAGGTGAATTTTTTGTTTGGCTGAAAATTTAGTTATCAGTTATGAGTGTGAATTCTCTTCCATAACAATAGTTAAAAAATGTATGCAGACCCCAATAAATCACTGTGGCTTCCTTATATTGCTGACTATAGCTTGATTCTGCTTTACTTAAGCTTATTGATGCAAAAGCTATTGGCCTTTCTACACTTTCAGTCGAATGTGACAGAACTGCCGATAAGCCTACTGGAGAAGCATCGGTTGCGAGTACCAAAGGCAGACTTTCATCAAAAGGAATTAACACATTATCACTCATAAGTTCCAAGTTCAGGCCTTCAAATGTAAGTTGGCCATCAGAAGTCCACATGGATTGTACCTTTTTCGGTAGAAACTTGTAAAGAGGATGTAATTTTGTTGATAAATCTGGAATGAACTTGTGATAATAATTAACTAATCCGAGGAATTGTCGTAATTTAGTTAAGTCAGTTGGCAGTTGAGCTTTCAAAATCACTTCAATTTTCTCTGATGTCTTATGTTATCCTTCTTTATCGATGATATAACCTAAATACACAACTTTTTTTCAAATAACTTACATTTTGATTTATTTAAATGCAGATTGAATTTGCGAAGTTTTTGCAGTAACGAGTTGCATCTTTCAAAAGTTTCACTGAGGTTTCGACCCATCACAATGATGTCATCAAAGAAACAAACTGACCTTCTCAATCATTTTATACGGTATCCACAATTCTCTGCCATATATTCGGAGCACTTTTGATACCGAACATACCATAAGTTTATTTACTTTTTAAGAGCCTTTTATCGTGCTTATAAAGGGTGTTTTTTTTAAGAGGTTTGGTTTTTAAACTGGCAACGCCGTTTCTACAGATTGTCAATTTGACATTCGAAAGTTGATTGGTGGGTAGTACGTTTCGTCATTTTACAATGAATAGATCAACATCAGAACAACGCGTTCAAATTGCGCAAACTTATTTTGAAAAGCATGGTTCGGTTCACAACACTTATCGTGCGTAGCGCACGTCCATTTTACGGTCGACATAATCATCCATCTGAGCAAGTTTGTAAAACTTGAACTTTATTTTATTTAGAACATCAGCAAGAATTCTCACATTGTATTGTTTGTCGTGGGGTCAACACGTACTTTGTTGTGTCCGTAAAGATTGTTCTTTTCTTTGTTATACTTTTAGCAGTCAGTGTAAAATGCCGTGTATCTGTAAACACAAAGTTGAACGTAATCAGCCGAAAGTTCTATGTGTAGGCTGCAAGAACTATTTTCATTGCATTTGTGTAAACATTAAACCAGCTGACATCGATTTTTTGCAAAAAACCAACAAAAGTTTCCGCTGCAAAGGCTGCACAGCTGCGCTCTCCCCCGCCTACGAGAGAAGAACGGTCATCATCGCTTGCTATGTCTCCACTCACAACATCTAATGCAGTACAGACCAAAACTCAACAACAACAACACGAGGAAGTTCTCCACAAGCAAGCACAGGAAAAATTTCACACAGTCCCACCATCGTTTTCGCCTATGGGCCAACAACAACAAGAGGTATCATTGGAATCCATATACAATGAAATTGTTGCTATACGTGCTGAAAATGCATACACTCTCTCAGTGATTGCCTCATTGCAAGAAGAAATAAATAAACTCTTGCAGACTGTGCATGATCTTCAGAGAGAAGTTGATTTTTTGCAGAAAAGCAGAAGAGCTCTGCAAGTGTTTTCAAAGGGAGCCTCTACTGATGTGTCCGGAATGGAAATTGACAATTGTTTTGTTAAAAATGTTAATACGTCAGAAAATTCTAATGTAAATAATGTTAAATCTGTTTTGGTTGTTAAATTAGTGTCTAAAATCAAAAAAAGACTTAATAATGAAAAACAAAATTCTTCACAAAAGTAACTTATCCTCTAAAATATTTAATTGTGGTAATCATAGTAAAATTTATGTAAACGAGTGATTAAATGGGAAAATGAAATATTTGCTAAATGCTGCACAAAATATTAAAAAAGAAAAGATATACAAGTATGCTTGGGTTAAAAACGGGAGAGTGTACATGCGAAAGGGGGATAATAATAACTTAATTGTTATAAATTCTAGTGAGGATCTTCTAGTCCTTAAGTAATATGAAAGAATCTCATAGTAATGATATCAATGTCCCCTCTATCAACTGTATTGAAGTTTATCCAATTTACTCATTGTACATCAAAATTTGATTTTCTTATCAGAAATTTGGATTTATGAAGAGGAAAAGTCATTTTTTGACATACTTAGAAGGGTACCAACCAATATTTTGCTGCAATAACATATATGCATCTGGCGGTGTTGCTGCTTTTATTAAAGATTCATTTCGGTTTCAACTTAAATAGCTGTGACGTTTTAAAAATTAGAATTATTAATTTAAAGTTGACTTTTTTCTGTTTATATAGATTTAATGAGCCAACCTTGTCTAATAACATGTTTTATGAGGACTTGGAAAATTTATTGTCAGGTGAAACAAATGATACTATCCTTTTGGGTGATGTCAATTTAGACATCTTACATAATTCTAGTTTTGAAGATAAATATTTGTTTCTTTTATGTTCTTTTGGATTTGAATCATGCATAAATAGACCTACTCGCTTCTCATCTAGAACTTGTATTGACCATATTATGGTACGTTTTTCTAACTCTCGAACAACTCAAATCTATAACTCTGTTGACAATTTCCTAGTATCCGATCACTGTATGACGTGTCTTAGCCTAAAATCTTCTTGTCCTACTACCGTGAAGCCATTGTTGTCCAATTGTTCCTGTGTTAAAACTGACTTTGTTACTCTTAATAATCTTTTTCGTTTCGAATGTTAGGAATGTGTATATAACGAAAATGATCCTTATACAGCTTTCTCTAAGTTTAATAAAAAACTTAATAACTATGTCTTAAAATGTACACAAAAAAATGTTAAAAGTAATGATAAATCGAAAAAACTTAAACCGTGGATATCATGTGAGTTACTTAAGAAAATCAAAGAAAAAAATAATTTGTTCAAAAAGAAGAAGAAACATCCCAATAACAATAATGTAAATTCTGCTTACAAACAATTATGCAAAGATATTTTAAAGCAAGTTTCTTCGTGCAAAAATAATTACTATATGAACAAATTTCGTGAGGTTAAAGGTGAATCAAGAAAAGAATGAGAGCTAATAAGAGGCATATTAAATAAATCTGTTCAGAAAGACCGAATTTATAGTTTGAATATAGATAATATTTTTATATCCGACAACAAGATCTTATCAGAAAAATTCAATAGTTTCTTTTCTTCTGTATGTGCAAAGGTAGTCTCTGATAGTTCCGTTTTATGCTGTGATTGTAACTGTTTAGTTGATGAAGTGTCATGTTCTCAAAGTTTCTTCTTTAATCCCATATCGTCATTTGAACTACATAAAATTATCTTGTCTCTTAAAAACTCTAACTCACAAATAACTGAAAGTTTTTCAAATAACTTTTTAAAAAAAATAGCTTTTAATATCTGTGATATTTCATGTTTCATTTTCAATAAAAGCATTGCATGTGGTGTTTTTCCTGATTGTTTAAAAGTCGCTGAAGTTATTCCTTTGTTCAAGAAAGGAGATAATAACTTAATTAATAATTACAGGCCTATTTCCTTACTTTCAATATTCTCGAAAGTTTTTGAAAAAGCATTAAAGATAAGAATGGTCAAGTTTTTAGAAAAAAATAAATTCTTTAGCGATTGCCAATTTGGTTTTCGATCAGGTCGTTCCACCGAGAGTGCATTATTAAATTTTTGTTCTAATATCTACAACAGCTTTAATAATTAATACCATACTACTGCACTCTTTGTGGACATGACAAAAGCATTCGATACGGTGGATCATGCTATACTCTTAGATAAGTTTTTCAAATGTGGTTTTAGGGGTAAATTTCATAACTGGCTTAATTCATATCTATCGAATAGATCTCAAAGAGTAAAAATTGATGAGGTGTTAAGTTCTCATAGGACTGTATCTATAGGTGTTCCACAGGGTTCCGTCTAGGTCCATTATTGTTTTTAATCTTTAATAATTCTCTCTTTGGGCAAAAGTATCATAGTAAACTTACAGCTTTTGCTGACGATATGGCATGTGCTTTTACTAGTGCTTCTGTTTTGAATCTTTTCTTAGATATCAATCATGACCTTGAAGTTCTTAGTCATTAGTTCAAAATCCACAAAATGGTCATAACTGACAAAACCAAGATTATGTTTTTTAGTCCTAATGGCAAAAAAGTAGGCTATGGATCTTTCTCTTTTCACTGTGGGAACTGCCCGAGATTTAAACATAGTGCCGCTATTTGCAGCTCAAATAACAATACTCAGACTTTTTGCGATCAACTTTCGTGTTCAAACAAATGTTTTTGTATTGATCAGGTAAGAGAATTTAAGTACCTTGGCGTTACTCTGGACTGAACGATGAATTGGTCTGCCCACTCGAATGCACTAAAAAAATATCTTCTGTCAACTACTAGGCAATTCTATTTTTTTAAAATCCTATTGCTCACAGGATCTTCTAAAGAGCATTTATTATGGCTTAATACATTCAAAGCTCGAATATGGCTTAGTTGTTTTGGGTGGCACTCATAACAATAAAATCTTCCCTCTTCTTGTGTCTCAAAAACAGACTTATCTGCTGCAAAAATCGACGATATGACAGCTTTTCGTTATTTAAAAGTCTCAATATTCTACCCTTGAAACATTTATTTTGTTTTAAAGTTTTAAAAATATTTTTTGAGAGATCGGATTATTCATTAAATAGGATTAATTCTAATTACCGACTTAGAGTAAATGAACAAAATCTTGTGCTAGTTCCTTACCACAATCTGCAAATATTTTTTCAATTTTTTTCTTCAATTTCTCTTTTTAATAAATTACCCTATAGCATACGATGTACTCGAAATGAATCCATTTTCCTCAAGAAAGTCAAATCTTGGCTGTTAGAGTTCAATTATAAAGATATTCTTGACCTGCTTCATGTTTTGTTTTAGTAACATTGTTAATTTACATTTGTGTCATAAAGTTTTTAATGACCCCACTCATTCTGTTTATTGATTTTTTGTTTTATTTTTTGATAAATTTTTTTGTTTTTCTACCTGTTTTCGCCTCTAGTTCCTTATGAACTATAGATTACAGATTCTTTTCTTTTTATTGATATTGATTGATTGTTATATGTACGTATAAATAAATAAATAAATAAAAATAATAAAAAAAATAAAATGTACATAGTTATATTTTCATGTATAGATGTATATTTTTAGATCACTTAGATCAATAAAAGCTTGCTTCCTTCTTTGCCAACGTTATAAAAGGTAATGAATTTTATTGTAATTCGTAATTTGACATTTTACATAGATCTCATTGAGATTTAAGAAAAGCTGTTGTTGTTGGAGGAATTGTTACCATCAGGGTGAATGTATAGATGGTAATTTAATGATTATTCTGAAACTTCTCTCCCCAGGCGAGCGAAGCTCGCAAGTCTTGATCTAATTTTCTTCAACACCATCAATTTGGTAAAAGCGTCCAGTTTGTAATTTTATTCATGCAGCCTCCATAACATCTCCGGTATTTAGCTCAAAACATTTAAAGAAACAGAACTTCATTAAATATGAATATCTTAACGAAAATTACAATGATATTGGCCGACAACACAAACAGAGGCAAAACATTGGTTGTCCCTATCACTCATATGACTCAATAGTTTCAATGGAATTACAGTAGTTCTAGTGCGCCGTGTTTTCTATGGCGAGTGCGTAAATATTTTAAGTTGGGTTTAATTTGTGGTTTTGTATGTAAATTGTGAAGTTAATCAAAAGAATATCCCAGGTGAGTGATTTTGTTTGATTTAAAATTTATATTTAATTGATTTTTTTTTTTTTTTTTTTTCCGTCGAGGGCAGGTGAAAATCTTCCATCAGACACTACGAGGATCAGAAGCGCGTGCTCATAGTAGTGTGAGATTCTTATTCACTAAAAACACCTCCCTTCATTGTTGATTTTAATACCGCAACTAAGTAGAACTTATCAAGCAGTTTTTATTTCATAAGTTAGTCACGATTGGTAGGACACTTTCCAATGGAAGACCCTACATATTCCGCTTTCTTAATGCGGTTTCAATTTATCGCGCAAGGTCCAACGGTTTAGTTCGTTGAAGACGGCGTAGTATGTTTCGTTCGTCCAAGACTTCTAGGACTGTATTGTTGATATGGCCGCTTAACCGGACTTTATGTTTTCGTGCACAGTTCCTGACTTCATCTTCCACGGAAGGAACTACGAGGTCTCGATGCAAGTCATTATTTCTTATAAACCATGGGGCACGCACAAATTGTCGTAGCACTTTATTTTCAAAAGTTTGTATTATATTTACATTTGATTTCTTAGTACAACCCCAGAGTTGTATACCATAGGTCCACACCGGCTTTAGCACTTGCTTATAAAGAAGCAGCTTGTTTTCTAAGCTTAGCTTGGAATATTTACCAAGTAGCCAGTACATTTCTCTGTATTTGGCCTCTAGTTCTTTTCGTTTCTTTCTAACATGCGTTTTCCATTTAAGCTTCGCGTCAAGTGTCATTCCCAAATACTTAGCCTCGTTTGCAAAGGGGATACACACCGAGTTTATAGAAATGGGCAAGTGATTTATCTTTCTGTAGGTGAAGTCAACATGTACAGATTTTGTCTCATTAAGGGTAATTCGCCAGATCTTTGTCCACTCGTAGACTTTATTTAAAGCAGTCTGAAGTTTCGCCGTTGAGTCTTCTATTGATTCTCCAACCGCTAAGATAGCGGTGTCGTCAGCAAAAGTAGCGAGAACAGTATCCTCGACGTGTGGTATATCTCTTGTATATAAAAGGTACAAAAGTGGGCCCAGTACGCTTCCCTGCGGTACTCCGGCTAGGATATCTTTAAATTTCGAAACATCATTTCCGTATCGAACGCGAAAAATTCTATTTTCAAAATAGCTTGTCAATATATTATAAAGCTTTAATGGCAAAATTCGTCGCAGTTTGAACTTCAAACCTTCATGCCATACTTTGTCAAAAGCTTGTGAGACGTCAAGAAATACGCTCGAACAAATCTTTTTTTCTTCCAGGGATCTTTCAATTACATCAGTAATTCTATGCACCTGATCAATTGTTGAATGCTTAGTCCGAAATCCAAATTGATGGCTGGGAATAAGATTTTGGTTTTCGATAATTGGAAGAAGACGTTTTAGCAAAATCCTCTCAAAGATTTTCGAGAGGATCGGTAAAAGAGAAATGGATCTGTATGATTTTTTATCGTTTGGAGGTTTTCCTGGTTTTAGTACCATAATGACTTCTGCAACTTTCCACTGGCTTGGCACGTATTCAAGCCTCAGAGCCGCGTTAATAATGTGTAAGAGCTTTATAAGTGCTTTTTGAGGTAGCATTTTCAGAACTTCTCCGGTAATAAGGTCATACCCCGGAGCGTTCTTTGGTTTTAATTTCCTTATTACAGTTTTGATTTCAGCAAGAGTTGCATTTGTCATTACAAAATTACTATATGCTATTTCTAAAGAACTGGTGCCGGGTGCCAGTGTCGGGCCGTCGGAGGGCTTGAAAATTTCTTCAAGATAGTCGGCAAAAACCTCCGCTTTTTCCTTATCCCCCTTAGCCCATTCGTTATTGCCGACCTTGATTGGTGGCGCGGGGATTTTGGGCCTTTTTAAGCATTTTAAAGCTTTCCAAAGCGAGTAATTTGTTTCTTTTCCTGCCGTCAGGTTTTGAACATATGTATTTGCTTCGGAATTTCTGTAACTTTTAAGAGTCTCCTTGAGCAGATTACAGAGCCTGTTTAAGCGTGTTTTATTCTGCGGCGCTCGAGTTGTTTGCCATCTTTTGCGAGCTTTTCTTTTTTCTCTTATCATATCTTTTACCTCAGGCGGGTAGTTTAAGTTACGTTTAGCCGTGTTTTTTCGTTGACAAGGTGTATTGTTCCACGCAGCACATTGGACTATTTCAACGAAAGAATCCACTTCGATTTCGAGTTCAAGTGCTGCTTTAAGTGAAACGTCTAGTTCTAGGTTATTGTTAATCTCATTTCTGAATCCTTCCCAATTAGTATTTCGTCCAGTTAGTCTTAATGGTCCTTGTTTTTTAATAAACGTGTCGTTCATTGTCAGTATGACTGGAGAATGATCGGAGGAAAGATCGAAGCTTTCATCAACGTTTATATCCGAGTTACGAATTCCTTTAACAACGAAGAAATCGACAAGATCGGGTATTTTCGTTGTGTCTGTTGGCCAATAAGTCGGCTTGCCCGTTGAATAGAAGTCACAATTGTGTTCCATACATGCTTTATAGAGTATTTTACCCTTTTGGGAGACACATCTTGATCCCCAAAAAGTGTGTTTGGCATTGAAATCACCGCCAATCATAAAAGCCGATCCAAGAGAATTGAATATATTTTTAAATATATGTTTTGAAGGCGTAAATCGTGGAGGACAGAAGATGGCTGAAATAGTAAAGGAGTTCCGTACCAATTTTACGCGCACCGCAATTAGTTGTACAGACTCGAGCTCTACTTTTATATCTTCGTTGTGCTCAAGAGACTCTTTAATGTATACAGAGGATCCGCCCCTCGCGTTTCCCGAAGGGTGATACGCGTAGTAATCTTTAAAACCTCTAATTTTTGCAGATGACCCATTTTTCAAGTGGGTTTCGGAAACCAAACAAACGTCAATGTCGTTTTTCCTTAGGAATAACTCAAGTTCATAAAGTTTTTCTAAGATTCCGTTTGCATTCCAGGTGAGTACGCTTAATTTTTCCCTTTTCATTTTTTAGGCGAAGGACGTTTTTTATTGAACCTATTTTCAAACTTCTTTAGCTTATCTAAAATAAGTTCATTGATTTTGTTTTGCTGCTCAAGCTGCGCGAGAATAACGGAAAATACTTGGGAAGCAGGATCTCCGGAATCTTTTGCCTTTAGCTTGGTAGCTTCAGCGTATGTAAGTTTTTCCGATGCTTTCTTTTTAACACTGGAATCAATCACTTTCGCCTTGGCGTTTTTCACGATATTTTGAGCAGATCCCGATGTTTTTTCTTTAGTTTTGAGATTCTCTTTTTGTGGCTTAAACAACTTGTCACGTCTGTTTTGCAACTCCTTTGCTACTTCACAGCCACGGAAATTTGCTACGTGTTTACCCCTGCAGTTGACACAAGTCGGAGGGGTTTGTTTGCTTACGTTGCATTCTTTGGACAGGTGTTTACCTGCGCATTTTACGCACCGAGGCTCTTTTTGGCAGTAAGCTTGCGTATGGTTAAATTCCTGGCATCGCTTACACTGCGGGATCAGTTTCGAGTTTTTGCGTCGAGGCTCAATTTTAACAATAATGTTGAGGATTGACTTAATATCGTATATTTTTTGGGTATGTTCAGTGTTCTCAAAGGTTAGCATAAAGAGGGGAAGGCTACGTTTAACTGTCATATCCTTTCCTTCAATTTTTTGTTTCTCTCGCTTTTCGATGTTGACGACATAAATGATTTTAAAACCCTTGTTTTTTAAATCACTTACGATATCCTCTTTTGGGCAAGACGGATGCAGTCCTCTGGCGACGACACGAATAGGTCTTTCGCACTTGTTCTCGTATGTGAACCATTGGATTTTTTCGACGCTTAACTTGCGAGAAAGAATGCGATAGTTGTCAGCGTCCTTGACGTTGACTTTCCATACATTATTATTGCGCGATGTTACTATATAGTCCGATCTCGGCAGGGTCATCAATATGTTTTGGAGTTTCTTGTAATTTGAAACCCCAGTGACATTGATTGGCGGGTGTGTTCGTTGTTTTTCCGCTTTGATTTTTTCAGGACTCATGTTATTGTTGACATTTTTCTTCGATTCATCTCCCTTTGCTTCACGTTGAGAGACGATTTTGGGAGAAGACGCAGCTTTACGCTTTTTTCCGGGACGTTTTTGCAAGATCCAGTCGGTTTCTCGACCTAGCTCTTCTTCATCTGTTTCGTAGATATTTTTAACAGATTCAATAGACATAACGTCGCTGTTTGACTTTTCCTTGGTTTTCAGTTTTTACAGTTCTTTTTTAAGATCTTCGCATGTCGCTTCCATTTTGGTTAGCCTAGTACGAAGTTCGGTATTTTCGTCTTTCAGGCTATTTATTTTCGCTGAGGTTCATTCTTCGCAAGACGACGTTTTTGGTGTCGTTGGACTTCTTTTGTTATCTTCTTGTTTTGGAGATCTAGGTGGTGGAGATCTCGAAACCCGTGAACTTTTTCCGAACGGGTTGATAAGATGCAATAATTGGCTCGCCCCAGAATCCATCGAGCCGACCTCCGTAGTGGGTGGATTTTCCAGCATAGCTGGTCTGCCACCTGGGGTAATAATTCCATTTGTTTTACTCATTGCATAATTAGTATAAACTTCACGCTCGGTATACGGAGGGTGCATTTTAGTCGCCTCTTACGACAGGCATGCATACCTCGGGTATATTCTAACCCCTACCCGAAGGGGTAATTGATTATTTGTTTTGTTTTTATTTGGGCAGAGTTTGATGTTTGTCTCCATAAGTGTGTATGTATTTATGAACTAGATTTTTTGCACTCGTATAAGTTAACAACAGATAAGTTGAAGAATTCCTTAAAGCATCGTTCCCACGAAACTTTGCACACGCTTCGTTCACACGCTTCCATTCTGCCAACTCAGCGTCTGGGGTAAACAACAAAACAAAAGAATAATATTTCACTTGCAGTCGAATACCTGGGAAATTACATCGGATGCAAGTTGAAATCGTGGGTTAGGTTTTAAATGAAAGAATTGTCATAAGCTAGTCTTAAGATTGATGGCATAAAATAAAGTTTTTTTTTTAAATAAGAAATACAAATAGTTTTTTAACTGGCGCCCGAGCTGGGACCAAGTGATTTAGTGCAAGTGTAAAAAGTGAAATTATTCAAGTACTAAAGGAGTACTACCTTTCCGTACAAAACACTAAGGTCCTCAAGAAGCACCGTGCACCGCTTGGTTCCAACCCAACCAAACGCTGTGAAGGAAATAAGGCCCCCAGTAACCCGATGGGATAAAAAGGAGCTAATTAGTTTAGCAGCCACTTCACGCGTAATGCTCATCAGGACTCTAATAGCTTTGTAAGTTTAGTGCTAAGTTAATTTTAAAAAGTGAAACAATTACCTTTTTTTACTCAAATTAAATTTAGTTCTAAGGAAACACGCTGTATTTGTCTATAACAATTTTTTTTCCCTCTTTGTGAAGTGAATAATTAAGATTTGTTTATAAAATTTATACTCAATAAGTGACCTATTAATATTTATCAATTTATCAAATTTTATCCTTACACAATAACTAATTAATATTTTGTTTTGTGTTACACACACATATCGGAAATTCATAAATTTAAATTTTGTGGAATTTTGTGTAATTTTCGCTCAATATGCCTAACCAAAATTTAATCAGACCCGCCATACTAAACGTACCCAATGAAAACCCTCCTCCTGCTGTAAATCCTCCCCAACCTTCTGTCGTGACTATTAATGGTGTAACCGCAGACGAGCCCCTTGCATGACTTATTACAGGAATAGTAAACCGGGTTATTCAGAATCAAGGCCGACAGGTTATTCAATCTATTGTCAATCCAAATTCAAATTTAATTCTTGGTACTGACCAAGTAATTAACCCAGAGCTTAGGAAAAATATTAATGAGCTAGATAAAATCCCAGACGTTATCCGTTCTTTGAAAGATTTTACTGGGCAACCAGGAGATTTCAATTCGTGGAAAAAAAGCGTCGACAGAATCCTACAATTTTATGATCACTTAAAAGGTACCCCAAAGTATTTCGGTATACTAAGTGTAATACGAAATAAAGTGGTAGGCCAAGCCGATGTAGTATTGGAATCTTACAATACTCCATTGGATTGGAAGTGCATTTCGCGCTGCTTAGCAATGCACTATGCCGATAAACGTGACCGCTACACGCTTGAATATCAAATGACTTCTCTCATGCAGGGTAATCAAACAATTCAAGAATTTTATCACGTAGTTTATTCGCATCTATCGCCCATCCTCAATAAGATAGGTTGTATGGAAGTATCAAATGATACTCTCACCATAATACGCAAACATATCGAGATAAAGCTCTCGATACGTTCGTGAGAGGACTAAAAGGAGACTTGCCAAGGCTGCTAGGCATTCGTGAGCCTTCGGACTTGCTTCAAGCACTCCAGTTATGTCTAAAACTGGAAAAGCAGAACTTCAGGACGCAATATGCTAACTCCTACCAGCATCATTCACCCAAAGCTAATAAGCACACCCACCTGTTCCTCAAATAAATAATCGTAATCTTCCTCAAAATCAGATTCCATTCTTCCCACAACTAGCTCACATTCCTCAACAATTTCAAAATAATCCCCGTTACCCGAATCCTCCATATTATCCAACCCAACATTTCAATCCAAATCAACACTATAATAATTTCCAACATTATAATAATCCTCCACCTCGTTCGTCTCAGCCTAAACCGCAACCCAAGCTTGAGCCAATGGATATTAGTATCCAAACGCGAGCCATCGACTATAAAAATGGACCACCTAAACAAAATCAATTTGCTGGAAAAAGACCCCCACAAGAACAGCTAAGAACAACCCATCAACAAAAATATCAGAGGAACTATCATATCAATACGGACGTATCAAATCTGCCGTACGGCACGGACCATCAGGCTCAGTACAATGAATATCAGCAATACCTCCAACATTTGGCAAATGGGCAAGCCATTGGCAACGGGACCTACGAAGCCCAAAATATAGCTTATCAAGGAACACCTACCGAACACGATTCTCCACCGGAAGAATGTACAAATTCTCCACAATCTGAAAACATAATAGATGTCGCCGAAGTGCATTTTTTAGATTGAACTGCTCTTCCTTGCCCTATTTTGAGAGTAAGACGAAGAGCGAAAAAGTATTAAAAATTCTTATTGACACAGGTTCTAACAAAAAGTACATAAGATCAGACCTCATTTCAAACCCTATACCAAACAAAAACCCTTTCTTCACTAATACAGTTAGTGGTAAAATAGAAATAACACATCATAAGCTGTTAAATCTTTTCGATATACCAAATTCCCAGTTTACATTTTTCCTCCTACCCTCTCTCAGGACATTTGACGCTATTTTAGGTAACGGCACCCTAAAAAATCTTTCAGCCGTTATTCACACCAGAGACAATATCATGGTCATAAACGATACAATTAAAATCAGAATTAAACAACATGTTTCCCAGGCAGTCAATAAGATCCACGTCAGACTGGATGATATTCAACCGGACTATGGACAAAAACTCAATGAACTTACACGGACATTCACTGACTTATTTTCAGAACCCGATGAAAAATTGACTTTTACAACACGAGTAAAAGGTGAAATTCGGACTAACACAGAAAATCCTGAGTACTCTAAAAGCTATCCTTATCCTATGTTACTCAAGGATGAAGTTGACAAACAGATAGCGCAACTTCTCAACGACGGAATAATAAGACTTTCACGGTCGCCGTATAATTCGCCTATATGGATAGTCCCGAAAAAACTGGACGCAACCGCTGAAAAGAAATTCAGAATGGTAATTGATTACCGCAAACTTAATTCAGTGACAATCGCGGACAGGTATCCATTACCTGAAATTAATGAAGTGTTATCCCAATTGGGACAAAGTAAATTCTTCTCGGTCATAGACCTTAAAAGTGGGTTCCATCAAATCCCACTTAAGGAATCCGATGTAGAAAAGACAGCGTTCTTCGTCAATAACGGCAAATATGAATTTTTGCGCCTCCTATTCGGATTAAAGAACGCACCAGCTATATTTCAACGGGCTTTAGATGACATGCTACACGAACATATTGGGAAAATATGTTATGTGTACATTGACGATATAATAATTTTCAGCAAAGACATCGACACTTATCTAAAAGACAATAAAACCGTGTTTGAGACTCTTGCAAAGGCGAATTTGATAATACAATTAGACAAATGTGATTTCTTACAAAAATAAGTTGAGTTTCTCGGTGTCATTATTTCTGCCGACGGCATCTAAACTAACCCCTCCAAAGTCCAAGAGATAATAAACTGTCCATTACCAAAAACTCTTAAAGACCTTAGTTCTTTTTTGGGACTTTCTGGCTATTACCGTAGATTCATAAAAAATTACGCCCAATTAGCTAAACATCTTACCTCCTTACTAAGAGGAGAAGGAGGATGTATACCTAAAAACCTGTCGAGTAAAAAATTAATCGAACTAAATGATGAAGCAATAGAATCCTTTCGCAAACTCAAAAACGACCTAATTTCAGACTATATCCTTCTCAAGTACCCAGATTTCACCAAGGACTTCCAGTTGACCACAGACGCCTCCGATCATGCCATAGATGCAGCCTTATCACAAGACGATAAACCGATTCTGTTCATTTCAAGAACGCTCAGTAAATCTGAAGAACATTTCGCAACCAACGAGAAAGAAATGCTCGCCATTATTTGGTCGCTTAAATTCCTCCGAAATTACCTATATAGCTCAGCGAAAGTGCAAATATTTACTGATCACCAGCCTTTGACTTACGCTCTTTCCAATAAAAATAATAATAATAAAATGAAAAGGTGGAAAGCTATACTAGAAGAGTATAACTACACTCTAAAGTATAAACCAGGTAAAACAAACGTGGTCGCTGACGCCTTATCCCAACTTCCCAAAGAATCCCAATTGAATTCCATGACAATGACAAGACATAGTGACGAAAGCTCGTCACATGATTTAATACCCGCAACAGAATCTCCAATTAACGTTTTTAAGAACCAGATAATGCTTTTACCGGTGACCAAACAAATTGTGAATTTGAAATACCTTTTCCAACCTTCCATAGACATACCTTTATACAGCCAGATTATACCGATGGAAGTTTAACTGAAATCTTAAAGAAGCTTCTAAATCCTAGCGTTACAAATGGAATATATACGTCTGAAAGCATAATGGGAGGAATACAAAATTTCTACCCGCTCCATTTTAAAAACGATAAAACTCGTTATACACAAACCAAAGTTGAAGACCTTACATGCCCCCAAAAACAGGAAGAAACGATCATTGAAGAACACAAAATAGCGCATCGAAATGCGCGCGAAAATAAAATTAAAATTCTCGAAAAGTTTTACTTCCCGAAAATGAACGCAAAAATAGCAAACATAGTCAAACAATGCGTAACTTGTAGAGAACAAATATATGACAGACAAATAAACCAGATCTAAAGGTAACCCCAATTCCACAATTCCCAGGCGAAATCGTCCATATAGATATCTTTTTTTTTTTTTTATAATTTGCGCACTCCTAAGGGGTTATGAATACCCTTACACTGTTGCCAGGGCGTGGGCGGAAAGGTAGAAGGAGGAGAAAGGAAAGTTTGTGATGTAGTGGTTTGAAACTCAGGTGTGTTTGGTTTCGATATTGACTCTCCAGGGGTGGGAGTCCGAATAGGACGGAGAGATTTTCTTCACTCGGAATGGTCAGGTCGTGAATTTTAACGGTTGTTTTTGTGTTTGAAAACCCTACAACAGCCAAATCTACATGTCAGTGTTATGCCTTCACACGCAGATTTTTCTGACTGAGTTCCAATTACACAAATAAAAACTTGCCGAGGCTAGGATTCGAACCTTGACCCTCCGAGTGAGAAGCGATTGCTAGTACCACTACACCACGGCCACCCCTAAACTCAACTGAGAAGAGACTTGTCTTAACGCCTGTAGATAAGTTTTCAAAATACGCGTAAACAAAAATCCTCAGTTCGAAAGCAACAGAAGATATCAAAGAACCTCTTCGTGAAATACTTTTTTCATTTGGCATCCCCAAAATCATTGTTATAGACAATGAAAAATCTTTAAATTCCTCATCTATTCATTTCATGGTCGAAGACCAACTTAAGATTCATATTTTCAAGACACCCCCTTACGTCAGCTCAGTAAATGGTCAAGTGGAAAGATTCCACTCAACGCTATCGGAAATAATGCGTTGTCTGAAAACCGATAATATACAAAGAACATTTCCCGAATTATTAGACAGGGCAGTTTACGAATGTAACTTTTCAGTTCACTCTACAACTGGCAAAAGGCCACTGGAAGTATTTTTTGGCAGAAACGTAAGTATTAACCCTGAAGAATACGAAAAATCTAGGCAAGACAACATAACTAGACTTAAAGAAAAGCAAGAAAAGGATTTAGCCAATTTCAACAAGAAAAGACAACCCATAAAAGAGTACACCTCTGGCGATATTGTATACATTAAACTTAACAAAAGAAAAGGGTCCAAACTTTCTCCCAGATTTAAAAAAGAAATTGTAAAAGAGAACTATTCAAAAACCATACTTACTCAAACAGGTAAAACCGTGCATAAGAGCAACATTAAGAGTTAACATCTCACTTTCAGGTTTTTTCTGACCTCTTACTACGCCGAGGTGCAGATTTTGGATTACTCAAATTCAAAAGTTATATCGCTTACTACAGGAACATTCAAGTTGCAAGTCGGAACACTTAAACTAGTTCACACAATTAACCTTAAAGCCTATGAAGAAACCCTTTATGAAATCAAACAAATGATCCACCAAAATGTTGACACCATTCATCCCATGTATCAATTCCTCTCCCACGAAATCACCACAATAGAATCTCTTCTTAACAGATTAGAACCCAAGAGAGCAAAAAGAGCCCTTAATTTCATTGGCAGCGCATGGAAATGGATATCCGGTAGTCCAGACCATGACGACTTTATTATCTTAAAATCAAAAATTAATGGCATCCTAGAAAACAACAATAAGCAGGTAATTATAAATAGATCAATTATTGAGAAAATAAACCAAATTACTAATACCACAAACAATATTTTAAAAATGTATAAAACAAATGAAGAAATAAAAAATGGATTAGTTATTAATATTAAATATAAGTTTGACATAATAAAAGAAGAGATCATAAATATTGAATATGCCATACATTGGGCAAAAGCTGGAATAATTAATTCCTTTATCCTATCTAATAATGAAATAAACGTACTCGTAGTTAAAGAACTTTTTGATAAAAATAACGTACCCTATCTTAATATAGACGAAGCAATCGAATTCGCGGAAATTAAAATAGCATCAAGTAATTCTGAAATTTTATATATAATAAGTATCCCAAACACTGTAAATGAGATTTGTAAGACAATTTTACTAAAAACAATAAAGAGAGAAAATTTAGCAATTAAGTTACCTTATGAAAATATCTTAAAATATGAAAAAGCAATATATGGAATAATATCAAAATGTAAAACTAATTCTAAGCTTACAATTTGTAATAAAAATAAGTTAGTCGATTTAAGTCAAACCTATTGCATTCCAAACTTGCTTAACAGTCGTCCTCACAACAGTACAGAGACCAACAATCAACATATCCTTTCAATCGAAGAACTGGAACACTGCTTTTAAACCAGTTTAACGGCACAATAATTATTAATAGCGACGAGATGGAACTTAAAGGCACCTTTATCCTTCAATACCATAATGCCACAATAAAAGTCGATGACCTAGTCTTCTACTCTAATGAACTTTCCGGAACAAAACCGATCTCTCCAGTAGTACAACCAGACTCAACCTTCAAACCTACAAAGAATTCTTAACATTACAATCAATGAGGGAATTGCATGTCAACAATACTAAACATATAAAGTTAATTGAAGATGAATCTCGACAAAGCTATTTCACAAATATTGGCCTAGGATCAATAGTAATCATCCTGATACCATTATTTATAATTTCAAAACTATTTGAACTTGTAAGAAGAAAACCTGTAAAAATTTCAACAACATTAAAAACAGCTGAAACTCCAATTACAACCATAAAATAGCCAGAAGAATCGGCTTTAAAAATATTTACAGTAGAAACAAATAGAATTAATAAAATTCCATATTTTTGAGAATGAGGACATTCTCGTGTAAGGAGGGAGGAGTTAACAACAGATAAGTTGAAGAATTCCTTAAAGTATCGTTATCACGAAACTTTGCACACGCTTCGTTCACACGCTTCGTTCACACGCTTCGTTCACACGCTTCCATTCTGCCAACTCAGCGTCTGGAGTAAACAACAAAACAGAATAATAATATTTTACTTGCGATCGAATATCTGGAAAATTGCAAACAGAAGAGTAATAGTGCACCTGCAGTCGAATACCTGAGAAATTACATCGGATGCAAGTTGGAATCGTGGGTTAGGTTTTAAGTGAAAGAATTGTCATAAGTTAGTCTTACGATTGATGGCATAAAATAAAGTTGTTTTTTTTAAATAAAAAATACAAATAATTTTTTAACTTATATCTATAAATACATATATAGTTATAACATATGTTCAGAGTGTAAGTATGTATGTAAGATTGTTTTGTAAATTGTTGTGTATATTTGAAAAATTTCAGTGGACTGTAGTTATGTAAATTTAGGTTAGTTTATAATTTATAATATTGTAATTTTAAGATATATTTATGTAATAAAAGTGCATAGAGTGTTCGGAAATGATTCGCGGGGTTTTAGTAGTGTAGTATATATTTGTATTTAAGTATTTTATGGAATTTTATATAAGAGTTTCATTGGTGTAAGCTTTATTTGATGGTAGAGACGAAATCTCCGATGTGTGGTTGATGTTCAAGCTTGAGCCATTTCGGCCGTTGCTGGAGCCTCGCGAGATATTCAGTGCTCCACTTCTTCCAAAATATTTGGTAGAGACCTTGAATCCTTTGCCATCTTTTGAGGTAACCAAGTTTAGCATCAGTCAGGTCCGGGTGAGATAGGTTGTTTAGTGGCTCGCCTATATGGACGTATCCAGGTGTCATTGGTCTGAACTCGTTGGGATTGCTGGCCACTGGGTGGAGTTGCCTCGAATTAAGACACGCTTCCACTTGTGTAAGTAACGTGTCGAACATTTCACCTTGCGCTAACTGTTTACTATTAAATATAAACCTTTTACAACGGGCAATGACTCTTAAGGGCCTTATCAAGATCGAATGTCTTTTAATTAGTAAACTTATTGTATTTTCTTCTTTAACACTTTTGTTAAAAAGGTCCAGCAAAAGAGACGTGCTAATCAAATAAAGTTGCTAAACAGTCGAATTTTCATTTTTATCTTTTTTTATTTGTACCACGTACATATAGTATAAAACATTGGTCTTTCTGAGCCTTTTGAACAGGGAATCCAGTAACATTTTTTTTACTTATAACTTAACAATAAGTGTTTGGAAATAAAAAGTGCTAGAGATTAAGAATTCAATTAAAATTTTTTTAACAATTTCATTTAGTGAAAATAATAGACAATCTGCTAAAATTTAAACATTAACTTTGGACAGTAAGTTTTTTTACAATCCGAGTAAAGTGCCAAACGGTTTTCGCGGCGCGAGCTTAAAACAGTTCGTTTTCGGTAATTTTGTAACGGAAGCTGTTACTGCAGCAAGCGGAATTTCCAAACAGGACATAAACTGTTATCCTTTAAAGGTGTTCTGCAACGGACCAGCCCAACGGGTCATTCGTCCGCTATTTGCCAACGGCGTTCTATTTTTGTAAGTGAAAAAAAAAACAACAAATAAATAAAAAATAGATTTTACCTGTTGTCTTAATTGGAAATTTTTTTCTCTCCTCGAATTTTGTTGGTTGTCTAGGGTCTCGAATATGGCCGAAATAGAGAAACACTTACGACGCGTAGCCCAAAGTATCTTTCTGGAAGAATCACAATTTTAGAAGACAACTTTGATACAGCGAAGGATTTAAATACGAAATCAATTACTTCGTTGGAAGGGCCATCGTTGGAGTAAGCATCTAAGGGGTTCGACAGCATCCAGGAAACTTACTTGGAATACAAAACCATGCTGATGGACGCGTTGGACAAATACGCGATTACACCAGTGGTAGCATCTGGTCCAGAGTCTGGGGTGAGTGAAGACAAACTATTAAGCAAGAAAGTTTAAGGCGATCGAATGTCGTCATTCGTTGACAAATCTTGATTTACCAGTACTACACTGGAACGACATTCTAATCTATAAAATTTGTCAAAAGTTGCATGGAAAAACAAAACAGTTATGAGAGGAAAAATTAGGAATACGGAAGGATTTACACACCTTCCAAGAATTTTCAGAATTCTTTGAAGCAAGGTTTCGTACCTTAGTTGCAATCGATCCTATCGATAGTGTTAAATGCGACAACTCCAAGAAATTTAATAATTTCCATGTGCAAGAACATCTAAGCAAACAGGTTTCCTGCAAAATTTATATTAAGGGTGCACATGCTGTGCGATTCGGCAAACAATTTTTGCGACGCCATCGCAAATCAAAATAGGAGTGTGGATGAATTTTCTCCCGTGTAATCACGGAACGCAGCAATGCTTTCGACTATGCCAACAACGGCACCATGCGCTCCTACACATAAATACCAATCGCTATATGAGTGAAGCGCCACAACAATATAAGGATCCCCATAGGAATTATACCAATCGACAACTTCAACCAAATTTTAACACAAGTATAGCATCTCAGCCACCACAATCTATAATACTCGTACAACACTCAGAATGTAGCACTATACAAACAAATATAAATCAAACTCTAAACCCTTACACTGAACCCTATAACATTAATAACAAAAACTTAAATAACACTTCAAACACTTACCATTTATATAACGCTAACAGGTCACAGGTATTGCTAGCTATCGCAATTATAAAAGTAAGATCATCTATCGGTCAGATCTATAATTTGCGGGCCTTACTTGATCCAGGGTCAGAATCAACGTTCATCACAGAGTCAGCTACACAGTTACTTCAGCTACGAAGATCGCGAACATTCCTTGAGGTCGCAGGGTTGGGGAGGATCCAGAGTGGAACTTTTCATAGCTTCCTTGATATATCCATCGGCTCAATGCACTCGATCTTCAAGATAAACGCGCATGCATTAATTTGTAAAACCCTCACGGGCCTTCTTCCGGCCTTCGAGGGCTATGTCTTGCTGACCCCTAGTACAATAAGCCTGCAAAGATAGATCTTTTAATAGGAAGCGATATACATATATATTGATCTAATGTTACCTGGAATAGTCCGTGGCGAAGATTTTGATTCACCAACTGCCTTTGAGACCCAAATAGGCTGGATACTTATGGGTGGAACTCCAATAAGACATCCGGGACAAGTTCGAAATTTCGTAAATATATAGCAATTCCTCCAAAAAATTTTGGGAGATCGAAGAAGCACCTTTTCAAAGCCCGCAAAGTGCTGAAGATCTGTACTACGAAGAAAAGTTTTTAAAAAAAACTTATCGAGCTCCTAACGGGAGCTGAAACGCTGATAAATCGTCAGCTCATGAAATATCTCGAAACACGAAAATTTCTTAATGACCGGCAGTATGGTTTTCATAGCAACAGGTCCACTGGTGATCTGATGGCATGTCTCACCAAAAGATGGAACCAAAGCGTACATCAATCTGGCGAAAGTAAGATAGTTTCACTTGATATTTCTAAGGCATTTGACAGAGTTTGGCATCAGGCTCTTTTGTCGAAAATGCGTGCTTTTGGGATCGACGACTCTCTTCTTCAATGGGTTAGGAATTACTTTTCGAAACGTTCAATTCAGGTTGCCTTGGATGGTTTCAAGCCTAATATTCACAAAATAAATGCTGGTGTGCTCCAAGGCTCCGTTCTGTCTCCGACTCTCCTTCTAATTTTCATCAACGATCTCTTGTCTTCTACTTCTAGTTTTTTAGTCCTAATGGCAAAAAAGTAGACTATGGATCTTTCTCTTTTCACTGTGGGAACTGCCCGAGATTTAAACATAGTGCCGCTATTTGCAGCTCAAATAACAATACTCAGACTTTTTTCGATCAACTTTCGTGTTCAAACAAATGTTTTTGTATTGATCAGGTAAGAGAATTTAAGTACCTTGGCGTTACTCTGGACTGAACGATGAATTGGTCTGCCCACTCGAATGCACTAAAAAAATATCTTCTGTCAACCACTAGGCAATTCTATTTTTTTAAAATCCTATTGCTCACAGGATCTTCTAAAGAGCATTTATTATGGCTTAATACATTCAAAGCTCGAATATGGCTTAGTTGTTTTGGGTGGCACTCATAACAATAAAATCTTCCCTCTTCTTGTGTCTCAAAAACAGACTTATCTGCTGCAAAAATCGACGATATGACAGCTTTTCGTTATTTAAAAGTCTCAATATTCTACCCTTGAAACATTTATTTTGTTTTAAAGTTTTAAAAATATTTTTTGAGAGATCGGATTATTCATTAAATAGGATTAATTCTAATTACCGACTTAGAGTAAATGAACAAAATCTTGTGCTAGTTCCTTACCACAATCTGCAAATATTTTTTCAATTTTTTTCTTCAATTTCTCTTTTTAATAAATTACCCTATAGCATACGATGTACTCGAAATGAATCCATTTTCCTCAAGAAAGTCAAATCTTGGCTGTTAGAGTTCAATTATAAAGATATTCTTGACCTGCTTCATGTTTTGTTTTAGTAACATTGTTAATTTACATTTGTGTCATAAAGTTTTTAATGACCCCACTCATTCTGTTTATTGATTTTTTGTTTTATTTTTTGATAAATTTTTTTGTTTTTCTACCTGTTTTCGCCTCTAGTTCCTTATGAACTATAGATTACAGATTCTTTTCTTTTTATTGATATTGATTGATTGTTATATGTACGTATAAATAAATAAATAAATAAAAATAATAAAAAAAATAAAATGTACATAGTTATATTTTCATGTATAGATGTATATTTTTAGATCACTTAGATCAATAAAAGCTTGCTTCCTTCTTTGCCAACGTTATAAAAGGTAATGAATTTTATTGTAATTCGTAATTTGACATTTTACATAGATCTCATTGAGATTTAAGAAAAGCTGTTGTTGTTGGAGGAATTGTTACCATCAGGGTGAATGTATAGATGGTAATTTAATGATTATTCTGAAACTTCTCTCCCCAGGCGAGCGAAGCTCGCAAGTCTTGATCTAATTTTCTTCAACACCATCAATTTGGTAAAAGCGTCCAGTTTGTAATTTTATTCATGCAGCCTCCATAACATCTCTGGTATTTAGCTCAAAACATTTAAAGAAACAGAACTTCATTAAATATGAATATCTTAACGAAAATTACAATGACATTGGCCGACAACACAAACAGAGGCAAAACATTGGTTGTCCCTATCACTCATATGACTCAATAGTTTCAATGGAATTACAGTAGTTCTAGTGCGCCGTGTTTTCTATGGCAAGTGCGTAAATATTTTAAGTTGGGTTTAATTTGTGGTTTTGTATGTAAATTGTGAAGTTAATCAAAAGAATATGCCAGGTGAGTGATTTTGTTTGATTTAAAATTTATATTTAATTGATTATTTGTTTTGTTTTTATTTGGGCAGAGTTTGATGTGTGTCTCCATAAGTGTGTATGTATTTATGAACTAGATTTTTTGCACTCGTATAAGTTAACAACAGATAAGTTGAAGAATTCCTTAAAGCATCGTTCCCACGAAACTTTGCACACGCTTCGTTCACACGCTTCCATTCTGCCAACTCAGCGTCTAGGGTAAACAACAAAACAAAAGAATAATATTTCACTTGCAGTCGAATACCTGGGAAATTACATCGGATGCAAGTTGAAATCGTGGGTTAGGTTTTAAATGAAAGAATTGTCATAAGCTAGTCTTAAGATTGATGGCATAAAATAAAGTTTTTTTTTTAAATAAGAAATACAAATAGTTTTTTAACTGGCGCCCGAGCTGGGACCAAGTGATTTAGTGCAAGTGTAAAAAGTGAAATTATTCAAGTACTAAAGGAGTACTACCTTTCCGTACAAAACACTAAGGTCCTCAAGAAGCACCGTGCACCGCTTGGTTCCAACCCAACCAAACGCTGTGAAGGAAATAAGGCCCCCAGTAACCCGATGGGATAAAAAGGAGCTAATTAGTTTAGCAGCCACTTCACGCGTAATGCTCATCAGGACTCTAATAGCTTTGTAAGTTTAGTGCTAAGTTAATTTTAAAAAGTGAAACAATTACCTTTTTTTACTCAAATTAAATTTAGTTCTAAGGAAACACGCTGTATTTGTCTATAACAATTTTTTTTCCCTCTTTGTGAAGTGAATAATTAAGATTTGTTTATAAAATTTATACTCAATAAGTGACCTATTAATATTTATCAATTTATCAAATTTTATCCTTACACAATAACTAATTAATATTTTGTTTTGTGTTACACACACATATCGGAAATTCATAAATTTAAATTTTGTGGAATTTTGTGTAATTTTCGCTCAATATGCCTAACCAAAATTTAATCAGACCCGCCATACTAAACGTACCCAATGAAAACCCTCCTCCTGCTGTAAATCCTCCCCAACCTTCTGTCGTGACTATTAATGGTGTAACCGCAGACGAGCCCCTTGCATGACTTATTACAGGAATAGTAAACCGGGTTATTCAAAATCAAGGCCGACAGGTTATTCAATCTATTGTCAATCCAAATTCAAATTTAATTCTTGGTACTGACCAAGTAATTAACCCAGAGCTTAGGAAAAATATTAATGAGCTAGATAAAATCCCAGACGTTATCCGTTCTTTGAAAGATTTTACTGGGCAACCAGGAGATTTCAATTCGTGGAAAAAAAGCGTCGACAGAATCCTACAATTTTATGATCACTTAATACGAAATAAAGTGGTAGGCCAAGCCGATGTAGTATTGGAATCTTACAATACTCCATATGATTGGAAGTGCATTTCGCGCTGCTTAGCAATGCACTATGCCGATAAACGTGACCTCTACACGCTTGAATATCAAATGACTTCTCTCATGCAGGGTAATCAAACAATTCAAGAATTTTATCACGTAGTTTATTCGCATCTATCGCCCATCCTCAATAAGATAGGTTGTATGGAAGTATCAAATGATACTCTCACCATAATACGCAAACATATCGAGATAAAGCTCTCGATACGTTCGTGAGAGGACTAAAAGGAGACTTGCCAAGGCTGCTAGGCATTCGTGAGCCTTCGGACTTGCCGCAAGCACTCCAGTTATGTCTAAAACTGGAAAAGCAGAACTTCAGGACGCAATATGCTAACTCCTACCAGCATCATTCACCCAAAGCTAATAAGCACACCCACCTGTTCCTCAAATAAATAATCGTAATCTTCCTCAAAATCAGATTCCATTCTTCCCACAACTAGCTCACATTCCTCAACAATTTCAAAATAATCCCCGTTACCCGAATCCTCCATATTATCCAACCCAACATTTCAATCCAAATCAACACTATAATAATTTCCAACATTATAATAATCCTCCACCTCGTTCGTCTCAGCCTAAACCGCAACCCAAGCTTGAGCCAATGGATATTAGTATCCAAACGCGAGCCATCGACTATAAAAATGGACCACCTAAACAAAATCAATTTGCTGGAAAAAGACCCCCACAAGAACAGCTAAGAACAACCCATCAACAAAAATATCAGAGGAACTATCATATCAATACGGACGTATCAAATCTGCCGTACGTCACGGACCAAAACGACATCTATCAGGCTCAGTACAATGAATATCAGCAATACCTCCAACATTTGGCAAATGGGCAAGCCATTGGCAACGGGACCTACGAAGCCCAAAATATAGCTTATCAAGGAACACCTACCGAACACGATTCTCCACCGGAAGAATGTACAAATTCTCCACAATCTGAAAACATAATAGATGTCGCCGAAGTGCATTTTTTAGATTGAACTGCTCTTCCTTGCCCTATTTTGAGAGTAAGACGAAGAGCGAAAAAGTATTAAAAATTCTTATTGACACAGGTTCTAACAAAAAGTACATAAGATCAGACCTCATTTCAAACCCTATACCAAACAAAAACCCTTTCTTCACTAATACAGTTAGTGGTAAAATAGAAATAACACATCATAAGCTGTTAAATCTTTTCGATATACCAAATTCCCAGTTTACATTTTTCCTCCTACCCTCTCTCAGGACATTTGACGCTATTTTAGGTAACGGCACCCTAAAAAATCTTTCAGCCGTTATTCACACCAGAGACAATATCATGGTCATAAACGATACAATTAAAATCAGAATTAAACAACATGTTTCCCAGGCAGTCAATAAGATCCACGTCAGACTGGATGATATTCAACCGGACTATGGACAAAAACTCAATGAACTTACACGGACATTCACTGACTTATTTTCAGAACCCGATGAAAAATTGACTTTTACAACACGAGTAAAAGGTGAAATTCGGACTAACACAGAAAATCCTGAGTACTCTAAAAGCTATCCTTATCCTATGTTACTCAAGGATGAAGTTGACAAACAGATAGCGCAACTTCTCAACGACGGAATAATAAGACTTTCACGGTCGCCGTATAATTCGCCTATATGGATAGTCCCGAAAAAACTGGACGCATCCGCTGAAAAGAAATTCAGAATGGTAATTGATTACCGCAAACTTAATTCAGTGACAATCGCGGACAGGTATCCATTACCTGAAATTAATGAAGTGTTATCCCAATTGGGACAAAGTAAATTCTTCTCGGTCATAGACCTTAAAAGTGGGTTCCATCAAATCCCACTTAAGGAATCCGATGTAGAAAAGACAGCCTTCTTCGTCAATAACGGCAAATATGAATTTTTGCGCCTCCTATTCGGATTAAAGAACGCACCAGCTATATTTCAACGGGCTTTAGATGACATGCTACACGAACATATTGGGAAAATATGTTATGTGTACATTGACGATATAATAATTTTCAGCAAAGACATCGACACTTATCTAAAAGACAATAAAACCGTGTTTGAGACTCTTGCAAAGGCGAATTTGATAATACAATTAGACAAATGTGATTTCTTACAAAAATAAGTTGAGTTTCTCGGTGTCATTATTTCTGCCGACGGCATCTAAACTAACCCCTCCAAAGTCCAAGAGATAATAAACTGTCCATTACCAAAAACTCTTAAAGACCTTAGTTCTTTTTTGGGATTTTCTGGCTATTACCGTAGATTCATAAAAAATTACGCCCAATTAGCTAAACATCTTACCTCCTTACTAAGAGGAGAAGGAGGATGTATACCTAAAAACCTGTCGAGTAAAAAATTAATCGAACTAAATGATGAAGCAATAGAATCCTTTCGCAAACTCAAAAACGACCTAATTTCAGACTATATCCTTCTCAAGTACCCAGATTTCACCAAGGACTTCCAGTTGACCACAGACGCCTCCGATCATGCCATAGATGCAGCCTTATCACAAGACGATAAACCGATTCTGTTCATTTCAAGAACGCTCAGTAAATCTGAAGAACATTTCGCAACCAACGAGAAAGAAATGCTCGCCATTATTTGGTCGCTTAAATTCCTCCGAAATTACCTATATAGCTCAGCGAAAGTGCAAATATTTACTGATCACCAGCCTTTGACTTACGCTCTTTCCAATAAAAATAATAATAATAAAATGAAAAGGTGGAAAGCTATACTAGAAGAGTATAACTACACTCTAAAGTATAAACCAGGTAAAACAAACGTGGTCGCTGACGCCTTATCCCAACTTCCCAAAGAATCCCAATTGAATTCCATGACAATGACAAGACATAGTGACGAAAGCTCGTCACATGATTTAATACCCGCAACAGAATCTCCAATTAACGTTTTTAAGAACCAGATAATGCTTTTACCGGTGACCAAACAAATTGTGAATTTGAAATACCTTTTCCAACCTTCCATAGACATACCTTTATACAGCCAGATTATACCGATGGAAGTTTAACTGAAATCTTAAAGAAGCTTCTAAATCCTAGCGTTACAAATGGAATATATACGTCTGAAAGCATAATGGGAGGAATACAAAATTTCTACCCGCTCCATTTTAAAAACGATAAAACTCGTTATACACAAACCAAAGTTGAAGACCTTACATGCCCCCAAAAACAGGAAGAAACGATCATTGAAGAACACAAAATAGCGCATCGAAATGCGCGCGAAAATAAAATTAAAATTCTCGAAAAGTTTTACTTCCCGAAAATGAACGCAAAAATAGCAAACATAGTCAAACAATGCGTAACTTGTAGAGAACAAATATATGACAGACAAATAAACCAGATCTAAAGGTAACCCCAATTCCACAATTCCCAGGCGAAATCGTCCATATAGATATCTTTTTTTTTTTTTTATAATTTGCGCACTCGTAAGGGGTTATGAATACCCTTACACTGTTGCCAGGGCGTGGGCGGAAAGGTAGAAGGAGGAGAAAGGAAAGTTTGTGATGTAGTGGTTTGAAACTCAGGTGTGTTTGGTTTCGATATTGACTCTCCAGGGGTGGGAGTCCGAATAGGACGGAGAGATTTTCTTCACTCGGAATGGTCAGGTCGTGAATTTTAACGGTTGTTTTTGTGTTTGAAAACCCTACAACAGCCAAATCTACATGTCAGTGTTATGCCTTCACACGCAGATTTTTCTGACTGAGTTCCAATTACACAAATAAAAACTTGCCGAGGCTAGGATTCGAACCTTGACCCTCCGAGTGAGAAGCGATTGCTAGTACCACTACACCACGGCCACCCCTAAACTCAACTGAGAAGAGACTTGTCTTAACGCCTGTAGATAAGTTTTCAAAATACGCGTAAACAAAAATCCTCAGTTCGAAAGCAACAGAAGATATCAAAGAACCTCTTCGTGAAATACTTTTTTCATTTGGCATCCCCAAAATCATTGTTATAGACAATGAAAAATCTTTAAATTCCTCATCTATTCATTTCATGGTCGAAGACCAACTTAAGATTCATATTTTCAAGACACCCCCTTACGTCAGCTCAGTAAATGGTCAAGTGGAAAGATTCCACTCAACGCCATCGGAAATAATGCGTTGTCTGAAAACCGATAATATACAAAGAACATTTCCCGAATTATTAGACAGGGCAGTTTACGAATGTAACTTTTCAGTTCACTCTACAACTGGCAAAAGGCCACTGGAAGTATTTTTTGGCAGAAACGTAAGTATTAACCCTGAAGAATACGAAAAATCTAGGCAAGACAACATAACTAGACTTAAAGAAAAGCAAGAAAAGGATTTAGCCAATTTCAACAAGAAAAGACAACCCATAAAAGAGTACACCTCTGGCGATATTGTATACATTAAACTTAACAAAAGAAAAGGGTCCAAACTTTCTCCCAGATTTAAAAAAGAAATTGTAAAAGAGAACTATTCAAAAACCATACTTACTCAAACAGGTAAAACCGTGCATAAGAGCAACATTAAGAGTTAACATCTCACTTTCAGGTTTTTTCTGACCTCTTACTACGCCGAGGTGCAGATTTTGGATTACTCAAATTCAAAAGTTATATCGCTTACTACAGGAACATTCAAGTTGCAAGTCGGAACACTTAAACTAGTTCACACAATTAACCTTAAAGCCTATGAAGAAACCCTTTATGAAATCAAACAAATGATCCACCAAAATGTTGACACCATTCATCCCATGTATCAATTCCTCTCCCACGAAATCACCACAATAGAATCTCTTCTTAACAGATTAGAACCCAAGAGAGCAAAAAGAGCCCTTAATTTCATTGGCAGCGCATGGAAATGGATATCCGGTAGTCCAGACCATGACGACTTTATTATCTTAAAATCAAAAATTAATGGCATCCTAGAAAACAACAATAAGCAGGTAATTATAAATAGATCAATTATTGAGAAAATAAACCAAATTACTAATACCACAAACAATATTTTAAAAATGTATAAAACAAATGAAGAAATAAAAAATGGATTAGTTATTAATATTAAATATAAGTTTGACATAATAAAAGAAGAGATCATAAATATTGAATATGCCATACATTGGGCAAAAGCTGGAATAATTAATTCCTTTATCCTATCTAATAATGAAATAAACGTACTCGTAGTTAAAGAACTTTTTGATAAAAATAACGTACCCTATCTTAATATAGACGAAGCAATCGAATTCGCGGAAATTAAAATAGCATCAAGTAATTCTGAAATTTTATATATAATAAGTATCCCAAACACTGTAAATGAGATTTGTAAGACAATTTTACTAAAAACAATAAAGAGAGAAAATTTAGCAATTAAGTTACCTTATGAAAATATCTTAAAATATGAAAAAGCAATATATGGAATAATATCAAAATGTAAAACTAATTCTAAGCTTACAATTTGTAATAAAAATAAGTTAGTCGATTTAAGTCAAACCTATTGCATTCCAAACTTGCTTAACAGTCGTCCTCACAACAGTACAGAGACCAACAATCAACATATCCTTTCAATCGAAGAACTGGAACACTGCTTTTAAACCAGTTTAACGGCACAATAATTATTAATAGCGACGAGATGGAACTTAAAGGCACCTTTATCCTTCAATACCATAATGCCACAATAAAAGTCGATGACCTAGTCTTCTACTCTAATGAACTTTCCGGAACAAAACCGATCTCTCCAGTAGTACAACCAGACTCAACCTTCAAACCTACAAAGAATTCTTAACATTACAATCAATGAGGGAATTGCATGTCAACAATACTAAACATATAAAGTTAATTGAAGATGAATCTCGACAAAGCTATTTCACAAATATTGGCCTAGGATCAATAGTAATCATCCTGATACCATTATTTATAATTTCAAAACTATTTGAACTTGTAAGAAGAAAACCTGTAAAAATTTCAACAACATTAAAAACAGCTGAAACTCCAATTACAACCATAAAATAGCCAGAAGAATCGGCTTTAAAAATATTTACAGTAGAAACAAATAGAATTAATAAAATTCCATATTTTTGAGAATGAGGACATTCTCGTGTAAGGAGGGAGGAGTTAACAACAGATAAGTTGAAGAATTCCTTAAAGTATCGTTATCACGAAACTTTGCACACGATTCGTTCACACGCTTCGTTCACACGCTTCCATTCTGCCAACTCAGCGTCTGGAGTAAACAACAAAACAGAATAATAATATTTTACTTGCGATCGAATATCTGGAAAATTGCAAACAGAAGAGTAATAGTGCACCTGCAGTCGAATACCTGGGAAATTACATCGGATGCAAGTTGGAATCGTGGGTTAGGTTTTAAGTGAAAGAATTGTCATAAGTTAGTCTTACGATTGATGGCATAAAATAAAGTTGTTTTTTTTAAATAAAAAATACAAATAATTTTTTAACTTATATCTATAAATACATATATAGTTATAACATATGTTCAGAGTGTAAGTATGTATGTAAGATTGTTTTGTAAATTGTTGTGTATATTTTAAAAATTTCAGTGGACTGTAGTTATGTGAATTTAGGTTAGTTTATAATTTATAATATTGTAATTTTAAGATATATTTATGTAATAAAAGTGCATAGAGTGTTCGGAAATGATTCGCGGGGTTTTAGTAGTGTAGTATATATTTGTATTTAAGTATTTTATGGAATTTTATATAAGAGCTTCATTGGTGTAAGCTTTATTTGATGGTAGAGACAAAATCTCCGATGTGTGGTTGATGTTCAAGCTTGAGCCATTTCGGCCGTTGCTGGAGCCTCGCGAGATATTCAGTGCTCCACTTCTTCCAAAATATTTGGTAGAGACCTTGAATCCTTTGCCATCTTTTGAGGTAACCAAGTTTAGCATCAGTCAGGTCCGGGTGAGATAGGTTGTTTAGTGGCTCGCCTATATGGACGTATCCAGGTGTCATTGGTCTGAACTCGTTGGGATTGCTGGCCACTGGGTGGAGTTGCCTCGAATTAAGACACGCTTCCACTTGTGTAAGTAACGTGTCGAACATTTCACCTTGCGCTAACTGTTTACTATTAAATATAAACCTTTTATAACGGGCAATGACTCTTAAGGGCCTTATCAAGATCGAATGTCTTTTAATTAGTAAACTTATTGTATTTTCTTCTTTAACACTTTTGTTAAAAAGGTCCAGCAAAAGAGACGTGCTAATCAAATAAAGTTGCTAAACAGTCGAATTTTCATTTTTATCTTTTTTTATTTGTACCACGTACATATAGTATAAAACATTGGTCTTTCTGAGCCTTTTGAACAGGGAATCCAGTAACATTTTTTTTACTTATAACTTAACAATAAGTGTTTGGAAATAAAAAGTGCTAGAGATTAAGAATTCAATTAAAATTTTTTTAACAATTTCATTTAGTGAAAATAATAGACAATCTGCTAAAATTTAAACATTAACTTTGGACAGTAAGTTTTTTTACAATCCGAGTAAAGTGCCAAACGGTTTTCGCGGCGCGAGCTTAAAACAGTTCGTTTTCGGTAATTTTGTAACGGAAGCTGTTACTGCAGCAAGCGGAATTTCCAAACAGGACATAAACTGTTATCCTTTAAAGGTGTTCTGCAACGGACCAGCCCAACGGGTCATTCGTCCGCTATTTGCCAACGGCGTTCTATTTTTGTAAGTGAAAAAAAAAAACAACAAATAAATAAAAAATAGATTTTACCTGTTGTCTTAATTGGAAATTTTTTTCTCTCCTCGAATTTTGTTGGTTGTCTAGGGTCTCGAATATGGCCGAAATAGAGAAACACTTACGACGCGTAGCCCAAAGTATCTTTCTGGAAGAATCACAATTTTAGAAGACAACTTTGATACAGCGAAGGATTTAAATACGAAATCAATTACTTCGTTGGAAGGGCCATCGTTGGAGTAAGCATCTAAGGGGTTCGACAGCATCCAGGAAACTTACTTGGAATACAAAACCATGCTGATGGACGCGTTGGACAAATACGCGATTACACCAGTGGTAGCATCTGGTCCAGAGTCTGGGGTGAGTGAAGACAAACTATTAAGCAAGAAAGTTTAAGGCGATCGAATGTCGTCATTCGTTGACAAATCTTGATTTACCAGTACTACACTGGAACGACATTCTAATCTATAAAATTTGTCAAAAGTTGCATGGAAAAACAAAACAGTTATGAGAGGAAAAATTAGGAATACGGAAGGATTTACACACCTTCCAAGAATTTTCAGAATTCTTTGAAGCAAGGTTTCGTACCTTAGTTGCAATCGATCCTATCGATAGTGTTAAATGCGACAACTCCAAGAAATTTAATAATTTCCATGTGCAAGAACATCTAAGCAAACAGGTTTCCTGCAAAATTTGTATTAAGGGTGCACATGCTGTGCGATTCGGCAAACAATTTTTGGGATGCCATCGCAAATCAAAATAGGAGTGTGGATGAATTTTCTCCCGTGTAATCACGGAACGCAGCAATGCTTTCGACTATGCCAACAACCGCACCATGCGCTCCTACACATAAATACCAATCGCTATATGAGTCAAACGCCACAACAATATAAGGATCCCCATAGGAATTATACCAATCGACAACTTCAACCAAATTTTAACACAAGTATAGCATCTCAGCCACCACAATCTATAATACTCGTACAACACTCAGAATGTAGCACTATACAAACAAATATAAATCAAACTCTAAACCCTTACACTGAACCCTATAACATTAATAACAAAAACTTAAATAACACTTCAAACACTTACCATTTATATAACGCTAACAGGTCACAGGTATTGCTAGCTATCGCAATTATAAAAGTAAGATCATCTATCGGTCAGATCTATAATTTGCGGGCCTTACTTGATCCAGGGTCAGAATCAACGTTCATCACAGAGTCAGCTACACAGTTACTTCAGCTACGAAGATCGCGAACATTCCTTGAGGTCGCAGGGTTGGGGAGGATCCAGAGTGGAACTTTTCATAGCTTCCTTGATATATCCATCGGCTCAATGCACTCGATCTTCAAGATAAACGCGCATGCATTAATTTGTAAAACCCTCACGGGCCTTCTTCCGGCCTTCGAGGGCTATGTCTTGCTGACCCCTAGTACAATAAGCCTGCAAAGATAGATCTTTTAATAGGAAGCGATATACATATATATTGATCTAATGTTACCTGGAATAGTCCGTGGCGAAGATTTTGATTCACCAACTGCCTTTGAGACCCAAATAGGCTGGATACTTATGGGTGGAACTCCAATAAGACATCCGGGACAAGTTCGAAATTTCGTAAATATATAGCAATTCCTCCAAAAAATTTTGGGAGATCGAAGAAGCACCTTTTCAAAGCCCGCAAAGTGCTGAAGATCTGTACTACGAAGAAAAGTTTTTAAAAAAAACTTATCGAGCTCCTAACGGGAGCTGAAACGCTGATAAATCGTCAGCTCATGAAATATCTCGAAACACGAAAATTTCTTAATGACCGGCAGTATGGTTTTCATAGCAACAGGTCCACTGGTGATCTGATGGCATGTCTCACCAAAAGATGGAACCAAAGCGTACATCAATCTGGCGAAAGTAAGATAGTTTCACTTGATATTTCTAAGGCATTTGATAGAGTTTGGCATCAGGCTCTTTTGTCGAAAATGCGTGCTTTTGGGATCGACGACTCTCTTCTTCAATGGATTAGGAATTACTTTTCGAAACGTTCAATTCAGGTTGCCTTGGATGGTTTCAAGCCTAATATTCACAAAATAAATGCTGGTGTGCTCCAGGGCTCCGTTCTGTCTCCGACTCTCCTTCTAATTTTCATCAACGATCTCTTGTCTTCTACTTCTAATCGAATTTATTCCTTTGCTGACGACAGTACTCTCTGCTTTTCATATTCGTTCCCGGACTCACATCCCTGCTCTTCGGCTGTAGAACGGGAAGGGCAGCATGTTTTAAGCTCATTAAATTCTGATATTAACAGCATAACTAATTGGGGAACCACTAATAGAGTAGAATTTAATGCTTCCAAAACACAATGCTGTCTGCTGTCGTTAAAGCGAAATTTGAGCATCCAGTCATTACTCATGAATGGCACTTGCATCGTCGAAACAGATAAATTTTCCAAAACTTACGTTGCAATGACCACATATTCGGTGTCGTCAAAAATGCTGCGAAATGTCTAGGTTTCTTCAAGCGATGTTAGAAATACTTTACTTCCTCTGATCTGACCTTAATATATGTATAAGGCGTTTATCCGCCTGAAATTGGAGTACAATGCCCACATCTGGTCGGGTATGCTCAAAATATCTCTACACCTTCTAGATAGGGTCCTAAACCGCGCGATAAAACTCATAAGTGATACTAATATCACTCAAACAATAGACACCCTCGAACACCGACGTAAGGTCTCGTGTCGCACTCTGTTTTATCGCTGTTTCCACCACCAGTGCTCCATTGAAATCGCCAGTAGCATTCCACCCCTTCAAATCTTTAACCGTAACACCCGTCTCGATATGAATGCTCATCAGTATACCCTCAAGCCCACTTTCGGACGTACTCTAAAATATCGTGATTCGTTCCTAAGCCGCACAACTTACTTATGAAATGCCCTGCCTAGCGCCCTATTTCCTTGTCGTTATAAACTTCAAACATTTAAAACTAACGTTCACAGGTACCTTCCTTTCTATCCTCCCTGACTTTCCTTCGCCCGCGCTGTGTGCAAACATTTTAAGGGTACTTAAATCCCATGAGCGCACGCAAATTATAAAAAAAACTGTGGTTTCATTCAAGGAAGGAAGGAATTCTGGGCTTGGTCCCTCGAAGCAAGGTACTCGTACCTTGCCTAGGTTCCTTCACTTGGAGAAGCATCTCGATCTCAAGCCACCTTTGTTTGCTGATTACGCAAAGTGTGTAAGAGAGTATTTAAAACCAAGGCATATGGAAGAGGTCGATCTCTTAACTGAACCCGTCCTCAAAACTCCTTACCAATATTTTTTACCACATCATGCAGTTTACAAGATGGCTAGCGCGACTACAAAATTGCGAGTCGTTTTCGACGCAACGGCCGAAACAGTGGATGGTACATCCCTCAACGACCATCTTTTAGCTGGACTAACAATTTTAAATGACATATTGGTGATAATCACGAAATGGAAACCAAACAAATTTACATTTACAGCTGATGTAGAAAAAATGTATCGACAAATAAGAACTGCACGTAATGACTTTTATTATCAGCTTATCTTCAGGCGTGATTCTACAATAGAGAGAATAAAAGCATACCCCTTAAGGATGGTTACCTTTGGTACGACATCGGCGCCATGGCTGGCCATACGGACACTACTGAAACTGGGATCAGAGGAAGAAACCAAGTATCCGGTAACTTCTGATATGGTAAGACAGAAAATGTATGTTGACGATCTTATTTCAGGAGCTGATTCCATAGACGAAGCTGTTAGTAAAATAAAGGAAGTCACAGATCTACTTAGTTCAGCAGGCTTAAACCTACGCAAGTGGACCAGTAACTGTGAGGAGGTTATTCGATTTACACCAGTGGATCAAGGGGAAGCTGAATTCTCAGTCCCTTTTGGCATCTCCGAGCCTGTTAAAGCCTTGGGCATACAACGGTTTCCTACAGAGGACGTCTTTTTCTTCCGACATACATCAAGTCAGCCATGCGACGACTCAAAGAGGATAATTCTATCTACGATGCCCAAGCTATTTGACCCCTTAGCATGGATCTCGCCGTGCATAGTCAAGACAAAAATGATTGTGCAGGAGCTGTGTCGTGATGGTTCGGACAGGGACAAGCCAGTATTACCAGAACTCAAGCGCGAATGGCTCATTTTTCGTCACGAATTAGGTTTTATACAGGAGCTGAAGATACCACGGTGGGTTCATCTCCACAGTTCGATGAAAGACGTGGAAATACACGTACAAGACCAAAATGGCTTCAGGTGCAGAACGAACCGAATGTGGGAGACTTAATGCTTCTGAAAGATGATCGTTTACCAACAGCGAAACGGAAACTAGCACGGATCATCTGTAGGCACTCCGGAGCAGACAATTTAATACGGGTAGTTACTTTAAAAACAACGAGAGGGGAGCTAAAACATGCAATCTGCAAAGTCTGCCCCTTACCCAGCACCACGTCAACAAATTAAGAACATCTTACCGACGGTAAACGAAAACATCAACAACATCATACCGACGGAAATGGAAAGCAAGCCGGCAGCAAAATCGCCCAAACAGAAAATAAGAAAACACAAAAAACACCGAGTACATTTCAAAAACACACTCATTTTCAATTTCTTAATACAATCAATTAAATTTCTTTAAAAAGGCCCAGCAAAAGAGACGTGCTATTCAAATAAAGTTGTCAAAGATTCGAATTTTCATATTTTATCTTTTTTTTATTTGTACTACGTACATGCAGTATAAGACAGTAGGAAATATGGACCATTCCACCAGGGTTTGTTTTCTGCCAGAGCTGATGGTAGGATAACTGATGATATCAGATCAGCTGGGCTTAATTGTGTTGGGATCTGTTTCCAGATATCATCCTTTGTTAGCTTCTGGATTTCTGCTACCCGATTGCTGACGAATGTTGTCCATTTGGATGGAGGTGCAGCTATCAACGCTAAAACAATGGTTTAATCCACTCAGGCATGTCTACAAACATGTTTAAAATCAAGGACTCCAAGAGAGTAACCAGGATTACTGCGCCGCACAATTCAAGACGCGCAGACTCACCGTTTTCAACGGTGCAACTTTAGTTTTGGATAGAAGCAGATGTAAATGGATCTCACCCTTAGAGTCTAAAACTCGTAGGTCTACCGCAGCGCTGTATGCTCGCTGAGATGCGTCACCAAATCCGTGTACTTGCAAGTCTTGTTGTGTGTCGTGTGTGTAAATCCATCTTGGAATTCGTATCCTGTCAAATGATGGAAGCTCTCTGCGGAAAATAGACCAGTCTTTCTGAAGTTCTAGCGGAATTGGACTGTCCCAATCTAATCGTCAAAACCACAATTGCTGCATCATCATTTTGGCCTTTATAATGCAGGGTGAGATCCATCCCAATGGGTCAATACAATCTCGCAGCTGTTGAAAGAATGGG
Source organism: Volucella zonaria (assembly GCA_963966105.1). NCBI lineage: Eukaryota > Metazoa > Arthropoda > Insecta > Diptera > Syrphidae > Volucella > Volucella zonaria. The sequence continues at coordinate 141,870,530 of OZ014530.1, read as the reverse complement.
CCTTTTCGTCACTTCAATTGTGTCGCAACAATCGTTTTGGAACGATTATGGGTCTTCTAATGGGATCCACTTAACACCTAAAGCTTTTATGTTTTCGGGCGAACCAAAGGGTAGTGAAAAATCAACTCCTCGTTGGTCTGCCGGTATATGATGGAGAATATTATCAGATTTGCTCTGCTATTTTCTCAAGATGAATCCTGCTGAGGAAAGCAATGTAAGGCGCCTCCTTTCGAGGATCCAAGCCCAGGTTGTCTTCCCTCCTTAAGTGAAAGTGATACCTCGTAACGCCCATCGGGCATTCTCTTGGTATTTTGCATATAATGCACTTCACAGGGCATGTCTTCTCTTGATAATTCCATAGTTTTGAATGGCTCTTCTCGTCCAAATATAAAGGAAGCAAATTCATAAAAGAAAAATATGAAAAATGCTAACGCAACTTTTGTTCACACACATTTTTTCATATTTTTTGCTGGTGATCGTGTTACTGCATATTTTCTTTTGGTCTGATCTTGAATTGAGTAGGGCAGTTCATCATAAACTACCGAACCGATATCATTGCTTTAAAGAATGTGTTCAGAAATATAAGATGAATTTAATTTTTTTTTAATAATTATTTTCTTAATTGAAATTGCAATCTATGTTAAAATTAAGCTAGATTAAATTGAAACTTAATCTAATGTAAACAATTAAACGTAAAGTTTTGATTTTGCTATTGTATGACACTTAGTGTAATAATTAAATATGGATGTAATTTCCGAAAAAATAAACTTCCTCTTTGCTGTTACTATTCAAGTAGAAAGAAACAACGTGTTTGATTTCAATCCGTCTCTTTATCCTACACATAAGGTAAAAATAAACCCTACACACCCCAACATTTGGTCCTTTTCGAACCGTATAAATAATTAATAGACAAAACATTAAACATTTAAAAGAAAAAAATTAGAAAGTACAAGTGCAAAATGTAAGGACAAGTGCAAAGTGTAAAATATATATATATACAGGGTGTCCAAAAAATCTACGTCAAGCCGGAAAGGTCAAATGGTGTCGGTTATCACAAAATTATAAAAAAAAATCCAAGTCATGCACTTTTAAAATTATTGGCACTCAAAAAAAATCGAGAAATCTGACACCCTGTGACGATCTTTCAAGTACTGTGACTACAAATCTCTACTTTTCTTCCATTTTTTTTTCGGCCATGTAACCCTGAGTAACTCTTCTGTAAACTACTGTCCAAAATTGAGACATAACTACATATATCGGTTTTAACTAAAATATTGCTTTAAAAGATGTTTTATTTAGCCTGGATTCCAAAATGGTATGAGACCTGCTAGACTAACGCTTAATTGAGGACAAAAAAATATTTTGTTAAAGAAACTTGATTGATAGTTAATTCTTTTTAATAAGTTAAAATGAGTATCGTGTGTGAGCGAGACAGACAGTGACGCCGTGAATGAAACGGATAAACACGCCATTCCGACTAGTGTGGGTGAAACAGATAGAGATGCCACCCTTGTTATTTCATTTCACTTTTTCCCATCACAGAGCACACAAAACACTACGTTCTCACAACTATTGTTTGTTGCGCGACTAAACGCCATCTACCGATCTTGTATCTTACAACGAATGTTGTAATGCCTCCAGCGGCAATGCAAGCTCTACATCTTCTTACAAATAATCTGGTAATAAGATGGGCAGATAGCATATCAAAGTCGCAATACAATGAAGTTCAATAAAGAAAGCCAAAGTTGTAAGCACGAAATCAACACGAATACAGAATAATGCGCTGTAAGCGAGAAAGTGTAACGTACTGCAGTATTGCACGATGTGCCTGTGCGCCACTGCTTGACAAGGGTGGCATTTCTATCTGTTTCACTCACACTAGTCGAAATGGTGTGTTTATCCGTCTCAATCACCCGTTTCCGACTTGACGTTAATTTTTGGGACACCCTGTATATAAAAAAAAAAGAACATACATAGATTGCCTCGCGGTCGGTGTCTTGTGCCTTGTCTTTCTCCTTTTTAGAACTTAAAGATTCATTCGGTGGTTGTGCATAAATCGCATTTCCCACGCCGTGTAAAAATTAGTTTTTCAACTTTAACATCAACTGTCACCAGCTGGGCAAAGCTGAAATAAAATATTAATTAATTAATATTATCTTAAACTGTATCTAATAATAATTTAATAAATATTGTACTTGATACATACACACATATTGGGTTATATTGTAATTAATTTACAAATAAAACATTTAAAAATGTCGAAATTGTCAGCGGGTGCAGATCAAAAAGGTGTTCTGGAGCAGATTCTTGTGACCACTCCGACTTCAAAAAGACGGGAGTATCACGTCGTACACTCAGCTACCTTTCGAGTCGTCTTCTTGTTCTAGAAGGGAACTTCAAGGAGAAATTGAAGAAGGTCTGGAAGACGAAGATTTTGATAAAATTTTTGATCTGCTTCAAGAAACATATTTCACTTACCGAGGGGAATTGGTCGATGCTATCGACAATGTAAAGTCAACATCTAAAGAGAAGATTGTGGAGAGTGAATCCACAGGCGCTTCTTGTAATGAGCTTTCCTTACCGCAAATACAAATACCACATTTTGAGAGCTCGTACACGAAGTGGCGGGTTTCTACGATGTTTTTTTGTCCTTAGTCCATAAGAATAAACGGCTAGGGGAAATTCAAAAATTACACTATTTGAAATCGTCTTTTAGAGGTGAAACAGCTCGTTTGTTGCAGCAGTTAGGGTTGTATTCTGGCTATAATGACAAAACATGGAAACTGCTTGTCGCCAGATACGACCCCAAGCGAGTGTTGGTTTAACGCTCACTTCCAACTTTTTTTTGAGCAGCAGCAATTGACAAAGGAGACTGCAAGTAATAAAGTCTCTACTGGACACGTCCCAGCAAAGTCTCCATGGCCTGCAAAACTTAGGATTGCCGGTTAGCTGTTGGGATGACATATTAATTTCTATAATGGTACAAAATTTACCTGCGTTTGTGGGGGAGAAGTTAGGTAGTTTGATGGAGTTGCCCACAGTAACACAATTTACAGAGTTCCTGGAAGTGCATTTTCGAACCTTGGAACCAGTGGCTGGAACGCGTGACACAAAGGGCAGCGCTTCTTCACACAAAGCTGTTGCTGGAGAGAAGAAAACGGTGTTGCTGTGGTAGAATACCTGGCATGTAAAATGCTTCTTTCCGACGGCCAGGACTCCCTTTGGACTTGTCAAAGGTTTATTGATATGGAGACCTATGACCGATCTAAGGCAGTGGACAGAATCGGTGTTTGTCGTAACTGTTTGGCGTACAGTAATTATTTTAATCTGAGGGCATTAGTCGATCTTGGATCTGAAGCAACTTTTATTACTGAGTCAGCTGTATAATTGCTAGGGCTTCTTCAACGGCGAACACTTATTAAGGTATCTGAATTGGGTAAACTTAGCAGTGGTTCATGTCAGCGGTATGTAAGTCTTACCTTTGGATGGCTGATAACACCTTTCGAGACAAATACCCCAGCCTATGTGTTCAGTCCCTGACTGGTCTTTTCCCATCCAAATCTCTAACTCTGCAAAATTGGGAACACATCCAGGGTTTAAAGTTAACTGATCCACAATTCGACAAGCCTGGGAGTGCTGATATTCTCTGACTTTATTTTAGGATCCAGAATCAGAGTTAGATTGGCTTTTCTTTGGGAAGGCAATTTCGCAAAATAAAGAACCTGTCAATAGCTTTTTACATGTTCTGGATAACGACACTCAGCTGCGAAGGTTCTTTGAACTTGAGAAGTTGCCTTTTAAAACTGAGGAAACTGCGGAAGAGAAAACTTCTGAAAAGCATAAAAGATTAGCTGATGATCAACATCAGGGATCGAAACCATTTAAAAACGGATGTAAGCCTGGGTTTGGTGCCTCCAAGTTAGGTGTCTTACGTGGGTTTTATCAACTGGAAGGAAGATTCCAGGAAAACCCCACACAGCACAAGGAGCATTCCAAGTGTTTAAAGGAATGCGAAGAGCTTCGTCAGATGGCAGTAGTTGACGAAAAGAATACCATACTGGACGCACGATACCATTTCTATATTACTCACCATGCGGTATTCAATGAGTCAACCAGAACTACGAAACTTCGTCGCAGTTCTTCGTACTACAAACGTTTTGTAAAAAAATGCCAGGCACAAACTAGTAAAAGAGGTTAAATGTAGATGCAATCGGTAAAAGAATATTTGAAGTTCCCCAAGGAAACACTGCCGCGGAGAAGGTAAGTTACCTTGAGCAATGGATCTACCAATCGATGACCAACGACTTTTGTCCCAAGTGGAGCGAAGAATATCTGTCCACGATAAAACAGCGCCCGAAGTTGATAAGACGGAAGACGGAACCAAAACGCGGACACTTCGTTCTCTTCAAAGATGTGAGACTACCGCCATAGCGACTTGGACGGATTATCGGCACACATCTTGGAACAGACGGACTTGCTCGAGTGGTTACGGTGCGAACCAAAACCGGAGAACTCAAAAGGTTACTTGGGAAAATTTGCTACTTGCCATCACATATCGCAAGCGAAAAGCGAGACATTTGAACGACACAACACAACATTTATACAACAAGCACTTTAAATACACTCACATGAAAAATTAAAGACATTACTTCAATCAATCATTGTTGATTTATTATCTTATTTAAATACAAATAATTACAATTTCGTTCATCCTAGGTTTTCCTACACAGCATAACACACTTGCAGTTCACTCAATATTACACAAAATCTTTCATCTCGGACAACGTTGCGAAGTTCCGCAATCCCGAAATGCCGACGGGAATTGCCGAATCAAAACCCCGACGACATTTGGAGTTTTAGTAACACTATCTACGTTATCCACTGAAAACACAACACACACACTTTAACCAATCGACAGGTATCAATTTTTAAAAAAATATTCTAAGATTTACAACACTAAAACATCTTAAAATAATACACAATATATTCTTAATAAACAAAAAAATAAATATGGTATGTAAAAAAAAACAAAAAACTACTGCAGAGGAATTGCATTGCAACAATAATTCAATAGAAGTCGAATTCATGGCTTCACATAAAGATGCAAACACTACACATACTTTGACAGCTAATTCGGCCATTATTAAAATAACAAACGGTTCGCGAAAATTTTTCCATTTTTTTTTCTTTAATTTTTTTTGCACTCGCACACTGCAAATGCACACACAAACGCACATACGTATATTCGATTTTGTTGTCGTGCCGGTGTGCACAATTCCAAACGAAATTTAATTTTCGGCAAGAGAACAGATATAAAATATAAATAAATAAAAACACTTACCTTTTTATTACAAAAAAAAAACGAAAAAAAGTAAAAGGTAAAAATCAACAAAACTAAAGAAATCCGAACAAAACATTCGCGACGCACGATGACCCAGTTTTGGTCAACGATCAAAACAAACTATTGCACTATTGCAAAACAAAGCAAATTACGCAGATTTCATCTCCCTTTGTTGCCCGTTTGTTATGTCGTCATCTTTGTGACCTACATGTGATGTTTCAAATTACTATATTAACCTACAGGATTTTGTCTCATTTATAGTACATGATAGTCTACACACCCGCACTCACAAAACACATAACTCGTATGTCAAAAGAAGTACGACATACTCCAACTGCTATTGGCTACAGTAAGGTACATGATCGAGGACACTTGCGGACGAAAATCGCCCACAGGACGGGAGCATGTTCGGAAACACAAGATGAATTTGATTTAAATAATTACTTTGCTTTTGAAATTACAATCTTTATTTAAAATTAAAATAAACTAAATTGAAACGTAATCTAAACTGTAAACATATAAACGTAACGTAATTTGTAAAGCTATTGTATAACACTTATAGAAATATTGAAAGATGGAAGTAATTTCCGGAAGAATAAAGATTCTCTTTGGTGTGACACCTACACAAGAAACAACGTGTTTTGTTTTAATCCGTATTTTACCCTACAGATATCTTAGATAAAAACCCTACACACCCCAACAGGTGGTAACCGCTCATCGTTCACCAAGATGAGATCCCCGATGTGTGCCTGATGTTCAAGCTTAAGCCATTTCGGTCGTTGGTGGAGCCTCGCGGGATACCTATTCAGTGCTCCACTGCTTCCAAAATATTTGGTAGAGACTTTGAATGCTTTGCCATCTATTGAGATAGCCAAGTTTAGCATCAGTCTGGTCCGGGTGAGGTAGCTTGTTTAGTGGCTCGCATATATGAAAGTGTCCAGGTGTCCTTGGTGTGAAGTCGCCGGGATTGCTGGCCATTGGACCAGCCTCGAATTAAGACACGCTTCCACTTGAGTAAGAAACGTGTTGAGCTCCTCAAATGTGAATACCTCCGTATCAACAATTCGCCTCAAATGAAATTTGATAGAATTCACTCCTGCTTCACATAACCCTCCAAAGTTGGGAAAAGCCGAAGGCCGGCTTCCTTCCAATCAGTTTGAACAGCCTCCAGCAATTTTCGTAACTTTTTGTCCGCTCCTACGAAGTTCGCTAATACCTCTTCGAACCGTTCGCCTTCTAAATGCTGTTATAAATGCTTGCGTCGTTGGATCACTTACAAGCCCTATATGGGCACTCTTGGTAGCAAGGCAAATAAATATCGCAATTTAACCCGTAAATACTTTGGACCCCCGTCCTTTCCAGACCTTGACGTAAATTGGGCCCGCGTAATAGACCCCGGCGTGTGAAAATGGTCGTGACTGCATACTCTAGGAGCTGGTAAACTGCCCATCTTTTGTTGGGCTGGACGTGCTCGGTAGAGAGAGCAAATATTGCAGTTGTGTACAAACTTTTTGACGGAGCTCTTGACACGCAATATCCAGTATTTAGTGCGCAGGTATGCCATCATCTTCTGCTTTCCTCGATGCAAAATCCTCTCATGTGCATCACGCAGTAACAGCTGAGTGAAATGATGACTTGAGCAGAGGATGATCGGGTGTTGCTGTTCGTAACCTACCCGCAGGATGTCATCCTTGTCAACAAAGGGGTCTAACAATTTCAGCTTGCCGCTTGATCCATTCCTGATTCCTGTAATTTCTGTCGAGAACCCTTCACCTTGCCACAAGTGCAGCTGTAAACATTTCTAATTGTGAAAGTACATTATAGTTTCTATATTTACATACCCGTCTACTATTAAATATAAACCTATTGCAAAGGGCAATGACTCTTAAGGGCCTTATCAAGGTCGAATGCCTTTTAATTAGTAAACTTATTGTATTTTCTTCTCTAAGTAGTTTGGCCGTTTCTATATTTCGGTTTTTAGTTCAGTGGGCTGAACTAATGAAATTTCTAGGTATTGTGTTGAAAATCTTCTCCAGAGCTGATGGTAGAACAACATGTGATACCAGATCAGCTGGGCTTAATTGTGTTGGGATCTGTTTCCAGATATCATCCTTTGTTAGCTTCTGGATTTCTGCTACCCGATTGCTGACGAATGTTGTCCATTTGGATGGAGGTGCAGCTATCAACGCTAAAACAATGGTTTAATCCACTCAGGCATGTCTACAAACATGTTTAAAATCAAGGACTCCAAGAGAGTAACCAGGATTACTGCGCCGCACAATTCAAGACGCGCAGACTCACCGTTTTCAACGGTGCAACTTTAGTTTTGGATAGAAGCAGATGTACATGGATCTCACCCTTAGAGTCTAAAACTCGTAGGTCTACCGCAGCGCTGTATGCTCGCTGAGATGCGTCACCAAATCCGTGTACTTGCAAGTCTTGTTGTGTGTCGTGTGTGTAAATCCATCTTGGAATTCGTATCCTGTCAAATGATGGAAGCTCTCTGCGGAAAATAGACCAGTCTTTCTGAAGTTCTAGCGGAATTGGACTATCCCAATCTAATCCTCAAAACCACAATTGCTGCATCATCATTTTGGCCTTTATAATGCAGGGTGAGATCCATCCCAATGGGTCAATACAATCTCGCAGCTGTTGAAAGAATGGGCCTTTTCGTCACTTCAATTGTGTCGCAACAATCGTTTTGGAACGATTATGGGTCTTCTAATGGGATCCACTTAACACCTAAAGCTTTTATGTTTTCGGGCGAACCAAAGGGTAGTGAAAAATCAACTCCTCGTTGGTCTGCCGGTATATGATGGAGAATATTATCAGATTTGCTCTGCTATTTTCTCAAGATGAATCCTGCTGAGGAAAGCAAACCTTGCATTTCTTCCCGTTTACGTAAGTCTTCTTCTATAGAACCAGCCGCACTTATAAGGTCATCCACATACATATCCTGTTGAACCATTTTTGCACTAAGAGGATATTTGAGCTCTTTCTCAGCAACCAATTTGTTGATTGTCTTTATGGCGAGGTAGGGTACTGATGTTGTAACGAAAGTCACCGTCAGCAGTCGATATACCTTGATTGGTTCTTCTTTAGTATCCTGCCAGTGGATGAGCTGGTAATAAGTGTCCTGATGCGGCAAACGTATTTGCCGATACATATTCTCCACGTCCGCAGTAATGGTATACTACATATTTATAACTTCTCCACCCCATGATTATATCAATGATAGTGTTTTGAACTTTAGGTCCACTGTAAAGATGTTGGTTTGTTGATGTCACATCCAAGGTCTTTGCAGCAGCATCGAAGACAACTGGTGGCTTAGTGGTGGAGCTGGAATCTTTAAAAACTGCATGGTGGGGTTCAAAATAATTAAAAGGTGTTTTTAGGACTTCGTCGCTGTCAACTTCAACTTCTGTCATTTGATTGGGAACTAAGTATTCTTTAATACATTTGTAATATTGATTGTGTAGTGTAGACTTCTGCTCAAACCTTCTATCTAACTGAAGAAACCTATGCAAGGCGCCTCCTTTCGAGCATCCAAGCCCAGGTTGGCTTCCCTCCTTAAATGAAAACGATGCCTCGTAACGGCTATTGGGCAGTCTTTTGGGGTATTGTATATAATGCACTTCACTTGATAATTCCATTCCATTTTTGAATGGTGTCTCTTCAATTTCTCAAAATTTCTTTAGCTGCTCTTCTAGGCTTAGTTTATTTATTTTCTCTTCATAATTGTTCATTTTTACAAATAAATTCAAGTACAATAACTCTAAGAGAAATAATAGTGACATAAGTATTTAATAAAAAAATTGAGATAATGCCACTTCAAAACTTTATCAAATCGTACTTAAAACAATAGAAAAAAGTGGGTGATGTGACCCTGATAATAAACCTTACATATTAAAAGCAAGAATTAAGACATTTTAAACAAGTTGGCAATAAAAGATAAAGATAATTGAAACGAAGCAATACACCAGAATATCAGAGCAGAATATCAAACAAGGATTCAGTACTTTTGAGATCAAAGCAAAAAAGCCAATTTTTTACATATCTCATAAACGCAGGATAATGTGAAATTGTTCTGGTAGAATGAGGAAGTTTGTTGAATACTCGACATGAAACAATACTATAAAAGTTACGAAACGCGGTTGAACGAAAAGCGAGTATATGTACCTGATTTAAAGAATTGCCACGTAAATTGTGATTGAAGACTTGTCTGAAATTAAGATTTCCTGACCTATTAAAAAAGTCCTTAGCACCTTATTTCAATATAAATGGCGAACCGGAAGAATTTTCAAATCCAGTTTATGGAAGTAATCTCCTCCCCAGCAGGTAATACCTTATTGTAATCGAGAATGAAAGATTCCATAATAGATTTTTATCAACATTTGGATCGAGCAAACCTTGCGTAGAAAATAGAAGTTTCTGAGAGTTTCACGAAAATAGTTTCTCAAATTTTCTATTTAAAAGACATCTTTGAGTCAAGGAAAGGCCCAAATATTTTAATTCATTAACAATCTCAATTTGGAAACAATTATCACTGTAGCTTTCATAACTATAAAAAGTGCAAGATGAAAACTTGTATAACAAGTGCAGTGTGCGAGTGTAAATCTTGGGCAGTCACTTGCTTGAAAAAAGATCTCGGCATCAAAACTGTCTTGGGCTACCAAATTGAAAAACATTATTTTAGTTTTTGAGTTTATGACCAATTTATGCTCCGCAAATCATATTCTTAGTAGATGAAGATCCTAATTGATATCTGATATAAGATTCAAAGCACTGACTGAACCATGAGAAAACGTACGATACATCATCCGCAAATGCTGTCAGTAAACTTTGAAGGGCAGTCTGAATAGGGATTTGATGTAAATCAAGAAGAGTGCTGTTATTAAATATGTGCGCCAAAACATCAACTAAGAAACAGGCAATGTTTTTGAGTACAAGATTAATAATGCCATCACACCCAGAAGAACTTATATTTTTCTACATACCAAAGGTTTTAAGCAGTTCTGATCCAGTTATTGGCTGGAATAGAAAACTATGACTCTGCAGAGGTTCACCGGGGTTACATGAGGGACTACAAATGGCACAGGTTGGATAAATTGGACACGCTGGAATATTCTAGGATATCGTAGTAAAATACGTATTAAAAAAATTAGCAATTCCAAATTTGTCGGACATTGTACAATCGTCAGTACGTACGCAAGTTGGCTTTTTTATGACAGTTGTTTTTTTGGGATGCTATTGACTAACGCCCATTCACCTCTTAGATTACCTTTGGCTGAATTCAATTTGTTATTTTAGTAACTATCACGACAAACAGGGATTTCTCTTTTTAATTCTGTGATCTCCAGATCAAAAACACACTTACTCAAAACGCCCTTATATGTGCTCTACATATACATTTTCCCGATGTAGGTCTAGTTATTTCATTTATAAATGTTACCAATTCATGAGAAGCTGAAGAAGTGAGTACTACTTCACTTTTCTACAAGATATCAATAGTCCCCTAAAATTATCAAATTTATTGATTTCTCACTACCCAGAAAGGATGAAAATTCTTCCGCAAATACTGAAACATTGAACATATGAAGCCTATAGACACATAACATGACGTAGACCTCGCCTTTGATTTTAAGAGATAATTTCAAAACATGGGCACTCAGTAAACCTAACTTCGAGATATCAAACACATTATAATCTGTTTTCACAAAACCGCCAACACCTCCTGCAGCGTAATTCTCATCCGTATTTAGGTAAAAATTATAACCAGGTACTCGTAACACGTAGTCACTTTTCTCTAAATCATAAATCCAGACTTCCGAGACAACGACAAAATCAGGAATACACACAAAAGAATCTAGATGGGCTATTAGAGATGTAAAATTCTCTATTAAGCTTCTGATATTTTGGTGAATGAAAAATAATTTCTTAAAGCAGTATGATTCATTAATTAAAACATCTTCACAATTTGTGATGTTAAGATTGAAGGTAGAAAAATCATCAATTAATTCATTTTCATTTTCGAAATTCATTTAAAGTAAAAAAACAAATAAAAGACAATGCACTACATGTGCAAGATCATTAAAAGATCTTATTGTGATGATTTTTCCACCTTCCACCTTTCTTGTTAGTGTTGCTGCCAATTGAGTATATTTTCGACCATTTCAACTTTGTATTTTAGCTCTTCATTTTCTGCGCGCAACTTGTTCAAAGAAAGGAGAAACTGACTATTTATTTCTTCAGGACTAGTGATTTTTCGGTAGACCATTTGTAGCGTAAACTCCTCACTCTCCACCGCTGAACTATTTGATATCGGTTGCGAATTGAGGTTGCCGCTTTTATGTTGGGGTGCACTCTTTAAAGCTGAAGAATTCTGCTTTGCTCATATCCGCTTGTTGCTGCTGCTGGAGTCTTTTAATGGTTCAGGCATGTGTAGCGATTTGCGTCTAAGCAGTGAACATTTGTCACACCAAAAAGACACACCACATCTTGTTGCAAGATATTAGCGCAAGATGCATCAAAAAAATGCTTGCAATCACCACACGATATTTTCGATACGGAATTCCTGTCAATTTTCTCAGCAAAAACTTGGAAATTCATGATTGGAACTTGAAAAGGTTTCAATGAGATGTGCACTCTACGACACTCACTCACAAACCTTTCTCGGAGGATTCATTGGAACCTTGCCTACTACATATGTAGTATCCAACCGAGTTGCGTCGTTTGGGTGATAGGCGATGCAGACTCCTCATCTTGGACAATTCCTGGAAGGATGAAAACAGTATAAACATCACTACCTAGGAGCATTTCCACTCCGGCCGCCTTATCAAATCTGCCAATACCATGTCCTTAATGTGTTTCCACGCCCGGAAAGTCAGATTGTGTGTCAGGAGAATCCCAGTCAGCGATTTATATGTGTAAGCGCGAGTGTTAATCTGAAAAGCAGAGTGTAGAGACCCAAACGTAATGTCACATAACTCTGACATGAACCCAGCCCTGACACCGCAACCAACGTTCGACGATTCTTCAATTACAGAAGTTATACCACAGATTCTGTTATAAATGTGGCTTCGGAACCAGGATCCATCAAGGCTCTCAAGGTGTGATACGTTCCCGACGTGGCCTTAACCTTTGCGATTGCAGTACCTGAGTGATGCTATCATAAAAAGATGGGTGAAAGTACGCCGTGTTTGTATTGAGAGTGGAGATTTGGTATGAACGTGTAGTAGGGGTAGGTGTGTGTTGCTTTGAAGAATTAGTATATTGTGTTGAGTTATGTGGTAAGCGATAATGTGTATGTTATGTTAGTTATGAGTTGTAGAACGGTGTGGAACATATTGGGTATGTGAATGAGGATTTTGTGAGGTTGTGTTGGGCAAATGTTAAGAGTAGTGAAGCAAGGAATGGTGTGACTTCTGGAAAAAATAGCAGCGGATTCGACTTGGACACTGGTGGGTACTGTGACTATAGACAAGACAATTTTCACATACTCCTATTTTTTAACAGTAGTTTTTCGCAAACCTACAATACTCATACATCCATTTTAAGAAATCGATTGCATGGACGAAGGGAATGTGGATTGTTGTTGCAGACCTTATTCGGTGTAAGCTGCTTTTTTTGTTTTGGCCTAATGTGAGAATATCTGGCCTTTGCTTCTAAACTCCAATGGTTACTTCTTTTCTTCCCTTGGTGCTCGACCACAATCTCCAATGCCCTAAATCTAGCTTCAAGAAACCCTAAAAACTCCTGGTAAGTAGGTAAAGATTTATTTATTCCGAACTTTTCTTCCCGTCATTACATGAAGTCTTGCTCAACTGGAAGCCCAAGTTAGTTTAGTTTTAGTTTTAAACGCATTTTATTTTCTAATTCATTAACTCTTACATACTAACAAAAAATGCTTAAATGCTAGCTTAAAATTACTTAACAAAGTTATACTAACTTACTGGCCCCACACAGGCACTCTAAGCTACTATAAGAAGATTATGAAGTGAATGCCGGCATTCTGTTGATGTATCCTAAACGGTCTACAAGCCTGTAGCAGATTCTAGGTGAATAGATGGTTGGTTAAAAAAGTTTCAATTGTGCATTTACGAGCATGCGCGTATGATCATACCATGAAGTTAGAATCATCCATGCCTTTTCATAGTTCCCTTGAGTAATTCCTAAATGCTGTAGTAATCTATCAGCCTCGTCAGTGACAATCGATTTTAGAAATTCGGTTTTTGTATTGTATCTCAGAAATGAATGTGATATTATAGATAAGAAACTCAAAAATTTAATAGAATGATCTCCAATCTTCATAATTTCCAGAAAATGTAGGTAATTTAATTACTGGAGGTTTTAAATCCTGATTTTTATTTATTTCCACAGAATTCACCATTGATCCTGAATGCATTTCTGTTGCTGCTTCGGTGTTGCTGCCAATTTGTCGATGCTGTTCATGAGTGCGCTCCGGTTGAAACTGCCTCTTTGTTATACTCGGATCTAGCATTGAAGTTGTTATCCAAGATGGTTATCCGAACGCTGAGATAATTTTTTGTACGTTGTGCTTCAGGCCGTTTCTCAAAATTTGTAAAATCTTTTTGCATTTGGGCGAAGTTATTTTTTTGCAGTTTCTCCGTTGTGCTCATTGTGCCACAAAAAAAAATTTAAGTTAATCGAGGTAAGAAAAATAATTTGGTTTCCTATCGTACTAAATTGGGCTTACTTTGTACTTTATTTGCAGATAGCAGGTTAAAATTCAACGGTCCCATACAGCTGTATGTGAGCTGTAATTGTTGCGTTTAGTATCAACGTATATGCATATATGCACCGTTCACTAGATAACGGTCCCACGAAGTGGTGCCTATGAAATCTCTAGCGATGTTTGTATCATAGTTACGCGAAAACATTTGCTGAGCTCACAATTTCGCGTAATAGACCTGTGAACCGGCCTACACGATTTTGTGATCTCACACCTTCAGATTACTTTCTTTGGGGGTATGTGAAGTCACTAGTCTATGCCGATAAACCAGAAACGTTGGACGATTTGGAAGTCAACATGCGCCGTGTTATTTCTGATATTCTCCTCCAGTTGCTCGATAATGTTGTCAAAAATTGCAATTGCACTTCATTGGAACTAGCCGTGGCGCGGATATGCCCGATGTCATATTTAAACACTAATGACATAATATTGTCAATTAAATAAGGCTAATATCATAGACATTAACATTTTTAGTAGTATAGATATTTATTGTGGCAGAAATATTTACAATTAACAAAATACAATCTTCGTTTTACAGAGATTTGGTTTGCATTACCTTACATCTAGAATATTTATATAATTTCTAAATAATATATCACAGAAATACTACCAGTTCGAAGGAAAGCCACTAAAAACCTTGTTGACAAATAAGATGCCTTATTTCGTTGGAGGGAAGAGAGAAGTGGTGTTAACACTTGATTTCAAAGTGCTATGTACTGGTGCAAAAAGAAAATAATTATTATTAAATAAATAAATAAATAAATAAATGACATGTAATAAATAAATAAATAAATAAATAAATAAATAAATAAATAAATAACTAAATAAATAAACAAATAAATAAATAAATAAATAAATAAATAAATAAATAAATAAATAAATAAATAAATAAATAAATAAATAGATAGATAAACAAATAAATAAGTAAATTAATGAATTAATAACAATGAAAGCAAAAATATATAAGAATAAAGTTAGAATTGCACATTATGTAACTAGGATTGAAATCAAGTCGTTGTCTGAAGCCAGACAAGATAAGTTGTATTGACTATGAAGTTTCTGAATTCTAGTTGAAACCAACGATGTTATGTAATTCTTCTGTCGAGAAAAATCAGGGCAAATTTAGGATCATTTCTAATAATTTATTTTGTGTTGTCCGGAGTCTACGAAGATGACTTTTTGCGCATGTGCCCCTGACAGGAGATCCATAGAACATGATCGCTTGGAAAATAGCCTTGAAAATCAATATCTTATTATCATTGTCCAGCTTTAAATTCCTGCAGATGAATGGATAGAGAATCTTGATCGTAACATTAATCTTTTTTATAACTTCTTGTATGTGTAGCTTGAAAGTTAATTGTTTATCTAAGTAAATTCCAAGATACTTTCCACTAGATTTCCACTCAATTGGAACACCGTTGAGTTGAAGGCGGTTGCTTGGAAGTAAGCAAGCTTTTCTTTTTCGTGTAAAAAAGATAGCTTGGGTCTTAGAAGCATTAATATTAATGTTCCAATTATGGTAATATGTTAGAACAGTATTTAAAGCAGATTGAAGATTAGTTTCAATGTTGGAACCAATTGCATCCGACGATGACATTAACATTAGCTTCGAGTATTTTATTTCATATTGAATTTGTTTACCTCTATAAGATTTTGGTTATGGACACATTTTTGGTGCACACTGAGTGCAATTTTTTGTTGATAATTCCTAATATATTTATTTCGAACAAGTTGTCGTCATCTTTATCATTACTTCTAATTACTTCTAATGTATCAGTATGTTCCTCGCACTTTTTACTGCTCTCGAGTTAATGCACACTGACGTAGCATGACCGGTTTTTTTTACAATTTTTGCAATACAGATTAGTTGCTCTGCATTTATTTGGCATGTGATTTTCTTTGCCACTTCTAAAACAGATTTTGTTGTCTTTTTTTGACGGAGCAGTAGTATTTTTTTTTTTATTCGTATATTCGATGGTTCAAATGATGCATTGTGCGACTCTCAGTTTTTGATGCTTCCATGGTGAGCGCTATGTCCACCGATTTTTTTGGTGTAGTGGGCGTTGATTGTGCATTGAAGTGCGTTATTTAATGCTTGAATATTTGTTGCGTAGATTCGGTCATTGTATGTATAGATTTTCCTTAACATTTTTTAATCCTCGTAGCCACTGATAGATCCTAACTTGAATTAAAAAACCACGTTTTCAACTGCCAGAAAAGAATCACTTTATTTGAGTTGTCGAAAATAGAATGGTAGACAAAATACACATATAACATGTAGGTAGATAATTAATTGACAGTAACTCAAATAGTCTTAACTTTACATCATAATTCATCCCTGACTATTAGGTACATAATATATATGCTTGCAATATTGATTTGCTTCTATATAATGCACTTTGTCTTCTGCACAGCATTTAGCATCATACTACTTTCAGAATTGTAATTTGCTGCAGTATTAATCTGACCTGTAGTTGAGGTTTTTTTTAACGTCACTTAAGGTTTTGAGCTCAATAACTTCCTGTCTGTTTTCTAAAGAGTTGTAGCGAGGTCCTTAAATATTTTTTTGTTAAATCTCGTTTTCCTTAAACGTAGGAAAATAATTTTCTAAAACCTAGCAGTTGGTCCGCAATCATAGACACAAAATACCGAGAACTCGACCTTTATACCAATTGCTATATTGAAATTTTAAACCGATTGAGTTTGGCCCAAACTTATTGAAACAAAGCAAATTATATGTTATAAGGCAGTGGGATATCCTATATCATTCTTTATTTTCTTTCACCTAACTTGCTTCACTTGGCTCAGAAATTTAGTGCGGAAGTCATTACCAATTTTTAGAAAGAATTGTATTCAAGCATTCTTTTCATAGCCTCAATCAAGCGTTCTGCAATCAAGTTCTTTATCTATACCGGGTGTCCCCTAATTCGTCAACGGTATAATATATGGGTATATTCTATGAAAAAAATTGTTCTACAGTAACGTTCTATCTCCAATGTTAACATCATTTATCGAGGATTTAAGAAAAGGCTTACTTTGGCGTCATTTTTTAGAAAAAGTAATAGCCTTTGTAACGGCGTTTAAATAAAGTTGATATCTTGTTTTAGTCTTTAGATATCCAATTTCTAAGCCTGTTCCATTTTCATTGCTAATTTTTGATTTTGACGTCACTTTTCTCCAGAAAATGTGTAATTAACATAACGTTTTACTATTTGTTTCTTAAGTAACAATAATAAAACAAAAATCATCACCAAGTTTGCACAAAAACCCATAGACTTCATGATATTTGGGAAAACATGCAACAGGTAAAAAAACGAATTTATGGTTTTTACCAGTTGACAATACTCGTAACAGTGGTTTTCCAAGAATTACTAATTTTCCAATATTTTTTTAAAATTGCATAGCTATTAAAGAGTTTTAAAGCGTGCTCGTTTATTCGACTACCTGTCAAAACTCTCATTTCCTTACCCTGTTCCTTAAAAGTTCTCAGAAAGAGTTAGGTTTAGGGTATGAAGGCCTATTTGAAAAATATACCAAACAAAAATGGCATAAAAGATTAGAAAAAGAAAATTAATTCATCAGTTTAATTTTTTACGCGAAAGTTAGAGTCGCTGGCTGTCTGTTTGCATTTACAAAGACTACGCCGACATTATTTCCGTTTATGGGCTGTGCAATGGAAGTTCAAATAGGGCGCGACAAAGATACCATGAACTTTCTCCTAACCGACGACTTCTTAGTAAAGGAGTATTTGGAAATATACGTATCGAAGGCTTCGGGAAACTGGATCAGTTCCAATTACACGACCGAATGCGAGTGCTCCACAAGTGAGAAGGATTTCGGCTGATGAAAGAATACTGGAAGCTGTTGTAACTGATTCATCAATCAGCACCAGACGCCTAGTTTTGCAATTCAATGTTTCCAGACATAAAATATCTAATATACTGCATGGAGAAAATCTTTATCCATACCACCATACACCTGTACAAGAACTGCTTCCCGATGATTTACAAAAAAGACTTCAGTTTTCTAATTTGTTGCTGGAGCAAAGCTTGGATGACAACAAGTTTAATTCTTTGGACTAATATCAATTTACAAGAGATGGAATCACAAATTTCCATCATCTTCATATAATACATGGGCTGCGGATAATCCACATATAAGGAGACGTAAACCATTTCAACACAAATTCAGCGTATTTTGAAACATGTTAATCGGCCCCTTCAAACTACCACCTACGCGGAATTCTATAAACATCTGGAGTTTTTGCGAAATGGTTTACGAGAACTATTGGAAATTCCTTCATCATATTTCCAACAGGATGGTGCTCCAGCCCACTATGGTCGTGAGATTAAGAATTGGCTAGATGAAGAGTACGGTAACCCTTGGATAGGAAGAAATGCACCAGTTTACTGGCCTGCAAGATCTGCTGACCATACAGTATTGGATTTTTTTGTATGTGGAAGAATGAAAGAATTTTTTTATTCAACCGGAATAGAAACTTTAATTGAATTGGAAGAGCGTACTCTCGAAGCGTCATCGAAAGTGAGGCAACAGTTAACATTCGCATTGCATAAAAAACCAAGGGGGACACTTTGGGCACCTGTTATAACTCTTTTAGTACATACATAAAATAAAAATTATCCAAAACTACATAAAATAATTTTTTACTCATAGCCTTTGGACCTTAAAGCAAAAAAACTTTTTTTTTTTAATTTCATCAGGAGCAGGTTTTCCCAAAACCATAAAAATCTATGGGTTTTTGTGCAAGCGCGATGATGATTTTTTTTGTTATTATTACGTTCATAAGAAAAAATTAGTAAAATGTTATGTTTATTACGCACTTTCTGGAAAAAAGTAACCTCAAAATCTGGCATGGGCCAGAAAAAGGGAATAAGCGTAAAAATTGGATAACTGAAGACTCAAACAAGATATCAACTTTATTTAAACGCAGTTATAAAGGCTAGTATTTCTTCTAAAAACAAGGTCCAAAACGAAGTTTCTCCCATTAGGATTAACAGAGCAATTTCCGTTAACATGGGTCAGGGTACAACAAAGTAAGCCTTTTCTTAAGTCTTCAATAAATTATGTCAACATTGGAGATAGACCTTTACCGTGAAACGATTTTTGTCTTAGAATATAGTATGCCCAGAAATCATTTCCCAAATTATCGTTGACGATTTTGGGGACACCCTGTAAATGTATATACAGTGGCGATCACTAGGAGGGGCCATACATTTGGCAATCGATTTTCACTCTTTGTAGCTGTTTGAAATTTTGTACACGCAAACTTTTACTACCTCTGAACAAGTACATATTTTCCCAACAGGAAGTCATAAAATTAAAGGGTAAATAAGAAACGTTGGAATTTCCCAAGATCTAACAATGAACTAGATGAAAAGCGTATAAAAAGATGCGCCACTAGGATGAGGCCATTGCGAATATTTCGTTGCAGGAGTTCACATCAGCGATTTTTTTCAAAGTTTTGTTAAGAAAATTAAAAAAAAATGTTGAAAAGAACTGTTTTTATCTAGTTTAAAAAAAAGGGTTCCCGAAAGGCTTTGACAGCAACAGAAAGAGGAAAAATAGGTGCTTTTAATGAGTTAGGACTCTCAGGCCGAGAAATTGCAAGGAGGCTTGAAAGAAGTAAGACTGTTGTAAACAGTTATCTTGCGGATCCGCAAAACTATGGGAAAAATCAAAAAAGACGCATGGCAGAAGCAACAACAAGATTGCAAGAAAAGCGGTTAATTCTACAGCGTGCCTCAAATTCTACTCTCCCAACGACTAAAATAAGGGTCAACAGCTGAGTATCAGCCAGCATAGCAACTGTCCGAAGGATAATAAGAAAAAGTGGTACTATACAGAGAAAAAAACTTAAAAAGAAACCTGTTTTGAGCCAAGAACAAAAGGAGCATAGAATGAATTTTACAGGAGAAGATGTCGCTTGGAGCAGTGAATGGAAACGTGTTGTCTTTTCGGATGAAAAAAAGTTTAACCTTGACGGCCCCGATGGTTACAACTTATATTTCCATGATCTAAGAAACTAGGAGCTTATTTTGGAAAGACACCACAGCCGTGAATCAGGTATGATGGTGTGGGGAGCTATTACCTACTATGGCACAACCGAGTTGGAGTTTTTGTCCACAACAACCAACGGAAACAACTACAAATGTTTGCTGGAACGGTCACTTCCAGGGTTGTTAGAAGTTGAATTCAATCAGAAGACGTGGAACTTTTGCCATGGCCGCCCTATTCACCGGACTTAAACATAATCGAAAATTTTTGGGTATGGTTATCTCGTAAAGTGTATGAAGGCGGCGACAATTTGAAGACAATGACACTTTAATCTAAGCTATTCGTGATGCCTGCGCCCAAATTTCTCTTGATTATTTAAAAAATAACTGATGGATAGCGGCTTGTGTGAGTGAGAATTTTGTTGGTGCACTGTTTTCTATTGTTGTAAGGGCATAACACCTACAACAATTGGATTCGGTAAGCCAACGTCAGAATTTTTACTTCGAAGCCTTGCTTAGCATCGTCGATGTTTGTGTTTTTTGTGTTTGTTTTTATTTTCTTATAATGATTTGGGATTTTTATTGTGGACATTGCGAACATACGCGGGCTAAAAGGTAATCACTTCTCTGCGTACGTCCACGTTTGTAAACTTAGGCCAGTTGGTTTGGCACTTAGTGAAACACAGGTAGATCCCCGCCACACCTCTCAGTTCACTCTGTTCTGAAGCTACCTGGATACGAATTAGTGCCATTATTCTTCTCTCACCGCGGTCTCGCCATTTATGTACGTGCGTAGTGATGTAGCCTACCAAATTCCTCCACAATGTATAGTCCCTGTTCCAAACCGGAATTCAATTTCATGTGGTTAAAATTCCATCTCCGTAAGCAAATTATCCACTACTGCTTTATTTACAGAAGCCCCAAACTGGACAGCAATTCGACTTTTAACGAGTTTGACTCTATTCAAAGAATTGTATCCTTATACTGAAA
The DNA here is from genome assembly GCA_963966105.1 of Volucella zonaria. Taxonomy (NCBI): domain Eukaryota; kingdom Metazoa; phylum Arthropoda; class Insecta; order Diptera; family Syrphidae; genus Volucella; species Volucella zonaria. The sequence goes on along the minus strand of OZ014530.1, from coordinate 141,849,433 downwards.
TTGTTATTACGTTATTCAATATGCACAATTCTGGGTGGCTTCGAGATTCTGTACAGACAAAACCCGAAGGACGGTGTGTTGGTACCTTCGCTGCGGAAAACAACTTAACGCAGATTGTAAATGAGCCCACGCGAATACCAGACGTCGATCGTCATACTGCCAACAGCCTGGACTTGTTTTTAACTTCTCACCCTGACAAGTACTGCATTGATGTGCTCTCCCCTCTAGGCTCGTCGGACCATTGTATCATATCAGCTAATTTCTCGTACACCGACCACACAGTTAGAGAAAAGATTCCTAAAAGAATCGTATGGCAATACGAGGAAGCCAACTGGAGCTTCTTTAGGAATCTTAACTGGTCGTTATGTTTCCTCGAGAACGACGTGGATACCGCTGCTGATAAGATCACAGACACCATTCTCTTTGGAATGAGAGTATCAAACCAAAAGAAAAGGCATAGTACGACTCGAGCTGTACAGAGGCTGTCAGGGTTAGAGAAAGGTTTTTTTTCGGTCCTTCAAGACCAGGCCAACTGAGGAAAATCGAAAAAAGTTCAAACGAGCCAGAAATGACTGCAACGCATTTCTTAAACGTGTAAAATTCCAATACGACCAACAACTGAGGCATAAAATAGTACAATGTCCCAAAGGTAGTAAACATTTTTGGTCGTTCATCAAAAATATTAGAAATTCTGCGACATCCCAACGCTCATTTACAATGACATTCCAGCTGTCAGCTCTTTGTACCAACAATTTGCGGCCAGCTCAATACTCCCAGATTGTGCTTTGTCTCCGCCTACACTCGAGTGCGTCGAATCTTCAATGGGACAAATTCACTATCGCACTCATGTAGTCGCAAGAGTTCTTAAAGATCTTAACATTCACAAATCTGCTGGTCCAGATGGTATATCTTCTTTTTTTTTTTGTAATTTACGCGTGCCTAAGGGGTTATGAATACCCTTATACTGTTGCCAGGGCGTGGGCGGAAAGATAGAAGAAGGAGAAAGGAAAGTTTTGTGATGTAGTGGTTTGAAACTCAGGTGTGTTTGGTTTCGATATTGACTCGCCAGGGGTGGGAGTCCGAATAGGACGGAGAGATTTTCCTCACTCGGAATGGTGAGGTTGTGAATTTTAACGGTTATTTTTTGTGCTTGAAAACCCTACAACAGCCAAATCTACATGTCAGTGTTATGCCTTCACACGCAGATTTTTCTGATTTAGTTCCAATTACACAAATGAAAGCTTGTCATGGCTAGGATCCGAGTGAGTTGCTAGTACCACTACACCACGGCCACTCCTTCTCCTGAAGAGGTGTTCTTCCTCGCTAGGAAAACCACTGGAAAACCAGATGGATGTCCAGCCCGTTCCTAAAGAAAGGCGAATCTTCCTCTCTCTCTTCCTGCAGACCCATTGCACTAACTCCCTTCTTCCTAAGGTCATGGAAACGCTGATAAACCGTCAGCTAATGAAATATCTCGAAACACGAAAACTTCTCAATGACCGGCTATATGGTTTTCGTAGCAACAGGTCCACTGGTGATTTGATGGCTTCGATGTCGCCAAAAATGTTGCGATGCATCTCACATCTCTGCATCTGCTAGACCGGATCCAAAACCGTGCAATAAAACTCATAGCTGATACCAATATCACTCAGGCAATGGACACCCTCGAACACCAACGAAATGTCTCGTGTCTCATTTTGTTTCATCGCTATTTCCACCACCAGTGCTCCATGGAAATCGCCAGTTGCATTCCGCCCCTTCAAACCTTTAACCGTAACACACGTCTCGCTATGAATGCTCATCAGTATACCCTCAAGCCCACTTTCGGACGTACTCTGAAATATCGTGATTCGTTCGTAAGCCGAACAACTTGCTTGTGGAATGCCCTGCCGAGCTCTCTATTTCCTAGTCATTATAATATTCAGACATATAAAACCAACGTACATGGATACCTATATTTCTTTCCTTCCTAAATTTCCTTCGCCCTTAACCCCTAGAGCGCGCGCTAATTCATTAAAAAAAAAATTTTTGATTCTTTTCCAAACCGGCTTATAGAGGTCATATGGAAAAATGGTGGACATACTCATTATTAATGTAGGAAAACATAATAAATAAATGTTTTAAAACCATAAAATGTACACATTTTATTAATTTTTTCTTTTATTTCAAAGATTTTGCTTGTGGCCTTATCCTAGTGGCGCATCTTTTTATACGCTTTTCAAGAAGTTCTTTATTGGATCTTGGGAAATTCCAACGGTCGTTTTTTATTTACCCTTTAATTTTATGGCTTCCTGTTGAGAAAATATGTACCTGTTCACAGGTAGTAAAAGTTTGCGGGTACAAAATTTCAAACAGGTATAAAGAGTGAAAATCGATTGCAAAATGTGTGGCCTCATCCTAGTGATCGCCAGTGTACATCAGTGATGTATCGGCGAAAGTTATCGTACCCCTATTTTTTAAATTAAACCTACAATATAACAACTAAATTTCGTGACAAACAAGTATACTAGTGATAAATTATCGGTTAAATAGTCTTAAACAAAAACAAAAACAAGAAAGTATTTAGCTAATATTTTATCAAGGTAGATTTGTATCAGTGAACGAATTCTGTAGAAGCCACAGAGAAATAACACTTGATTAGAATTCATATAAAGAGATACTCAAGTTACATATACGGCTGAAATTTGTGCACAAGCTTCAACGCCTGGATCTTCATATAAAATCGTAAGTACATACCAAATATTTTCTTTTCAATTACATATTTTCTAACCTTTTCTTAGCTTAATTTATAACGTGCACTCATATATATACCTATGTAAATACTTAAATACATACTAAATACTCATCCTAACTAAGTATATTCAAAACTTAAATACGTACTATCATACATACCAAAATATCTAACAGTAGTCATAAAATACATATATTACAAATCTATACATTCATATATACATAACCATAATTAGTAAAAGTCTACAATACAAAATAACCTTTCGTACATTTGAAGTTAGCACATACAATTTACATACAAATGTACCTACATCCAAACACATTAAGGATTCCACATCTAAATTACATTCAATTGATTTATATGTACCTAAACTACCTAACCTCTCAAAACATACGTGTATCATCTTTACGTTGCTAACGATATGCATCTACATATGTAGATATATATGTTACCGAATGGGCATGCCCCTCATGTGGAACAAGAGCTAACTCCAGCAAAGTTCAAGCTGTCACTTACTTTTTATAAAAAAAAATGTCAACTGTCATTCCTAAGGGGTAATTCACGACCCTCCTGTCATTTTTTTTTCTTTTGAATTAATCCAATAAAATCAGAGTTGTTGTAAATACTTTTTCATCTTTTATTTAATCTGGGTCATTCGACAACAGCTCAGAAGTGGGAAGATGAACAATTACGTCACTGAAAAGAAGATTTTACCAAATTCCCAAAACAAGGACAGCATTCGTCCCTTGGCAGAGTCAACGATGTTACACACAACCGCTCCCTTTTGAGAACCAGCGTTATCACATTGTAATACTCAGTATGATGCTACGAATTGTACGCTTGCTGAGTCCACGATATTGCATGCAAAGGTTCTTACGCCGAAATTATAGAGGTGTGTAACACAAACGCCAGAAGTCAGCACGAGACCACGAGCCCTTCGTTGGTAGAAGCAAGACAGTTACCCTCAAACTCCCCTATCGAGACAGATCCTCCTATGAGTCCACAATGTCCAAAAGTATCGATTGGATGTGATCACAGAGAATTAGAATTGCTAAGACGTGAAAAAGAGGTATTGGAACGTGAATTACAACTAACGAAACTAGAATTTCTCCTTTTGCAGCAGCAGTCACGACGTTCATCCCTTGAACCTTTGAATCATTCCTTTAGCTACCTTGAGTTGAATACGCTTACTCCTCATTACGATCCTGGCCAAAAAGGTGATTTTAAATGTCAGTAGTGGGTGCAGAAACTTATACTGTGACCGATCAAATGACGCTGTTAATCGCATCTTCTAAGCTCTGCGGAGCCACAAAAGGGTGGTTTAATAGCCAGCAATTCGCTATCACCACATAGACCCAGCTTAAGGACGGACTTTCAAATCATCCCCACCATTCACGGACGAATCAGATGTGCACGTGCGATTGCTTAGACGACGAAAGCCAGCAACAGAAAGTTTTGACCAATACTTTTACGACATGCTGGCAATGGCAAGTAGTGCAGCGTTCAGAAACCAATCCGTGATCAAGTACATTATTAATGGCATTGATAGTGTTGATCTAAAACGAGCACTATCGCTTGGTTTCTCAGATCCTCAGGATTTATTGAAACATTTCAAATTGTATGAGGAAGTCCACGAATTTAATTCACTAGGGCTACAATCAAAATCTAAGGACGAAAAATCGACGCAATTATTTCAACCGGGAACAACACTGGTTAACCAACATCAATAAGGGTTCCGCAATTGTTTCAATTGCAATGAAGTAGGACATCTGTCTATGGAATGCCAGAAGCCATAAAGGAAACAGCGATGTCGATGTTCTGTTTGCCTCAAGACAGGACATTCAGAACAAAATTTTGATCACCACCATCGGATCTCACGAACTAATTCGAATATTTTCCAGAAATCGGCAGTGATTAACGAGAAACAAATTACAACCGCATTCATTGACACGGGTAGCGAAGCAAGTCTGATAAGAAGTTCCTTGGCAACCGAACTACAAACCGTAATCGAATCATTTAGGATGGCACTGCATGGTATAGGCAACGGGTCTTGCATAAGTCAAGGAAAATAAGGGTTGCTCTCAAAGTGGATAACGTAAAAGCTGAAGTGAATCTGCTCGTAGTTGACGATGGTGTACTCAACGAACCTATTTTAGTCGGAAGAGATTTTTTGGATCAGCATCATGTTACGCTCACTAAAACAATGGGAAAACTTACGCTTCGTGATTTGAGAAATACGAATTCCGATTGTATTGCAGACGACACGATTGCAATGAGTGGCACCAAACAAGAAAAGCAGTTAAGTGAGTCAAACAGTAACGGCATGGCGGTCCTTAAAGCAAATAGAAAAGAACATCTTCGAAGACCTATTATGGCGACCGCCGTCAACTATATTCAGCTTACAGATGTCGAGGTCGACAAACCCGTAATGTTACTTAATGATTACTGCGATTGTTTCGCAATGAATATTTTCGAACTAGGGTGTGCAACTTCGAACGAGTTCGAAATAACTATAATCCAAAACGAACCAATTGCTTGCCGTCCGTATAGAGTTGCATACTCAGAAAAGGCTACCATTGAATCGTTGGTGAACGAGTTGCTCGAGGCCGGAATAATTCGTCCATCCAATTCATCTTATATTTCGCCTGCGCTTCTAGTAAAAAAGGCGAATGAAGTGGATAGAATGGTCATCGACTATAGGCGGCTTAATGCTAGAACGATTAAAGACCGGCATCCACTTCCTGTCTTCGAGGGTTTTTTGTAGTTTCTACGTGGGCATTCTTTGTTTATGGGGCCTGACTTGGCTTCAGGATACTACCAAATACCAGTTGCGGAAAAATCTCGAAAGTATACTGCATTTGTCACACCCGATGGGGGGTACGAATTTAATACATAGAATGCCGTTTGAGCTATCTAATGCTCCTTCTTGTTTCAACACGTAATGAACAATGTAGCAAAAAAAAATGAGAACCTGCCGATTTTCTCTTCTTTGCAAGAACTTTCCAGTGGGAATGGAAAGGTTTACGGAATTTCTAAGGCTGATTAGAGAAGAGGGTCTCACGCTTAAGCTAAAGAAATCCTTTTTTTTTAAGGGAACAATTAACTTTCTGGGATATGAAGTATGTGCTGATAGAATGAAGCCGAGTGACAGGGAAATAGCGGCGGTTTCAGGTTTTCCTCAACCTGAAAACTTACATCTACTTCGGCAATTCCTTGGATTGACGAGCTACTTCCGAAAGTTCGTTCGTGGACATGCGTTAATAGCGGAGCCTCTTACACGGCTAACGAGAAAGAGTGTACCATTCGAATAGCAAGTTGCCCAGAAACAGTCGTTTGAGATGCTCAAAATAATTTTGACGTAGAGGCCTCTTTTGACACTATACGATCTAGAACAAGACCACGAATTACACACGGATGCAAGCGCACTCGGGATTCCGGGTAATTTATTACAAAGGGATAAGGATCAAGAGTTACGACCTATTGGATACTTCAGTAGACAAACAAACGATTGTGAAAAGCACTACCACAACTACGAGCTGGAAGCGTTAGCGGTGGTGGAGTCGATTACAAGACTTCGGAGTTATCTTCTGGGTAAGTACTTTAAAGTGGTAACTAATTGTAATTCTCTTGCAGCAACAATAAATCAAAAGAACATTATCCCGAGAATCGCACGTTGGTGGTTGCTTATTGGAATACGATTTCGACGTGGAATACCGGCAAGGCAAATCATGGATGCACTAAGTAGATCACCCCTGGATAAAGCAACGAAAACCGAGATAGCTTCGTTAGACACTCTTGCGGTAGAGATTAACAGTGACGACTGGCTTTCGCCGATTCAACTTCAGGATTCCAAGTTGGCTCAAATCTGGCAGATACTTGCAACAACGAACAATGGGCGTATATAGGGAACTTCGGAAGGAGTACGAAATGAAGGATGGTCGTTTATACAGGAAGATCGCTGGATCGCTACATTGGGTTGTCCCTGCGGCGGCTATTTGGAAATTCATGAGGTCTTGTTATGACGAGGTAGGTCATTATGGAATCGACAGAACTTTTACAGCGCGACTACTTGTTTCCGCGAATGAGGAACAAGGTCAAGAGCTATGTAGCATCTTTCTTTGAGTGGGCATACTTCAAACGACCTCCGAGAAGGACAGAATGAGAGCTCTTCTGCATCGAAAAAGTAGGTGCTCCTTTCACCAGCGCGCCTAAAAATGTTATTTTAATACAGACAACCTTCGCCACTTATTTTGACTGGTCGCGTTCATCTTGAATAATGGGCTCAACTATAGCAATCAAAAAACGTCCTGGGGTTAATACTGCCTCATCGCTGAGATTGTCAGGCATCAAATAGAGAGGACGGGAGTTTAGAATGGCCTCTATGTTGTTGTTAAGTTAATGTTAAGTACACGAAGATGGAGAGCAGGCGACGAACCTCGTCCAAAACGACCAAAAACTCAACAGTCGGCTGGCAAGATTATGGCATCCGTATTTTGGGATGCACATGGAATAATTTTCATCGACTATCTCCAAAAGGGGCAGACTATCAACAGCGACTATTACATTGCGTTGTTGGAGCGTTTGCAGGACGAAATCGCAGAAAAACGGCCGCATTTGAAGAAAAAGAAACTGCTGTTTCATTAAGACAATGCACCGTGTCACAAGTCGATGAAAACGATGGCAAAATTGAATGAATTCGGCTACGAATTGATTCCCCACCCACCGTATTCTCCAGATTTGGCCCCCAGCGGCTATTTGCTGTTCGCAGACCTCAAAAGAATGCTCGCCAGAAAGAGATTTAAGACCGAATCGCCGAAACACAGGCCTATTTTGAAGCTAAACCGAAATCGTATTACAAAACTGGTATCGAAAGATGGAAAAATCGTTTCAATCAGTGTATCGCCCTCGAAGGCAACTAAATATATTGATAAATAAAGTTGAGTTTTGAAAAAATTTTGTGTTTTACTATAAAACGGCACGGACTTTCCAGGCCATGGTCGTCGGCATTTTAGGGGGAGGTAAAATGGTTCACAAAAATACACCCCGCCCTTTCACAATGGTCTGGATTGTTGCACTCTGTCTATTGGTAGATCTCCCATAATTTGTGTAAACATGCTTGGTCGATATTTAAAACAATGTAGACAGCTATCTACGACGTTTTTTGCCAAATTGCAGACACCTGGAACCCAGAAGCGTTGTCTGACTATACCCAATAAGGCTTAACATGATAGTTCTTTCTATGTACAATAAATAAATAAGTTTTATTTATTTATACGTACATATAACAATCAATCAATATCAATATCAATAAAAAGAAAAGAATCTGTAATATATAGTTCATAAGGAACTAGAGGCGAAAACAGGTAGAAAAAACAAAAAATTGACAAAAAAAAAACAAAAAATCAATAAACAGAATGAATGGGGTCATTAAAAACTTTATGACACAAATGTAAATTAAGAATGTTACTAAAACAAAACACGAGCAGGTCAAGAATATATTTATAATTGAACTCTAACAGCCAAGATTTGCCTTTCTTGAGGAAAATGGATTCATTTCGAGTACATCGTATGCTATAGAGTAATTTATTAAAAAGTCTTGGAGCAATTGAAGAAAAAAATTGAAAAAATATTTGCAGATTGTGGTAAGGAACTAGCACAAGATTTTGTTCATTTACTCTAAGTCGGTAATTACTCGTAGAATTGATCCTATTTAATGAATAACCCGATCTCTCAAAAAATATTTTTAAAACTTTAAAACAAAGTAAATGTTTCAAGGGTAGAATCTTGAGACTTTTAAATATCGAAAATCTGTCATATCGTCGATTTTTGCAGCAGATAAGTCTAATAACATGTTTTTGAGACACAAGAAAAGGGAAGATTTTATTGTTATGAGTGCCACCCCAAACAACTAAGCCATATTCGAGCTTTGAATGTATTAAGCAATAATAAATGCTCTTTAGAAGATCCTGTGAGCAGTAGGATTTTAAAAAATAGAATTGCCTAGTGGTTGACGGGAGATATTTTTTTAGTGCATTCGAGTGGGCAGACCAATTCATCATCCAGTCCAGAGTAATGCCAAGGTCCTTAAATTCTCTTACCTGATCAATACAAAAACATTTGCTTGAACACGAAAGTTGATCGAAAAAAGTCTGAGTATTGTTATTTGAGCTGCAAATAGCGGCACTATGTTTAAATCTCGGGCAGTTCCCACAGTGAAAAGAGAAAGATCCATAGTCTCCTTTTTTTGCCATTAGGACTAAAAAACATAATCTTGGTTTTGTCACTTATGACCATTTTGTGGATTTTGAACTAATGACTAAGAACTTCAAGGTCATGATTGATATCTAAGAAAAGTTTCAAAACAGAAGCACTAGTAAAAGCACATGCCATATCGTCAGCAAAAGCTGTAAGTTTACTATGATAGTTTTGCCCAAAGAGAGAATTAATAAAGATTAAAAACAATAATGGACCTAGACGGAACCCTGTGGAACACCTATAGATACAGTCCTATGAGAACTTAACACCTCATCAATTTTTACTCTTTGAGATCTATTCGATAGATATGAATTAAGCCAGTTATGAAATTTACCCCTAAAACCACGTTTGAACAACTTATCTAAGAGTATAGCATGATCCACCGTATCGAATGCTTTTGTCATGTCCACAAAGAGTGCAGCAGTATGGTATTAATTATTGAAGCTGTTGTAGATATCAGAACAAAAATTTAATAATGCACTCTCGGTGGAACGACCTGATCGAAAACCAAATTGGCAATCACTAAAGAATTTATTTTTTTCTAAAAAATTTACCATTCTTATCTTTAATGCTTTTTCAAAAACTTTCGAGAATATTGAGAGTAAGGAAATAGGCCTGTAATTATTAATTAAGTTATTATCTCCTTTCTTGAACAAAGGAATAACTTCAGCGACTTTTAAACAATCAGGAAAAACACCACATGCAACGCTTTTATTGAAAATGAAACATGAAATATCACAGATATTAAAAGCTATTTTTTTTAAAAAGTTATTTGAAAAACTTTCAGTTATTTGTGAGTTAGAGTTTTTAAGAGACAAGATAATTTTATGTAGTTCAAATGACGATATGGGATTAAAGAAGAAACTTTGAGAACATGACACTTCATCAACTAAACAGTTACAATCACAGCATAAAACGGAACTATCAGAGACTACCTTTGCACATACAGAAGAAAAGAAACTATTGAATTTTTCTGATAAGATCTTGTTGTCGGATATAAAAATATTATCTATATTCAAACTATAAATTCGGTCTTTCTGAACAGATTTATTTAATATGCCTCTTATTAGCTCTCATTCTTTTCTTGATTCACCTTTAACCTCACGAAATTTGTTCATATAGTAATTATTTTTGCACGAAGAAACTTGCTTTAAAATATCTTTGCATAATTGTTTGTAAGCAGAATTTACATTATTGTTATTGGGATGTTTCTTCTTCTTTTTGAACAAATTATTTTTTTCTTTGATTTTCTTAAGTAACTCACATGATATCCACGGTTTAAGTTTTTTCGATTTATCATTACTTTTAACATTTTTTTGTGTACATTTTAAGACATAGTTATTAAGTTTTTTATTAAACTTAGAGAAAGCTGTATAAGGATCATTTTCGTTATATACACATTCCTAACATTCGAAACGAAAAAATTATTAAGAGTAACAAAGTCAGTTTTAACACAGGAACAATTGGACAACAATGGCTTCACGGTAGTAGGACAAGAAGATTTTAGGCTAAGACACGTCATACAGTGATCGGATACTAGCAAATTGTCAACAGAGTTATAGATTTGAGTTGTTCGAGAGTTAGAAAAACGTACCATAATATGGTCAATACAAGTTCTAGATGAGAAGCGAGTAGGTCTATTTATGCATGATTCAAATCCAAAAGAACATAAAAGAAACAAATATTTATCTTCAAAACTAGAATTATGTAAGATGTCTAAATTGACATCACCCAAAAGGATAGTATCATTTGTTTCACCTGACAATAAATTTTCCAAGTCCTCATAAAACATGTTATTAGACAAGGTTGGCTCATTAAATCTATATAAACAGAAAAAAGTCAACTTTAAATTAATAATTCTAATTTTTAAAACGTCACAGCTATTTAAGTTGAAACCGAAATGAATCTTTAATAAAAGCAGCAACACCGCCAGATGCATATATGTTATTGCAGCAAAATATTGGTTGGTACCCTTCTAAGTATGTCAAAAAATGACTTTTCCTCTTCATAAATCCAAATTTCTGATAAGAAAATCAAATTTTGATGTACAATGAGTAAATTGGATAAACTTCAATACAGTTGATAGAGGGGACATTGATATCATTACTATGGGATTCTTTCATATTACTTAAGGACTAGAAGATCCTCACTAGAATTTATAACAATTAAGTTATTATTATCCCCCTTTCGCATGTACACTCTCCCGTTTTTAACCCAAGCATACTTGTATATCTTTTCTTTTTTAATATTTTGTGCAGCATTTAGCAAATATTTCATTTTCCCATTTAATCACTCGTTTACATAAATTTTACTATGATTACCACAATTAAATATTTTAGAGGATAAGTTACTTTTGTGAAGAATTTTGTTTTTCATTATTAAGTCTTTTTTTGATTTTAGACACTAATTTAACAACCAAAACAGATTTAATATTATTTACATTAGAATTTTTTGACGTATTAACATTTTTAACAAAACAATTATCAATTTCCATTCCGGACACATCAGTAGAGGCACCCTTTGAAAACACTTGCAGAGCGCAATTAAGTGCATTGGTATTGTTAACATTTGGAACACCCACTATTTCCACGCACTTTTCTCTTCTGCTTTTCTGCAAGAAATCAACTTCTCTCTGAAGATCATGCAGTCTGCAAGAGTTTATTTTTTTCTTCTTGCAATGAGGCAATCACAACAACAACACACAAGGCCTAGCAACAATTTCATTGTATATGGATTCCAATGATACCTCTTGTTGTTGTTGGCCCATAGGCGAAAACGATGGTGGGACTGTGTGAAATTTTTCCTGTGCTTGCTTGTGGAGAACTTCCTCGTGTTGTTGTTGTTGAGTTTTGGTCTGTACTGCATTAGATGTTGTGAGTGGAGACATAGCAAGCAATGATGACCGTTCTTCTCTCATCGGCGGGGGAGAGCGGAGAGAGCCCTTCGCGCAGCGGTGCAGCTTTTGCAGTGGAAACTTTTGTTTGTTTTTTGCAAAAAATCGATGTCAGCTGGTTTAATGTTTACACAAATGCAATGAAAATAGTTCTTGCAGCCTACACATAGAACTTTCGGCTGATTACGTTCAACTTTGTGTTTACAGATACATGGCATTCTACGCTGACTGCTAACAGTTTAACAAAGAAAAGAACAATCTTTACGGACACAACAAAGTACGTGTTGACCCCATGACAAACACTTACTATTCTTAACAAATGATTCTTAACAAAAAGATTAGTTTTTGGCAGAAGGATAGGACATTTCACAGGGTAAGGAATGTTTGCATTCTGCAAACGCCCACCAACCCGGAGAAGTTTTAAATAAAAAGTATTTAACTTCTTGACACCATGTCTTTGAATGCCTTTTGTTGAATATGCAGCATCCATAGGCTCGCGAGGAAGCACCTGCGAAGCCATGGATTTGTATCGATTTTTGGGTTGCGATAAAATGTATCACCGAGTTTTAATATTTTCTATCTCTTTTAACCTGTTTCGAAATACTTCCCATTCGCTAAAGATTCAAGTTTGAACTGACTCATCCCAATTCACCTTTTTTACCCATAGGTTTTGCAAAATAATTTTTCTTTAACTATTACGGGTTAATTAACCCTAAGGGGTCAAGAAGGGCTGAAAACTCAGACAAAACCACTCGTTTTGTAATTTTCTTCGCAAACATTATATCGGGAACCACATACTGCAATTGGTCCAACGATTGATTCCATTTGATTCCTAGGGTTTTAATTATGTTGCTATGATTTATTCTCAAAGGAATTTTTTTTTGGGCCTCTGTTCAAATCCGGTTTCTGAAAATATAACCTTCACTTCAGTAAAAATGTTTACTACTTCCTGGCAGGAATATCTACCGCTGATGAGATCGTCCATGTAAAAACCCTCAACCCAAGCGGATGCTCTAACTGGTTACAATCCGCCAACACTTTTAAAAATCGAGTAGCTAAGAACGGTTGTTCCAAAGGTCATCGTATTTAACTCATATGCCTTTACCTCATCTTTAGTATTATTTCTCCATAGATGGAACGAATCCCATAAGATATCTGAATTTTCTTTGAATGGTAGTCTAACTACAAACCTCGTCTAACCGTTTTTACAAAATGATCCTCGCACCTTTCCTCCTCCAGCGTAAGAAAAGATTTTTTCATATCAACCTTCTCTATGTTCCAAAACTGTTCCACTAGATCGTTCAATCGAACTTCCTCCTCATTCTCCTGGCCGCTTACTAAACAAACTGTTTTCTTTAGTTCTGTCAAACTACGGTATCTGCCCGATACAATCTAACCTAATAGCGTCTTCTGTAAAGTAAGCCTTCCTTTCATCTTAATCTGCCCGATCGACAACATCTCAAAGAACACTCAGCCCTATCTATTTTAGAGGCCCTATTGAAGTTGGGATCAGCTAGCACCAGATTTTTTGGAATATCCCAACGAAGTTGGGATCAGCTAACACCAGATTTTTTGGAATATCCCAACTATCGATCTCGAATGATTGCCTCGGGTGCAGATCAGTAATATTCTTTATTATTAAAAGCTCTAATTCTGTTTTGAATTCAGAATCCCTCGACTTAAATGTTGCCCGAGTAGTATGACGAATTATTGCAATTTCCTTTCCGATTCTACTGATTTGCAGCCCAGATCTCGATTTTTTCAATCTGAGTCTTTAAGCCATATGCTCTGTTATAAAATTCAATTGAGAGACTGAATCCAGTAGTGCTCGAGCAGTGTGGTACGATCCAAAACGATCCTTGGTCTTTAACATCGCAGTCGCTAATATCACTTGATTTTTTTTTCTGCCTTTGTAGGCCTTTTGAAGTGCAGCATTTTGCACCCTAGCCGTTGCAGGCTTGGTTGCCGTCGGAGCGAATCTGTGCAGCAGCTGATAGTGGGGAAGTGCACAAATACTACATCTATTCTGAGTGCAATGCCTAACCGAATGACCTTTCTGTAAACAGTTTATACATACGAGGGTTGTCTGAAAAGTTTCCGACGTAAAGATAGCGGTACTCGTCAAAGCTAGTGTATGCTAATTGCTCATCTTTTCACAGTTACTTACCGAAGTTTCAGTCATTTTGGAGGCTCAGTTTTTAGTTGACAGTCGTTTGAGTCAGTCGATGTGAGTGTTTTTTGTGAAAATGGAAAAAATTGAGTATCGAGCTGTTATTAAATTCTGGTTTTTGAAGGGGAATACGCCTACGCAAATCAAAAATGAGTTGGACTCTGTGTACTTATGGGGACTCTGCACCATCATTTACCACAGTGAAATTTCGGGCAGCTGAATTTAAACGTGGCCGTAAGAGCTTGGGAGATGATGAACGTTCGGGACGTCCAAAAACTACAACCACTGACGATAACATTGCTAAAGTTCTCCAAATGGTGTTAGACGACCGCCGAATTAAAGTGAGAGAGATAGTAGAGGTTATGAAAATGTCCAAAGGACGTGTTTGTTACATTTTAAATCAGGATTTGGGCATGGGAAACCGTCCGCGCGTTGGATGCCGCGTTTGCTTACGTTAGACCAAAAAACGTGTTCGAATGAACATTTCCAACGCTCTGTTGGCGCAGTTTAGGCCAAGCTGAAGGCAGAAATTGCGAAAAAACGGCCACATTTGCAGAAAGAGAAAATCCTGTTTCACCAAGATAACTCGCCGTCTCACACCTCAGCGGTTGCCATGGCGAAATTCATGAATTACGGTTTAAACTGCTTGACCATCCGCCTTATTCACCAGATCTAGCCCCAAGCGACTTCTTTTTGTTCCCTCATCTAAAAACTGCGCTCGGACGACAGAGATTTTCGTCATCTTGGTGAACAATTATTATGCAGAGAAAAACTCCAAGTACTATTTGGACGGGTTAGAGAGTTGGGAGCATGGCTGGGAGATGTATGTATAGTTACAAGGAGACTATGTAGAAAAATAAAAAATAAAAATTGAGAAAAAATGTCTTGAATCATTGTTTTCTTTTCAGACAACCCTCGTAATATCAACCTTTTCGTCTCTTGAAAGCGTCTCCCTACTAATTTCCAAGTTCACTGCATGTTTCAACTTTGTGAGAGTCCACTTCACAAAATGCGCCATGGATTTGCTGCATCGTCAAAATAGTCTGCCTGCCCTGGCGCCTAATAGCGTCACTGCCATATTTACCCTTAGACCGACGTTCATTTTTAACGACTAGTATTGCTGTAGAATTTTCCGTACGTTGCGCCTTAGATTCCTCGGCTTCTAAAATTTTACAGCTACAATCTAACACCTGTGCAAACTGATCCCATGATGGTAATCGGCTGTAATCGATCGTGTCTTGCCATCTTGCCATTTAGTTTGGGTTTCAGAACCAATTCTCTCCAGTGCAAGTGATATAAGGATTGCATTAGTAATATCCTTATAGTCTCTGATCGACAAAATTGCAGTTAGGTGAGTATTGAAACTACTTTCCAGATGGCTTAGAGAATAGGAAGACACCTTTGAAACTTTGGGAATACCTAACAAGAAATATTAAACATTTTTTGTCAAATCTCTTATTTAACCTATCTGGTGTCTTTCGATAATTCGCTTCTGTTAAGTCGCCAAATTCTTTAATCGCATTTAATGCGACTTTAGACAAGCAACTCTTCAAATAATTGAATTTCTGCAAATTGTCGAGAGTCTCATCTTTACCAACTAAGTTTTTAAACAACCCCATAAAATTCGGGTACTCTGAGAATTTTCAGGCAAAAACTGGGAGTTTGATTTCCAACCTCGAACGAACGACTGGCTGCTGCAGCAAATAAGTGGTATTTAAGCACTCGATAACGTTGGCATTTCCCTTGATTTGACTCAATTTTGCCCAAACATACAATTCTTCTACTTCGCCTCTAAATTCGTCATTAACTTTCTCTTCTTCGCTAATATCGAACCTTTCAATAGACATTTGAACGTTAAGTGCCTATTTGAAATATGATTCTAATATTTCTAATCGGCATTCTAAGTCTGTTACGGATAGTAATTCTGCCTTTTCCGAAATTAATTTTTTGGTTCTGGTTAAACCTCCTTTCGTTGAGGAACGTAAAACCTTTAACTCTGAAAATTTTTTCTTATCGCTTTTAATTGACTGTGTAGAGGTTTTCCCCTCTACATCCTTCTCGACCCCGCCCATCATCGTTTCAGCAAATGCGAATAATTTTCAAAGCGACTAAGATTAAAATCTCTGTCCTGCTCAGCAAAACAACCCCTGAGCTAAGTTCCCTGTTCGTGTAGAGAAAATAGTAAGCAACCTTCAGTTATGTAAAGCGTGGCCGATTGATCAAAAGCAATTTCATATAACATACAGGTAATGACAACGATTTGAAGCTTCAACGCCTAGCAACAAATTCCAATACCACACTTCTTTATAACTGATATGTATGTATATGATACTTTTATTAATATTCTTTAGTTCTGGAAAATAACATCTAGTCCGCAACATTTTCAGAGACTGCAACAAATTACCGATTCCCTCTGCAACACAAAAGCAACTTAAATTTGTTGGTAGCAGAGAGGAACAAATTTACCAGCAACAATGGTGCAATGTGTCGCGATTAAATGGGATTTATATTTATAATTGGTATAATCGAATAAGAAGTTGACTAACTTGCAGAAAACTCTCTAACCTTCAATTTGGTTCTTCTGAGTAAGAGATTCTAAAGTACAATCCACAAATCCATCACTTTACTTTTACTTTTAAATTCATTTTTATTATTTCTTCCTATATGCTAACTTAGATAGTAGACAAAAATGATTAAATCTAATTTCACAGCGACCGCTTCTGAATTTAGCTTACTGGCTCTTACCGAGCGCTCTAAACTTAACGATATTACTACAATTAATGTCTTTCGACCTTAAATCTATCCTAGGACTTAGCTTATATAACCAACATATTTACACATATGATTCTCTAAGAAAATTATTGCCAAAAAACTTAGATGTTTTATCTTTTTTAAATTTTATTTAAAACTTAAGCTGCCTATCTACTTAATCTACCTATGCTTCTTAATTTAACCTAACTATAATCCAGCTGGCGAGCACTCGTTTTCTTTTGCTCCAAGTGGTCACCATCTCGATTGCATTTTCGGATGCCTGGCAGTCGTCATCATGGTGCACATGCTCCTCCGAAACTTGATAGAGACCGCCTAGCGTCGGTCAACTCTCAGAGGTACCGCTACGTAATAACAAGCCTCTACACGAAAACCCCCTAGCTAACCCTAATTTACTTATACTTAGGAGACGCTACACAATTAACACACCGACCTAGGAGAGTGTATCGCCTCTCTCCCCTTCTTTAAGCCACCAGTATTCGGTGTACTGCTTTTCGGCATCGATCCTATCCCTGTCCGCAATTGCAGGTCTAAAACGGAAGAGCTCCTGCGCACTGGCGACGTACCCGTCGTAGATGAGCCGCTTTTCCCTCGCACCGCGGTGGCGGAATACCATCCCTACTTTGCACTAACCCTTTAGCGTCAATATGGAGAAATGCTTCAGGCGGGATATAGCCAGATTGAAGTGTACTCTTGTGGTACATCATATTGGGGTAATATGCCCCAAAGATCAGGCTATTATCACTCGTCATTGCTCTTGTGATATGCCTTCGAATCACCTTAACTAGAAAATTGTCAATCCTATTTAGTCCAGCTCCCTTGTAAAGGACTTTGTTGGGATAATATTTAATGTACTCAGACTCTGGTGTTCTGTACAATCGAAGACAGGTTCTAAGACACTGTCTCTCAAACACACGAATCATTTCCATGTGAGACGGCGCTACATTAAACCACACCGGACAACCGTAAGCGATGATTGGCCTGATTAGAGCCACGTAGCAGATGACTTTCACCCTGTAATGAAGTTGACTGTTTTAAAACAGTTTTCTTGTCAAAGCTAAAGCCTTCTTGGCCCCAGCGAGACAAGCATCTATATGTTTATCAAAATATAAATACTTATCAAGCCAGATACCAAGATACCTAACTGCGTTTCTCACCGCTAGTGGTAGTCCATGCTGTCCAATGATGGCCAAATTTCGCCAGTTATTTCTGGTATCCCAAGAGGCCCTTCTCAAGGGAGTTCTAAATAAAATTGTTTCTGACTTTTGGAAATTAATTTTCAATTTCCAATCATCGCAATACTCTTTAATATGAGTAAAAGGGTGTTAATAGTTTCGATTTTTGGTCCTGATCTGTACGCCACTAAATCATCTGCATACGCTATAGTGTGATTGAGCGTACCTATTAGATCACTTGTGTAAATATTGAACAGTAACTGTAAGCCATTTTTAATGTTGAAAACTGTACTCGAAATCACGTTGCCACATTTGACAACCAACTTCTTTCCCATAAGCATGTTGTAAATCATATATAGCAAAGGTTTCCTCATGCCCATTCTGTAGCTTGTAAAAAGCCCCTCTAACCATACGGTGTCAAAGGCCTTCTCCAAGTCAACGAGACAAGCACCCGTACATTGGTTCTTGCATTTGTTCCACTGTATGTCGGAGATCAGTTTTGACGCCGAATGAATGGTGTCGTGCCTCGCCCTAAAACCAAACTGCTTGTCCGGGACTATATTGCTATCCCCCAACCATTTCAACAGAGCTCTGTTGACTACCTTTTCGAATACTTTGCTAATGTTCGGAAGTAGACTAATTGACCGAAGATTAACAGGGTTGGTCCTAATTTTATCCCTCTTTGGGATAGGGTCCAGTGCGCTGGATAATGTGAATTATTCAGTGCGTTGTTAAATAGCGTAGTGAAAATATCCACTGTCTCCAGGGGTAGGTGTCTCAGTATGACGTTAGGGATACCATATACTCCCGCCGACTTTTTGTTCTTCAACGAATCAAAGATGAACAGGAGATCATCTTTTTGCACGAACAAGTGACTGACAGCATGTCCATCGGCGACGATGACGTTTGCCACGTTTTCTTCATTGAACAGGATAAAACCGTGGTTCTCAGATCGCCAATTATGGGTTTCCCTGCGCAGATAGAAGTGATTTGCGTAACTTCTGTTTTCAATATCGTGGTTACGGTAAACTGGATTGTTCACAGTATGCACGGTTTCGAAATAAGCGCCCAGCAACTCGGCTTTCTCCTGTGGGTCTTCGAACACAAAGATGCCGTCTCCTGAGTGTACACTTTCTGAACTTATACTCGCGGTCAGTAATAACTATCTGTTTTCTGTCCTCTGTGTGATTCGAACACATTGGATGTCATTGTGATCTTTCCGCCTGAATAATTTATTTATCTGCGGAAACATGTTCGAACTACTGGATTTTATAGCCCGGATTTTATTGCCGCAATACAGACTTATGGATTTACTGAAATTTTCTCTTATTAATTGTTTCAGGTTTTTTACCACTGACTTTAGTGTTCTTATTTCAGTATCGTTCCTGTCAGTAAACCGTCTGTATAGCTGTTTCAGGGTCGAGAGTAATCTACTTTTGTGTGCGTATAGTGCGTCGGTTGTGGGATTTCGGTATTTGTTAGTCTGATCGTCTTCGGAGTGTTGTATCCGAGGGATAGTTTGCTCCATAGTTTGTTTAATTACAATGTCCATTTCTGTTAAATGTCAGTCAATCTCGTCGTTTGTCAGATTTCTGTTATTCGGAGGATCGATCCCGCTCGAATGCAGATTAGGCTTTAAAGTTTTGGCGAAGCGTGACCACCGAACTCTACGATAATCGTATGACAACACATGATCGTATTGTTCCAGTAGTATTTGCTCGTTCTGGATGCGTACTGTGGCAGCAAGTTCGTAGTGGTCGCTATCGTACTCAAACGCTCGCAAACAGTTCCTAGTGGGTCGTTCTATGTTCGTTAGCTCTATCCTATTATCTATTAATGCCAGGTCCAAAAAGAAACCGACAGATGGGAAAGATGGGATATCCGTCGCGTACAACTCGTGTTTGTACTCTATCCTATGTGAATCCCACCAGTTAAATAACTGGTTCAATTTCAATTTCAATTTCAATTTCAATTTCAATTTCAATTTCAATTTCAATTTCAATTTCAATTTCAATTTCAATTTCAATTTCAATTTATTTAATATAATTCGGGATTGTCTTACAAAATGTCTTTTATAGCACATATTTTAGGGTTACATTCATAATTCAGATAATATAAACATTATATGAGAAAAAAATAAACAAAATAAACAAAATAAACAAAATATTATATGGGAATAAGTAATGCACTAACAATAAGTATAGGTAGGGAAAGAAAGAGGAGGAAAGGGGAAATCAGAAAGGAAGAAATAGGGTATGTTTAAGAGTGAGAGATGGAAGAAGTATAGTTGTTGTGATTACCTGAGATGTCTTAAGGCGGCATTTTTAAAAGATGAAGCTCCCATTATTTGTTTTGTTGTTGTAGGAAGGGAGTTCCAAAGTCTGGAAAAATAGGCGCGAGGAATTTAAGTAATTAAAGGATGGAATAATGATATTTTGTGTTCTGGTTGATTGGATTGGATCTTTTCCATCAAATAAGCGGGAGATCTTGTTTGGATGATTTTGTGCATAAACACACAACATCTTAGTTCAAGAAACTGTTTTAAGGAGCAAAGAAGGAGCTAACTATGATGATGGGATACATGATTGTATCGACGCAGCCCATACACATACCTTATCATATCGTTGAAAGCAACAAGCAACTTGTGTTGTGATAGAGAGTCAAGCTTGCAATAAACTACGACAGAGTAATCAATTATAGGCATGAATAAAGTTTTAATTAGCCTGAGTTTAGTACCTAATGGGGTGAAACTAGATGAAAGCCAAAGTTTGCGGAGTCCAACATAGATTCGTCTAACAACAAAGTTGATATGGTCTACGGCGGAGAGTGAACGAGATTAGTAATAACCTCCACAAAATTGAGTTGTCTGTCGTTCAGGAATATTGGCGGTATTTCATCCGAGTTGATTATATTTTTAGCTATTAGAATGAGCTGCGATTTTGTTGGATTAAGACTGAGTCCATTATATAATGACCAGTTATATATTTGAGATAAATCTTCGTTTATTCTGACGACCAGATCCTCAACGAGTCCTGAAGGTCTCGAAAGATATATCTGGGCATCATCAGCATAGAGATGAATTGCAACAGCTATGATTCGCTCGAAAACCCGACTGAACTGGGGATAATAAATTGTGTTGACATATGTAATTCGAGATTTGGTTTGCTAGAATCTTCTCAAGTACTTTGGACAGACATGGTAATATACTTATCGGACGAAAGTCGGTTGGCAAAGAGGGGTGAGGTTTTTTTAGGACAGGAATAACTTTAGCCAATTTCCAAGTATCAGGAAAGGTGGAAGCGGTGATGCAAAAGTTAAAAATATGCGTTAGACTGCTTAGGATATGGGGTAGGATCATCTTTACAAATCGAATAGGTACACCGTCCTCTCCTATAGCATTCGATTTTAGCTTACGTATGATCTTAACAACATCTGTTTCAGCGACAACGTGAAAATCAAAAACGAAGTTATATGTTACTCGTAGATCATGATTAGGGGTGAAAGGTGGTTCGTTGATAATAGAAGAAATAAATGTATTGTTAAGTTCATTGACATTAGGTATTCTATCAATTGCCGATTTTTTTCCAATACCAATTGCGCGCAAGTTGTTCCACAGCTTTTTCGAGGTTTGTTCAGGCCTCAGTTTGGATAAGAAATATCTTTTTTTTGCGCTTCTTGTAATATAAGTAGAGCGATTACGTGCCCGACAGAATATCTCCCAATTGAGATCTGTTGGCAATGACTTCCATTTAGCATATAGCTTATTACGTGTTTTCATCGCATGGTGTACTTCACTAGTGAACCATGGACATTTTTTGTTACGTATTGCAACCGTCTTTAAAGGGATATGCCTGTTGAATAAGCCAAGTACTAGAGTTTGCAAATAATTGACTTTGTCGTTCACATTAGAGGCAAAATAGCAATTACGCCATGGGAGAAGGCTTGCGTCAAGTTGTAATGCGTCATTATCTACAGTGGAAAAATCTCTAAAATTAAATGATGTCGGTATAGGGATACGACGTAAGTTGACGTTGTACGTACACAAAATAAGATCATGATCTGACATATCACCCAGAGGTAGCTGGTCTTGGAGTAAGACATTAGAACGATTGGAAACCATGATGACATCAAGTAGGCTTAGAGGGTTGTTAGGAGAAAAGCGGGAGTTCACAATCGATAGCCCTGCACTAGCCGTGAAATCTAAAAGTTGGCGAGATTTACTATCGGTTTTTAGAAGGTCAGCATTAAGGTCACCACAAATAATGTGCTCGTAGAGTGCAGTATATTCGTGGATTGCGGTAAATAATGGCTTTGGAGAGTAGCATCGGTTTGTATGCAACTCCAACGAGGCATTTATTGATGCCATCGCTTATTTCTATTAAGAGATACTCAACCACGCTTTCTTTCGATTTCTTCAGTTGTCTGACTTTTAGTGAGGTATTACAGTATACTGCAACTCCACCACCACATGTAGTGGTGACCCTATTATTTCTTATAAGTTTGTACCCTGATATTTCAAACAGTTGCTCCTTAGCTATATCATCATCCATGTCCGAATCAAACTAGGTCTCCGTAATGCAGATTAAATCAACCTCCAAACCTTCAAAGACATATTTTAAGTAATCAAGTTTACTTAAACTTAGACTACGGGCATTAATATAGCAT
Organism: Volucella zonaria; assembly: GCA_963966105.1. Lineage (NCBI taxonomy): Eukaryota > Metazoa > Arthropoda > Insecta > Diptera > Syrphidae > Volucella > Volucella zonaria. The sequence goes on along the minus strand of OZ014530.1, from coordinate 141,826,775 downwards.
ACTTTTAGGCCACTGTGAACTTCTGAAAGAATTTTTATCATTGACCGCCCAGAAATATAATTGAAATCACCAGACTTTGGGAAACTACTATGGGTCAACATTAAGATAAACAAACACAAATAGTGGGAGCGCAAACGTATACCGTGAATAATTAAAGCCGTATTCACAACAACTAGAAAGAATGACAGGAAGATAGAAAGTGATTAGTAAAATATGAAGGAGATAGAGATGATAATGATAGAAAAGTAGAGTGAGGGGAGAGTAGGAGTAGGACGATATAGTAGGAGTACATAAGTTGTAATACATTAATATATTAATTTCAAAGATATAGTAGTTTGAGACAGAGTTTTTTGAATTCACATTTTGAGTACGACTGGACTTAAGACTTGGATTGACAGTTAACGATATTTGTTGATATCCGATTTGCTCCTTCTTCATTCCTAAGTTTGTAAGTGGCGACAACTTCATTAAGCTTGTCTAGGCTGTCAATATTTATTTGATCTGAAGTTTCAGTAACTTTGATTACAATAGTTCCACGTGATGAATAGGCAGAGAAGATTTGTTTTGGTCTCTTATATTTTATTGCATTTCGCATAATAATTCGGTTTTTTGTTGTTAGGCTTACGTGTAGGTAAATACGCTGATCAACAATAAATCCTGCATCCCGTGTCGAAAATTGTAGCGAGTGAGTTTTCTTGAAAGCTGACATTGCTCTCAAAACAGACAATTTATCATGGGTCGAGCAGAATTTGATGATAATCACCGAATTTGTCTGTGGTTTTGCGCGAAAAATTCGACTTATGCTAGGTGGTGGACAGTTGAGAGAAGTGCAAATAGTGTTAAAATTAGATTCCAGACTTTCTCCAGGAAGAAAGGGAACTTCCACCAAAATAACATCAGTGGCGACATTTTTTGCGTTCAGTGTCTCTATTTGTTGTCTTAACAGTGCCAGTTCTGCATTAATTATTTGTTCGGACGTTTTCAGTTGCACTTGCTCTTGTAGTTGTTTTTTGATATACAGAACTTCCATTTGCAAGTGGCGGATGTTACTCTGAATGTCGTCAAATGCAGAAACTCGACTTTTTAAAACGTCAACTTCCTTCTCGATAAATGAAGATTTTTCAATTAAAGATTTCTCAAAAGACTCGATACGGGAGGTTAACCTTTCTTTCATGTTTTTCAAGCAGAATTCAAAAGACTTAAGCAACTCACCCTGTTCCGTGATCTTCTTGTATAGGCTGGAGAAACATTCCGACGTCATGGTTTTAAGTGACGGAGATAGCAAACTTGATGGTGATGGACATGGTGAGGGCGTCAGTTGTTTTTGATTATCCTTTTGTGTGTTGGATCGCGTATTCTTTCCATTACTGTTTGTTGACATAGTGAGTGGATGTATAGGATGTATAGTCTTTTTTTTTTTTTTGAAAACCGTAAACAAATATTGAGTGATTTTTATACGAATAGCAAGAAAATTTATTTAACTTTCACCCAACAACTATGTATTATGACACATTTGAACTATTAAATAAATTTTATGTGTATTTTTGTTAGCGAGATTAACAGCAGTAAAGATGGAAAATTAAATTTTAAGGTATTTAAAGCTTAATAATTGCAGCCGCTATGGGAAACACGTCTACTCCATAACTCAAATCACTCCACTCCTGGTTACCGCTGGTATTTGCTAGATTATTTCCCCATGCAACATGTTTAGCGTTAAGATCTCCGGCCAAAAATTAAATTTTCTTCCGACTGTAACTGCAGACAGCGAAAAAGTTTTTCGTGTTCTATTTCAAATTGAGTGGGAAGAAGTGCATCAGGTGCGTAAAGCGACGCCACATACAACCGTCTTTCACTACGAAGACGAATGCATACGATGAATGCTTCGAACACCTGGAACCCGTTTCGCTTACCAACATAACATCTGGGCATTCGCTTACCAACAAGTTAGAAAGATTGATCCTTCTCTCGATTCTGATCAGGGAATTTGCATTCACTGCACGGATCTTCAGATTAACCTCATTCAGCGTATTAGACATTACATCGGCGCGCCAGTCTTATCAAAAAGTGTCGAATAGATAACGAGCTGCTTGTTCATTAAGTTGTTTCTGGAAGTGATCGATCTTTCCATGCAGGGGATAGAAGGATTGCTTTCAATTCCAGATCCGTCTCCGGTGCCTTTTCGACAGATTTCGACGTATTTGTTAATGTCATTGTGGCACCACTCGATCCAGCTGCCATTTGGGCAAAGGACACATTGGGCGCTACAAAATTAGAGAATGTGCTACTCTTTAGACGTTTTCCTTCTACTATTTTTTTTTCTAGCCTGAACTTTCTTTTTTAGCTCTTCGAACCTAGGACAACCTCTATAAATTGGCTTGATGTCTCGAGTTCCTGCAGAGTACGCAGAAGAGTTGACTCCTATCTTCTACCTTATCATTACCGAGTGGACACTCTCAATTTTTGTGGTCCTTATCGCACTTCACGCATCTGAACTGCATGTTACAATTAGCTGCGGCGTGCCCGAATCTCTGGCAGCGCATATTTTGTAGTACGCGAACTACCCTTTTTAATTTTTCCCAACTAACAGCATGATAGTAAAGAAACTTGTTACTTCGTATCTTCTGTATTTATTGAAAGGCCGATGCCTTTCAACAGCACCGTCTGTAATTTTTCACTTTTGGGAGTGTATGTGAAATATTCAGTTTCTGCCTTACCTAAGGCGGGGCGTATTTTTTATGTTCCTCCATGCTAATACATATTATAATGTGCTTACTGGCACTCAATCTTTTCCTTACTAATCTACATAACCTTATGCCACAGATAATAAATCTATACAGATATGGGAAGTTGTGTCCTATGAAAATGAAATCAAGCCAAAAAAATAGCTTTTTAAAAAACTGCATGTTCTCACAAAGAGCGGAAAGATCTTTTTATTTCTTTCCGCTTTTTGCTCTTGCCACTTGTCACCCACGCATGCAAAGTCGTTTATCTCATATGCAAAAACAATACGTAATGAAAGAAATAAATAAAAAAAAACCATTCGCCCATCCGTACTTGAATGGACTGCGATTTGCAAAGGCATCATACGTTGACGTTGCCCAGTATAACCGGTTTGCTTGGGTTTATGTACGTGTGCTTGTTATTTTGTTTGTAACTTGTTATGCAATGTAAATTAAATGGGGGTAGGAATATAATTTTTAAGATCATGAAATCGAAGGTCCGTGATGGTGGAAGTGCTGGAGGGGGTGGGTATGACGTTGCACCACACTATAAAAGTGATTGGTATTTGAAGCACGAGTTGTTAAGGGCTAATACATGTTATGGGGTTGAAGGTATATAATATGTACATAAGCGCAAGAGCGATTTCCCTATTTGAATTTGTGATGTACTAGTGATTACGTATGATTACACACTTGCACTGAGTAAGAACAAGACCGAATATTAGAGAGCATGATAAACTATCGGCAGTCTGGTTCGCACCATCTCTTTAATTCGCTTCTCAATTAAACAAGAAATAAAATGTGTAACAATACTAGATGTGAACTTGTCTTTTATTCTATGATACATTACAGGATTCTTGTCAAATTTTGTGCTCAGAAATACAAAATTTGATAAATTTCCAAGTATTGAGCAAGATCGAACTTATTCGGAAGATGTACGAGTATATTTACGAGTACGTATTTGCTCCCTTTTCTTTCAAGTTATGTAAAATGGAGTTTTCAAAACTATACGCAAAATATTTGGACGGCCGAATATAGTATGGAGTGCGAACAAGTGGAATGGGATCTAAACCAACTTGGAGAGCAGCACTGGTGGAAACAGCTGGCGAAATAGATTGAAAAACCATATTATGAGAGCGTATCTATTTGCCGGAATCGGGTGGAGGTTTGGAAAAATTCTGAGGTTTTGTATTTTTGTGGACCGAAGAGGTTTTACACGTTAACACAGTACACTGAATAGAATCATATAGCCGACATTAGGCAAACAGACGGACGAGTTTGGCAGGGATGTCAAGACTAAACATCACTCTATATAGCTCGTCTCTATAAATGCTGTCATAGGCAGCTTCAAAATCAATAAGCAGGTGGTGGGTATCGATCTGGACTTCTTGGGTTTTCTCCAGGATCTGCCGGAGTGTGGAAATCTGGTCGATTGTGGACTTTCCTGGTGTGAAACCGCACTGAGAGGGTGAAATCAGGTTGTTTACGACGGGTTCAATCAAATCAATCCCAGAAGAAACATGTTTTTATCAGTGGTTTTGTCAAACGAGTCCGGACTTGGCCCCGTGCGACTTTTTTTATTGCCCAACTCAAAACGTACCTTCAGAGTAAGGGTTCGGCACGATAGAAAATTTTGAGACATACCACGTATATATTCTAATATATGTACATAGTATTATCTATATATATACCTGTATAATAATTGATCACTGCTCTTGGCCTACTTAAGTAAAGGCGGCTTAAGTACAAAATTGAAAAACTAATTCTAAGAAATCACATGTTTTGACAAATTATAGTTAAATTACCCTTACTTAAATAGTTTCCAGGGGACACGAGCGAGGACGTGGCAGGACATCGACCCCCACCCTCCCAACCCTCCAATAATCGTTGTCAATTTATCATGTCGGCTTACTTACATTTTTAAGCGTTCATTACATTTTGCAATTTTTTTATTTTATTTCTGGGAATCGTGTTTTTATATCTGTTCTTATCAAGGACCCATTTACAATTTTTGCAGAGCAATACAATTATTATTAAATTTAGTAAATTAATCTTGTGCTCGTAACATACACTAGAGGTATCAAACCATTTCGGAAAATTCATATTTGTTGCCTTTATACATTCTTTGATTATGTTTTCTCTTAAAATAGATGCAAAAGGCAGTTTTTCAAAGTATGTGGAGAATATTTGTGTATGAAGACGACATACCTGAAAATATTTTTCGGACGGCCACAAGAGAACTGTATTTTCTTTCGAATTCTCATATTCTTTTAATTTTATCAGTACTTCTGTTAGATTGAAATTGTGCTTGTCTTTTAACATTTCCTCCGCACAATTTTCACAGATTTTATTCATCTTTTTTATTGTTTTGAAATAGCAGTATCCTGCAAAATATCTAATAGCAAGGTCGTTGACTTGCGGTACCTTAACTGATACTGCGTTTTCATCTAATGGGTTAATTATATTGTTAGTATTCATGTTATTTTCAAAACAGTTTTCATTCTGAAGAATATTCTCTTTAAGCACAGTTTGCTCCTCTGTATCATTCTGCAAAACGGCATTCCAATCCAGCTGCAAGTATTCCGAATCGTCTTCCTCGCAATTGGAATATTCCGATTTAAATAGAAATTTAATCGATATAACTTTGGCTATCAATGAGCTAAATTCAGCAACACTGGGGTTACTTTTATTTATGTTCCGCGCTCTTATTTTCCCAAATAAGTTTTCTAATGGATCTTGATTAAATTTATTTACATAAATGTAATATAAATCATCATGATTCATGAATAACGTTTCCCTTATTCTTAAAATGCTCCCTATAGTTAGAGCTAAACCTTTGAAATAGAATGATCTATTTGTTGTGTTAATGGCTTTAATATTTAATATACTCGTATAATCCTTCATTTCTATTATAAAATGGATATTTTTATCGTTCCGTACAAGAGCTGGTTTTCCATTTAAAAGATCGAAAAGGCGATCTATTTTTTTAATAAATTCAGCTGTCGATTTCGCAAATTGGGCTATATGGCCTGGGAATTTGTTCAGTTTTATTAAAGCTTCAATTCCACAGGATACAGATCTGCTTAGAACCTGTACAGCCAGCTTCACGTTCATCTTTTGAAATTAATCAATATGTCAATATGTGCCGCTGTCAGTTTTGGGCATATTTTGGTAGTATTATTTTTTTTATAAAGGTATTCAATTACCTTCCAACTAACAATTCCATCAAAAGTGGTCAAATTGTATTTTACTAAGTTGTTTCGAATACTTTTCAATAGATGCGGGATATCATGCATTCCATATTTGGATTTGTTTTTGTAAATAAAGCTTAAGGTTTTTTCATTTATACTAAGCTTTCTATATAAACTACGATTACTGGGTCCTTGATCGCAGCAAATATATCAAGGCAGTTATGTACCTCAACTTCAAGTTCTGTGGTGGGTATATTGCTCGGACAAACGACGTGATATAAAACTTGCTTAAAATTTACACATATGCTCCGAATCATAAAGACGCATGCAGACTTAGCGTATGAATTATATCTTTGATTTCTTCCGTAATCAACAAAACCTTCAATTTCATCTTTAAATTTATTATAGGTTAGATCCGTCTGAAGGCTTACCTCGTCAAATATAACCACAACTTCTTTTTCTTTTGGTGGTAATTTCGAGGTTATTTCCTTAATTTCCTGCATAACATTTCTATTTAAGCCAGGTGATAGACTTTTAATTTTAATCCACCTGCGCAATGAAGCTGGATGCGGCAAGTGCATCTCAAGTTGATGCCGCAGAAAGTTGTATCCGGCAGCTGAACGAAAAAAGATGCACTGCGAAATCCATTTCTCCTCTTCGGTGTATTCATTTTTACCCTGTGATAAGATGAGCTTCGAAAATGTCATAGCATTTTGATGAATATTAAGCAATGAATCGATTTTCTCTTGAATGTTTTGCTTTTCACGCGCCTGTAGCCTTTTCTTGTCCTCTTTTAAACGACGAATTTTCTTTAATATATTTAGTCTCGATTTTCTATTTTCTTTGATAGTTATTCTCAAGACATTGTTCAATTTCTTGAGCTTTTCAATTCTCCTAATGCAGAAAGATTGCCTTTTTACATGAGCCTCACAATTGGCGCAAGCAAATTCAATGTAATCATTGAATTTTGTCCTTGATAAATTTTTGGAAGCAAAGTTTAGTTCTCCTATTGTAGCTTCATTCGAACTCAGTTTTAAATCTTTGTAATTTTCATACGTAATCTTAGCTTTGACTGGATCAAAACAAACAGAATCGTCTTCAGAGTTCGGAACGCTCTCGCTTCGTTTTAAAAAGAGAGAGGGATAAGCATTTGGTTTTAAATATTTTTTTCCCAATAAGCCATTTTCGAAATGTTTGCTGCAAATGTAAGGTTTTTTAAGGCATTTTATATGTTCTCGAGACTCGTCCGTTAAAACTAACCATTCATCATATTTAACAGTGCCTTCTTTAGGGAAACGAAATAATTTCCTATACGAAAACTCATTTTCGGTTGCACAACAATGTGCTATTGTGCACTTTGTTCTCCTCCAGGACATTTTTCTTAGTAGATTGTAGTTCAAATATAAATGTGTTTACCTACTTTTCGGCTCCTTTACCTTTTCAGCACCTAAACGCTAATTACTTTATATAAAAATTTAGTAAATATATGTACATACATATGTCAAATAACACATATGTATGTGGATAAAATATATTAAAATAAAAATATGTATGTAAATATCAAAGAAACGTAAATTAATAGTTTAACCTGTTCACTTTAATTTTCACTCCAATTCAATTCAATTATTTTTCAATTACTTATTATTATTTATATGCACTGCAGATTAATAACACGAATAATATTTTGCTTGTCAAACTTCAATTACAAAATGTAACGAAATATTCCACTTTTCCCGCCTTTTAATTGTTCTTTCTTACATACATACCCATACACTCAAACAAAATACCAATTCATGAAAAATTATGTAATTTTCTATTGCAGTCGAATGAAAACAAACAGCCAAGTCTTCATACCCCTTCCCGCAAGCTCCTTGCATATGTTTTTCATATTCCCTGTGCCACTGCCCACAACTTGTGGTGAGAGTAAAAAAAAATCTTTCAGTAAACAAAGTAAAAAAGAGAGAAAATAAAAAAGCTTTATATTACTCCTTTATATTAGCCGACCAAAAGCGAACCATTTTTTTGTACAGGCATGAGACATCTGTATAGATTTATTATCTGTGCTTATGCTATCACTTATTTCTAAATCACTTACGTTAATTGGTGATATTTTTTCTCTCTTCTTTTGCTGTTGCTTCTGCTGCTGCTGTTTATGTTGTTGTTGTTGTTGTTGTTTCTGTTGTCGTGGCCGTTGTTGTTGCTGTTGTTGCGCTTTTTGTTTCTCTTTCTCTTCTGTTTATTTTTGTTCTATGTTGTATTGCGAGGGTTTCTGTTGTTCTTGCTGCCTTTTCCGTCGCAACTTCTCCCTTTTTTCTATCAGCTCTTAAATCAGCTTATCAAGCTCTCTAGCCTCCTCGTCACCCCTGTTTTCTGATGCGGCACCATGCTCTTCTGCCGATAATTCTTTGAAGGAATTTCCTTCTCCGATATATCGGCCTTCTCCCCCTTCTGATTCATAGGAGTAGCTAAGACCATTATCTTCTTCTGTTTCTGCTGCTGATACGGCTATGTTCAATGTCATCTTTCCATCTTTCGTCGGTCTTTTGCTGATGAATTGGATTTTGGCATAACTTTCCTTCTTCTTTTTTCCATCTTTGATGCCACGGATGATGTTTCTGTTGTGGTTGTTGTACTGTTTGTTGTTGTTGCCGAATGATGCTGGTTTTCATTTGTTCCCGTCACTCTTTTGAGCAACGATTAGTTTTACGGGATCTCCGGCTGACCGGAATCCATTGCCTTATTGTCTTTCGGGACCCGTTTCACGATTAGTTTTTTCGTTTAACGAAATGAAAAAAAAAGAACTTGTACTCCGGCTGGATTCGAACCTGGGTTTCCCACTCCTGGATTCGGTAGTTTTTTTCAATTTATATGCATTTTTATTTTATTTCTTAGTTTACTCTTACATGCTAAACAAAAAAACCCTTAAAAGTTAGTTAAAATAACTTACAAATAGTCTTATTCTAACTTACTGGCCCCATGCGGGCACTCTAGGTTAAACATAATACTTAATCTATGTCTTTCGACGTTTCTTACAATCTATTTTGTTTTTTACATTTATTAAAACTAAAACTAAGAAAATTTATTTTAAGTAGAAAAACTTAGTATCTGCACTTTTTTTTTTTTAATTAAACTTACAGACTACCTAAAAAATAAATCTTAATCTACTTAACCTACTTACGAGGGGCGTTCAATATATTCTCGGTATCGATATGAAGGAAAATGCGAATTCAATTCACATTGTTTTTATTTTTCAATATGATCTCCCCTAACATCAATGCATTTGTTACATCTTGAGATAAGCTTTTTTAAACCCTCAAAATAATAAATTTCCTCTTTCTCTGCAAAATACCGACTTGAGTTCTTCATCATCCGAAAATCTTTTTCCACGAAGACATTTTTTCAAATCCGGAAACAGGAAATAATCACTAGGGGCAAGGTCTGGACTATAGGGTGGGTGTTGGATTTCTTCGAAACCACAATCTCGCGCAGCAGCCTTGGAAACTCGCGCCGTGTGAACAGGAGCGTTGTCATGAAGAAGCAACACACCCGCTGCGAGTTTACCCCGTCTTTTCTTTTTAATTTCCTCCCGCAAATTATGCAAAGTGGAAGCGTAGGATGTGGCGTTGATGGTTTCACCTTTTTTTTTGTACTCAATGAGCAAGATTCCCTTTGAGTCCCAAAAAACTGTGGCCATGAGCTTTCGGGCAGACGGAGTGACTTTGAACTTCTTCGGGGGGTCTGTTCCTTTTTTATGCCACTGCATGGACTCTTGTTTGCTTTCAGGGTCATAGTGGTGGACCCATGTTTCGTCCCCAGTAACAATTCGATCCATAACACCGTCCGCGTTCTAACTACACATCTCCAAAAGCTCTCTACAGCATGCGATTCTCACTTTTTATCTGAGGCGCTGTGAGCATTCGTGGCACCCACCTTGCACTGACCTTTGAAAGGTTAAGATGGTCATGAAGAATGGTGTGAATGGTACCAATTGAAAGCTTGGTGATCTCTGCCATCATTTTCACCTTTATTCGGGCATCCTCAAGAACAAATTTTTCGACTTCTTTGATGCTTTCTCCCGTACAAGCAGTAGCCGGGGCGCCGGAGTGGGGGTCGTCCTCAATGCTCTCTCTGCCTCTCTTGAACTCACTTGACCACTTTTGCACAGTTGATAATGAAGGTGCGGAACCCTGGTAAACAGCCACCATCTCTTCATGAATAGTTTTTTGACTTTTTCCTTGCTTAGTGAGAAATTTAATTACAGCGCGATGCTCAATTTTCACCATCATCGCCTCAGTTGCCATTATGATTCTGTTTAACTAGAGATAAAACGCGAATTAATAATCACATTTATATGAAATTTTACATGAATGCACTAAAATAATAGTATTACTAAGATAAATAAGTCAATTTATATATGCAACCACAGCTTCACCCCGATACCGAGAATATCTTGAACGCCCCTCGTACATATAATACATTCATACACACATATATACAATACACAATACATTCACACTTCATATATACATATATGCATATACACATATGTATACATATAGTATATATATATATATATTTTTTTTTTTTCATTTTTTTTTTTATTTATTTATTTATTTTTATTTTTTTTCTTAAAATCTAACTTAAACCTACCTAAAACTATATAAGCCGGCCATGGCTACAAAACAAAAACAATTAGGCTGGCCCACTCTGCTTCACATGAAACTAACTATCACTGAAGGAGTTCGACGACGAAGCATCCTCGCCTTCATTAAGCCACCAAAATTGCTGGTGCTGCTGAGCAACAACCCTCCTGTCGCGACTCCCTACCGCCCTACTGAGCCGGAGAAGCTCCGCACTACCATGTGCGACGTCTCTCTCGTAGTTGAGTCGCCTGTCCGCAGCTGTTCGAGCGACGTGGAAGATTAGCGACACCGCCAATCTGTCCTGGATCAGACCTTTGCTATCCAGATAGAGGAACGCTTCTGGAGGAATAAAGCCGTCGAAGCGAACTCTCTCGTGATACATATAATTGGGGTAATAAGCCCCGGAGATCAGGTTGTTCGATGAGGTCATTGCTCTCGCAATGTGCCTTCGACTCAACTTAATAACGAAATTGTCCACTCTTATCAGGTTCGCCCTATTGTACAAGACCTCATTAGGGTAGAATTTTATATACTCAGACTCTGGCGTTCTGTATAAGCGAAGACAAGTCCTAAGACAAGCCCTCTCAAACACCCGAATCTTTTCCAATAAACTTGCTCTCACATTGAACCACACGAGACATCCAAATACAAGCATGGGTCTGATAAGGGACATGTAACAGATTACCTTCACCCTCGCATCGAGTTGGCTGTTATAAAACAGTCTATTTGTAAGGGCAAAAGCACCCTTAGCTTTGGCCAAAGCAACATCTATATGTTTGTTAAAATACAGATATTGATCTAGCCAGATCCCTAGGTATCTGACTACATTTCGACAAGCAAGTGGCTGTCCATGTTGTCCGACGATCGAGAACTTTCGCCAATTCTTTCTGGTATCCCTTGAGGCCCCAGACAAAGGCGTCCTAAACAGAATGGTTTCCGATTTCTGAAAGTTGATTTTCAACTACTCTATGCTGTGGCGAAGTGAACCTATCAGATCACTTGTGTAAATGTTGAATAGGATCGGCGAATTTACCGCACCTTGTTGCAGACCGTTTTTAATGTTAAATGTTCCAGCAGAAGTCACATCGCCATTCTGTCTACTGGAAAGAATATCGTCATCATCAACGGCCTCACTTGGATCAATGCCTGTATTTGTTCGTTGTTCGTCGTTCGGGTGATTCTAAGACATGGAAGGTCGTTCTGATTATTTCTCCGAAATATTTTATTTATTTGCGGGAACATATTCGGGTTGCTGGTGTTCACAGCTCGAATTTTATTGCCCCAATACAAACTTACAGAGTTTCTGTAATTTTCCTTTATTAATGTTTGGAGGTTTTTAATCGACGACTTCAGTGTCATGATCTCCGGGTTATGTCCGTCGGTAAACTGCCTGTACAAGATTTTTAGTCTTGACAGCAGCCTACTTTTTTGTCGGTGCAGTGCGTCAATAGTTGCGTTGCGGAATAAGTCTTCGTCGTCAGTGTGTTGATACCGGGGTATCGTTTTGTCCATTGTTCGTTTGATTGTCTCGTCCATTATTCTTAGATATCTGCCAATCTCCTCGTTTGATAGATTTCTGTTGGACGGTGGGTAGAGCAAATTCGAGGAGAGTGCTCTAGTCAGTGTTCTGGTGAAGTGTGTCCAGCGCACCCTGCTATAATTGTAGGAATGCCTTTGCACAAACTCATCCAATTCCGCAATTTCGTTGGGAACAGTTATTTCGGTGCTGAGACCGCAATGGTCACTGTCATACACGAAAGTGCGTAGACAGTTTGTAGTTTGTTGGCTAGTGCATATCAGTTGTATTCGTGAGTCGAACAGCAGAAGATCCAAATAGGACACGTGTCTGGGAAACGACGGACTATCCATCGCCTTAAGCCCGAGTCGATACATTATACTGTGCTGACCCCACCAATTGAATAGTAGGTTCCCTCTAGTATTTGGTGTATTATTTCCCCAACCACTATGTTTGGCGTTGAAATCTCCGCCGATAATAAAATAGTTATCTTCCAATTCCAGCCTCAGGAATCGAAAAAGTGTCTCGAGCTCTGAGATGAATAAAGTGGATTGAGTAGCCTTAGGTGCATAGACAGACACCATGTACAGCCGCTTTCCACTACGGAGGGGAATATACACGATGCATGCTTCCAGCACTTGGAACCTACGTACTATACGACTGTATGCTCTTTTAAAACGTATACCTTTTCTTACGAAAATCTCAACGCCACCTCCCTGAATGGAGCTGGGTCGGTTTCTCCGTACTATTTTGTATTTTCTGTGCCTCATTTTGTGTCTTTTGGTTAGCTTAGTTTCGCTAACCTAAATCACATCAGGGGCTTGGTCTTTAAGCAACTTAAATAGTGCGGCTCGTCGTTCGAATCTAATCAGTGAATTCACATTCAATGCAAGGACCTTCAGGGTCTGCTCCGCCACGTACGTACCCATTACGACAAAAGGTGCATTAGGCAAGGCAGCAGCGCGTATACTTGATCCACCCGCGCAGTCTGTTCAGTTAAATGACGTTGTAGCTGAGCCATTTGTCCCTGGATAGAGAGCAAGATAGCTGGCATGTCAGGTACTGGTTCCGGTGCTCTAGGCGCTGCGGCCTGAGAAGCAACCTTCGCTTGCAGTACCGTATTTCCCCTACCTGCCGTTTGGGCGTAGGTAACATGGCGAGTAACGGCTGGAGTTTGTGAATGCCCGGGTGGACACTTGACTTCCACTTTCTGCTGCCGGGCCAGATTTATTCTTTTCATGTACTGGAATTTGGGACAACCTCGATAACAATTGTACAAGATTGTACAAGACCTCATTAGGATAGAATTTTATGTACTCAGACTCTGGTGTTCTGTATAAGCGAAGACAAGTCCTAAGACAAGCCCTCTCAAACACCCGAATCTTTTCCAATAAACTTGCTCTCACGTTGAACCACACGGGACACCCAAATACAAGCATGGGCCTGATAAGGGCCATGTAACAGATTACCTTCACCCTCGCATCGAGTACACGCCAAGTATGCTACCACCACGCCAACTGGATATATAAAATATGCGTATCAAAACAGGAAATTAAACTTTACTTCACTTATTGCAAGAGAGAAGCCGAATTACAACCGCACTCTATGAAATTCCATGAACTGGATTCGGTAGTCGCTCCACTGAGCCAAACGACGATTTCTGAGTCTTTCACTTAGATAATTTATTAAAACACTTACACTTGCTAACACCACTAATAAATCAACTTTCCTCACTGAGAGTTCGGGAGTGACTGAATCCACAAATCCATCTGGTGATTGTGTAACGGGATTACGATCCACAAATTCTTCTTTTTCCGCACTACCAAAGCTTTCACGGCATATGCACGAATTGTTGTCTCGATCAGCTAAACTGGGCTGTCTGCCTGTGACGTGAGAAAAGCTTTAATTTGTCTAGCGATTTTACCAATTATTTCGATGACGATGAAGTGATCGCACGAAGTCCAAATTACACATAGTTCTGTGTTTCATACATAACATATATCTGTAGGTGGAATTTCGGCGCTCAAGTGCAGAGTGCAATCATGACCGCCTCAATGTTAGATTGTTCACAATAGCGCTCTGATTATTTATGATCCGTATAAAGGACTTTTTTTGTGAAAAATATAGACAACTATTAATTCTATAGATTCCCGGGTTTCGGCACTATGTTTAAGTACTTGTAATAGTTTTTACGAATTGCGACAACGATTAAAATATTTAAAGAAAAAAAAAACAACTTAGACTTTTTCTTCCAACGTTCTAAAAAAAAAATTTTTATTTAAGTAAGCTCGACTCTTCCATTCAACGATTCAAATTACTTTGATACTAGTTCTTTCTTCATGAAGCATAAAGCTGTTAGCTTTCACATTCAGCAAAAGTTCGGCTGTTAGGCTAAAAGTGTATTTCATTCTAGTACTAGAATATACATATATGTAATTCACAATGTTATAGGTAAAGATACTTTTAAAGTTAACATCGGAATATATAAAATAATAGATAATTTCATTAAGTGCTTTTACAATACATTAATAATAATTTTTAATTGATTAGTACAACATTTTACAATACTTATTTTGAAAATTTTGTATTTTATAGGAAAGCATTTTTAAATTCTCATTCAAAGTGTTTTTATTTCCTTGCTATCTTTACGATTTTTTGTGTAAGGTATGTGGAAATTATAGAGCAACACACTCACTAGTTTTATAAAATTATTTATTGAAGATTTATTTTACATAGCTTCTGCCGTGAGCATCGAACTTGTCGACTTGTAGAGGCTGAGTAAGGACAATGAATTTCGAGAATTTCTCCAGACGAGTCCTAAAACTAAAGGATGCCCCTCCCCTTGCTCACCCACAATCCAACCTCTTCTTTTTCTTCTGGGCTGGATCAAGGAGTCATACGACCCGTGACGAGGATCAACCTGGGTGAGGGCCCAGCATTTCCAAAAATAGCTCAGTCGCGAACGGAGTATCCGAATACCTGGCGACTTCCGGATTAGGTAGCCTTATTTGTATGCAGCGGATATCTGTACAGATGGACCATCCTTTCTCCGCTCCTCGTGGGATCTAGTAATTGATAAGATCTCAAAAAAAATAAAACTCAAGGCCGGTACTCCTTTAATACCGGGCGGTGGAACGGTGACTGCACCGCCCTCTAAAGGCAAACCCAACGAGTATAAAACTAAATTTTCAAGGAGTTATAAGACTGTGACAAGCCATGAACCTATCACTTCCTCCACCCCCAGCAGCAGCAAGTTTGTGGCAGGTCACGGACTTGTCGCTGCTACTAAAACTCCTCACCTTAAGGAGGAATCAGGAGCTCAGCAGCGTCGGCAAGCTCCATCTTTTTTTTTTTTTTTTTTAAAGAACTTAACGCTCAAGTGGTTATGAATACACTTATAATGTCTCAGCATGTGTTAAGTTTTTTGGAAAATGGGATAGAGAAAGAAAGAAAGATTTTAGGCTCAGTGGTTATTTCGCTACATGGGTGGCATCCAACATTTAATGGGGAGACTAAATTCTAGTGGAAGTTGGCTTGATGTTGATTTCTAGTCAACTACTCGTCTTACTTCATTTTCGTTAATTGAAAAAATGGATGATACGTCTTTCGGGCGAGGCTGGGATTCGAACACCGAACCATCCGATTTGGAAGCCAGTCTACTACCACTTGAGCCACTGCCACCCACATCTAAGGTGCTCTGCATAAGACGCCAAATTATTTAAACTTTCGGACCCAATACGGAGGTTGAGAAAAGGGCTGATCTAAAGAGCAAAATTGAGTGGCCTAACAACATCCTAAAAGACGGATCGCCCTCTGCTCCCAAAGCGCTAAAAGACTCCTCCAAACCCAACAGATCATTGGAGGAAACCGTGCCGGTTCCCAAGAGGCAAAAAACCGATAACACCAAAACTGCTGAGCGAGCCAGCAACTCATTTCTGATGTCTTTTAGCGAAGTCCTAAAAGACGCAATAATAATCGCTTTAATCGACAGGAATAACACCGATGGATCAATAACACCTGAACGGTGGCAGTTAGTCAAGTTAAAGCTTTCGAGAAACTTCTTGGTCATCATGCGGGAAAATCCTGGACTACCTTCCGTCGCCAAGGCCACCAAAGCCATAGGTGGATTAGGCGAGATTTCGCCAGGTGCAACACTCGAGGTCGTGTCCAAGGAGGATATCCCTAACAGTCCTAAAACTCGCACCTGGATCCCAGCCGAACACTCCACCCCAGAAAGCAGTCTGGAGTTCATCAGGCTCAGCAACCCGACCTTTCCGACTCAAATAAGGCGCTCTTACAGACGCGCGTTGATCGTGATCAATAAGGAATCCCTTAACTCTCTAGCGCAGACTAAAGACATGATTCGTTTCGGCTTCGAGCAAATTTACCTAAGAGTCTATAAAAAGGATGAGCTGGATGCTTATAAGTAACCACCTCCTCCTTTAACTGAAACTTCAAATACAACCTTAGACCTCGGAGCGTCAATATCCCTTCCAGAAATGGATAGCGACGACTTCAATCTATCCGAAGTGACAATTTAGCCGTCGGCCGCCTCTTCTGACATTCTGTCGGAAATGGAAACTGATGACGAAGTAAAAAGAGACCTTATACAATCAGGGGAAGAAGATTAACATCACATCTTCAGAATCGGAGGACTTGAACAGCACCGTGGTAGAGGCTACTCTGGCAAATTGTAGCAATCGTTTCTCCAGAAAAATCTCCATCACTCAAAAAAGGCTTCGGCTGCACTTATTCTGCGTCTTTCAAAATATGAAGAAGACATTATCCTAATCCTGCAACCATGAATCGGACACCTGCATACGCTCCGATCTATACAAGAGACAAAGGTAAGATTAGAACTTGTATATTAGTGAAACATAGCCTTAATGTATTTTACATCCTAACTTCACCAACCCCGACTTAACCGTTGTCAGATTAAAGACTGCCAAAGCTCCTACTGGCTAGCATAGGCATATGTTGGCCACGATGTGGGCTCTCTCCCTGATGATAACCTAGAAAGGATGGTACTGAAAGCTAGGAGGCTAAAAACTGGCCTCATCATCGGATGCGACGCTGACGCTCGTCACACGGTATGAGGCAGTACCGACCTTCAAAAATTATATTATTAGTACTAACATCATTGTCTGCAACATTGTCATTGAGTCCACGTTAATAACAAGCAACCGACAAGAAGTGCTAGATATTGCTCTTATCTCCGACTACATCACTCAAATGTTTACGAACTGGATGGTATCTTATGAACACTCATTTTCAGACCACAGGTACATCCAATACAGCCTGAGTGATGCTCCTCCCAGCCAGCCAGCATGCCGGAATTATCGGAAAACTGATTGGCCAAAATAAAGAGGAATACTGTCAGAAACCTCTGAACTCTCACGTCCCCCGCGTGACCCCAACGAGTTTGATATGAAAGCCAATAAATTTACCCTGGCTCTCAATTAGGCTATGGTTGCTTTTTGCCCTCTTATTCAACCTAGAGGCAAGAAAAAACTGTACTGGTGGACATCAGCACTGGGACCACTTAGAAACATTTGCTGAAAACTTTTCAACCTAGTAAAAACTGACTTCGGCTCATACAAAGAATCCTTCAAATAATGCAAAAAAGAACTGAGGAAGGGAAAGCGACTATCCTGGAGATCATTATGTGACAAAATCACAGAAACCTTTGAGGCATCGCGGCTAAGAAAAATCCTTTCTACAAATCCAATAATGACTAGCTGGTTGAAAAAAACCGATGACTCTTGGACAACCTTGAGTGATGAATCACTCAACCTGCTACTGGACACCCACTTTCGAGGTGGCTCCCTATTCGCTGTCAGCAGCAACCCAAATAGGACTACTGCAACTGTAACCAAAATTCATGAGACAAGAGACAAATTGCTCTTCGCGTTGCATAGCTTCAAACCATACAAGTCTGCTGGTTGGAACGGTATAATACCTGCCGAGCTACAGAGGTCCTCAGATATTATTCTGCCTGCGCTAGAAAATATTATGAGGAGCTGTGTAGAACTGTCCACATTCCACTGCCATGGAGAGAAGTCAATGTATTTTTTATTCCCGAAGCGGAAATCGTTGTCACAAAGGACCTCAGGCCTATAAGTCTATCATCGTTCCTTCTGAAAACTCTAAAACGACTGATTGATATACGAGTACATATACGAGCTAAAATTAATCCAGAATTTTTGTCAAAGACTCAACATGCCTATTGTAAAGGAAAGTCGGTGGAAACGGCACTGGAGTCACTGATTAGCCACATCGAACGATCCCTATAATATAGAGAGTACACAGTGGTCGCCTTCCTGGATATAGAGGGTGCCAAGTCAACACATCCGCAATCACGATTGTGCTGTAAACTCTACAAGTAGACGACTCACTTGGGGAGTTGATCAGTCTTATGCTAAAAAGCAGGATAATCAACTCCAAACTGGGTGAGACTTCTGCTAAAAGATGTGTTAGCAGAGGTACGCTGCAAAGCGGTGTCCTCTATCCCCTTCTCTGAAACTTAGTGGTTAATGAACTGCTTACATACCTGGAAGCGGGAGGTAGCAGGGTGATTGCCAATGGGGATGAAGTTGCTAGAGCCGTCTCAGAATCTTAATACCATTAAAGAACTCCTTCAGCTAAATCTTAACAGATTAACCCAAACACAAGTGTCAAGTTTCCAATAAGTGTTTTACAACATATAGAATTTAAGCAACATTTGTACAGATATATAAGCAGTAAGAAACTGAAAATAAAATCAAAATTTAAAACGTCTTACAACACCGAACAGAAAACAGTGGCTTTATTTCCACATATACATAGTTCAAATATATTTTATACAATTAAAAAGATCTTAAGTAGAAAATCGAAGGTCATTCCCAACCAACCGAAGACATTACAATACATTTTTTGGTCCATGTCAGTAACATTTGAACCGGATCTGTAAAACAAAAAAAAAGTTGAATTTTGAATACCATATCCGAGAGTGTAGAACGTAGAGGATTCAACGACTTATACCAGTCTTCAAACAGGAGATCAACATTTTTGAAATTGCTGCCAATTTCCTCATCGTTAATTATCCTACGCAGGTATGTACATACATATACGAGTACATATACCATATAAAATGTCGTACTGCAAGCTCAAATTATACATACTCGTACTTGCTGCGATAAAATCCTATGCTTATACAGTGTAAATCCCTTTACGCTCTCAAATGTATATATATATTATACATACGCACAATAATAGTTGAATAGCTGTTATACAATATTATTAAAATACATATACAGGGTGTTCCTGATAAAACTTTCAGAGGAGATTCCTCGACATATTTTGATATAAAAAGTCGACTGTGTGGGGGGGTCGGTAATGCATCCCCTGCGATATACAGAGG
Source organism: Volucella zonaria (assembly GCA_963966105.1). Taxonomy (NCBI): domain Eukaryota; kingdom Metazoa; phylum Arthropoda; class Insecta; order Diptera; family Syrphidae; genus Volucella; species Volucella zonaria. The sequence continues at coordinate 141,807,306 of OZ014530.1, read as the reverse complement.
TTTTAACCAAAGCCGTACACTGCCCTATTTTGACTCCTACATATTCAAAATAACATAATCGATGCTTGGTAAATTTTTTTTTTTTTGCGTGTAGCTAGGTGAAAATTGTTGAAAGACATCGCTTGCGAGGTTTGCGATAGTATGGGACTTGAATCAGCCACTAAAAACACCCAGGAAAGGCATGATGTTACCATCTTTCCAGCAAACGCACCTAGTCGTCAGATTAATCAGCAATTTTGTTCTAGTATGTAATAATGTACTTACGTACTGTTTTAAGGAACTAACTTTGGTTTGTTACCTTTTGTTTTTTAATTTATTATCACTTTGTTAATGTGATTATGTTGTCACATATATATTTCTTTTCTTTTTACCTAGTTGACTAATTCAAAAAGTTTTACTCTACGTAATCTTCTAACTAAATTGTTATTATTAAGTAGTTGGACTACTTCTAAATTAGCATGGTTGCGAAGCCTAACTTCATATCTTCTTGCGACCTTCCGAACCTCGTCCTCTACCATTTCAGTTTTTAGATCCCGATGTAGATCAGCGTTACGTATATACCACGGCGCATTAACAATATTGCGTAATACTTAGATTTGAAAGCATTGTATACTTTGAAGATTTGTCTTACTTATGGACTCCCATAACTGAAGGCCATATGTCCAAATTGGTTTTAATATTTGCTTGTAGAGAAGCAGTTTATTGTAAATTGAGAGGCATGAATACCTCCCTATGAGCCAATATATTTTATTATATCGTATATTTAGTTCATCACGTTTTTTCATAACATGAGTTTTCCAACGCATCTTTGCGTCCAACGTCAGGCCTAAGTATTTAGATGAGTTCGAATGCAGAACTACTTTATTATTTATGTACACAGGTATGTGCTGTACGTTTTTATTTGTAAAGTTAACATGAACTGACTTCTGTTTATTTAATTTTATTTGCAATTTTTTGGTCCAATTAGATGTATCATTTACTCTCCTTTGCAGTTTTTCTGTAACTTCCTTTACGGTTTTTCCTACTGCAAGTACAGCAGTATCGTCTGCTAAAATAGCAACAGTAGTTTCGTCATTTTCTGGTAGGTTGTTCGTGTATAGGAGGAACAGTACGGGTCACAACACGCTACCTTGCGGTACTCCAGCTTTGATGTGTTTCAATGCGGAGTACTCATCTTCTTGCTTAATTTTAAATAGTCGTTTCATTATATATTCTAGTATTGTTTTGGAAGATATTTTTGTAGCTTACGGACTAATCTTTGTGCCATACTTTATCAAAAGCCTGTGTTACATCAAGGAAGGTAGAGCATATTTGCTTTTCTTCTAAAGCATTTTCTACTATATCAGTTATTCTGTGGATCTGATCTATAGTTGAGTATTTATTTCTGAATCCAAGCTGATCATTTGGGATCAGTGTCTTTTCTTCTAGAATCGGATGGAGTCGTTTTAGAAGAATTTTTTCGAATAGCTTAGACAGGATTGGCAGTTTTTTTCAGAATTTCGCCCGTTATTAGATCAAATCCCGGGGCTTTTTTTGGGCTGATCTTTTCTTTTATTTCTTTGTCTATTTCCCTAGAGGTTACTGTTGGAATCGATCTCTCGTCTTCGCACATTTCTTCCGTTTGTTGGGAATTATCATTACCGTCGTATGGCCTAAAGACGTTTTCAAGATGTTCCGCAAATAGATCCGCCTTTTATTTGTTTGTTTTAGTCCAGTTACCACTGCCATTTTTCACTGGCGGAATGTATGAATGTTGGTCTTTTAATTTTTTTTGTAGCCTTTCACATTGAGTATTCTGTACTAGCATCGTTTGTCAGATATGTAAGGTATCTCTCCATCGATGCATTTTTAAATTCCGCTATACTTTTTCTGAGCTTATTGTTTAAGCTATTAGTCTACTTTTATCACTCGGAGCTCTTGACAGTTGCCATCGTTTGCGAGCTCGCCTCTTTTCAGATATAATGTCGCAAACTTCTTTGGGATCCACGTTTCTTTTTACTTTGTTATTTAATTGGCGATGTCAACTTTACTGACTCTAACTCAATTCGTAATAAGTTTAATGAATATTTTACGAAAATCTCTGAACATCTTAAGCCATCAGTTGAAACTTATGCATCTTGCAGATGTTCCTCTCTTCTAACCATGAACACAATTAATATACAGCCAACAAGTTTTGTGTTTCAACCATTTTCTTCTTATGAAATTTATAAAGTTATATGTAATATCTTTAAAAAATAAAAGCTCAGCTACAAGTGATTGAATTTCGTGTGAGTTGTTAAAAAAAATTTCCTTATATGTTGCTGATATTCTGTCTTACTTATTTAAGTTCAGTGAACAAAGTGGCATTTTTCTTCAATTTTTAAAATGCATAGAAGTTATTCCATTTTTTAAAAAAGGTGACAGAACCCATTTGTCGAACTATCGACCAATTTCCTTGCTACCTACCATTTTGAAGGTTTTCGAAAAACTTATAAAATCCCGCATGTTGCCATTTTTAAATAGAAATATGTTTTTTTGCAGTGAACAGTTTGGATTTAGAAAGGGGTTACCGGCAGAAGATGCTATATTAAGAATGTCTAGTCAACTATACGAAGGTCTTAATTGTAATAAATCCACAATGGCTTTGTTTATAAATATGACAAAAGCCTTTGACATGATCGACCATAACCTTTTATTAAGAAAATTATATAATCCGGGTTTTAAGAGTACTATACACACATGGTTTAGTTCCTACTTAAAAGAGAGAGAACAGAAGGTGATTTTAAATGGAAGTACCAGCGACTCTGGTTGTTTAAAAAATGGTGTACCATTATTGTTCAAGCAAATGTTGTCTGTGCAACATTATAAATATCTTGGTTTGTGCATCGATAACAAATTAAATTGGAAAGATCATATTCATTCAATCAAATCTCTCATGCTCCTGATGACGCGTTATATGTATTTCATCAAGAAATATAGTTCTACCAGGGTAGTGAAAACAACTTATTTTGCGCTTGTTCATTCTAAGCTACAATATGGCATCACAAGCTGGGGTGGCACATTTAAAAATTCTTTTGGACCATTGTTGACTGCTCAAAAGCAGTCTTTCTTAGTCTTAGTTCGTATAATTTCTAATAAAAATCGTTTCTCTAACAGCTGGCCTTTATTTAAAGACCTCGGTATTTTGCCAACGAGGAATTTTTTAAGCAAAGCAGAAATATTCCCAGTAGAAGCTCTCTGTTCTATAGTCTTCGTGTAAACAACATGTATCTGGTTAACGTTCTTTTGTCATACAAAACTCATTATTTGAGTTTTTATATTGTAACTGGCCCCAAACTATTTAATAAACTACCAATACATATTCGCTATATTCCAAATGTCATTTCAACAGAAACTAAAAGGCTGGCTGTTCACAATAGATTACAACAGAATTGAATCTCTATTAACAAGCGCATCATAATTCGCAGCACAAATTATCCTTATAATGCACTCGTATTTTACATATTGTTTGAATTGTTATGTTGATTTCTTTGCTTTCTTTTGTTTTTGAATTTGTTTTTTATTTTTATTTTTGTTTCCTTAGCTGATATCTTATTGAATTTTTTATTGAATTTTTTTATTATAACTTGTATTTCTATCTTCATTTTATTTATTTCTGATTATTACCCCACATCAGAATTTTGTTTTAATTATTTTGGATGCCATTCAAAACTAGCTATAAGTTACAGAATGTGCATTATTATTAATATCTCATATATTAAGTCTTTAAAGCCTATGTTATTTAGTTTAAGATGAAAATAAATAGATGAAATTAAATAAAACAAAAAAAATAAAAAATTTAATTCAGGTGCTGCAGCCCATTCAGCCTTTTGTATAGCTAGGGTGAAGGACTGTACTTCACTTTCTAATTGCTCTATTGTATTAATTGTTGTGGATAGTTCGATGCGTTCATCTATTAAATATCTGAAATATATCCAGTCCGTTAGTTTATTTACTAGTCGTGGGTTGTGTTTCTTCATTATAATTTTATTACCAAGTGTAAGCAGCACAGATGAGTGATCTGAGTCACTCACTGGCCCTTCCTTAACTTGGGTAGTATTTGAGGAGATATTCTTAGTTAAGAAGGAGTCGGCATCATCCGGGTTTTTGCTCCTATATGTAGGATTTCCCGTTGAATCGTAGTTTTTTTTTAAAGATTCAAGGAGTTCTCTTCCTCTTGTATTTGTAAATCTTGATCCCCAAGATTGGTTCTTAGCGATTGGTTCTGGCTAACTCCTTCCTTAATTATAACTGCGGCCCCTCCTCTTACTGTACTCGTATTATGAGGATGTCTTGTATCCGCGAAGTTTGTATTTTTTTACAATTTTAAAATGTGTCTCAATCAATTTTGTTTCGTTTTTGCGATTCTCGAGGCCATTGCCATTATGTTCTTTTAGGTACAGTTTTTTTATTACTGTTTTGTTTTTCAAGGAAAGATATATATTCTTTCCAGAATTTTCTTATTATTCTTTTCCATATCTTCTATTCTGTTAAGAATTCTTTGCATGATATTGCATAACATTGCTGGGAGGTTTCCGACTGGTTTTACAACGTTTTTCGAAGCAACTTGTGTTTTCTTTGAACCGGTTATGAGGATTAAGTTTTCATTTTGGCGTAAGGGTAGATTTCCTTTAGCTCTATCCATTTTTTTATTCATTTGGGGCTTAGATTTTGCTCTCAAGTCTTTTTTGTTTCGTTTTTCTCTGTCTCTGGTTGCGCCTTTTTGAACAGGCTTTTGCATTTTCTTTTGCTTGTTGTCTTTTACCTGCTGTAGCTTTTTTGCTACTACACACCCTCTGTAGTTAGCGGGGTGTCTTTCGCTACAATTGGCGCATTTAGGGACTGAATTTTTTTCCCTTATACAGTCTTTTGTATGGTGGTCTCCTGCACATTTAACGCATTTCGGGTTTGAGCTGCAGTATTTGTGAGTGTGACCATGCTTTTGACAGTTCTTACATTGAGGAACTAGCTTTGATTTCCGCAAAGGATGAATTTGTACTTTCATTCCTAGAATATCTTTAATTTCATAAATTTTCTTGATGTCTTCATCTTGCTCAAAAGTAAGCATGAACATTGGGAGCGGTGCTTTACTCTTGTACTTAAGCATGTTAACAACTTCAAGTATTTTGAAGTTTTTTCTTTTTTAGGTCATTCGCAATGTGTACAGGTGTGCATGAGTAGTGTAGTTTCTTTGCAACCTTTATTGGTCTTGTTTGTTTATTTTCAAACGAATACCATTGAACTTTTTTCTGGTTTAGCATTTTTGTCAAGTTTCTGTAGCATTCTTCGTTATTCACATCAATTTTAACATCATTACTATTTAGCAGATCTGTATTAGCTTTTATTTTATTTTCTTCTAGAATATTCAATAAGCCTTCGTACTTCATAACAGAGAGAGGGGAGGCTTTATTGGCTTGAGTGGTTTGGTTTCTTTATCTTTCATCTTTTCTGGGCTTTTCTGGGTCACTTTTGGTGGTGAAAGCTCCGGAGACATGCTCATTTTTCTTTTTTTGTTCCTTTTGTCATACTAAAGGTTGATTCTGCCTCTCTTTGCAGTTCTTCTTCATCCGTAGAGTACACTACAGTTTTAGGTATCTGCTCATTTTATTGTCATTATTGACCTGTTCTTTGAGCTGCTGCAGTTCGAGCTTTAATTTATCAATTTCGCTTGCCAGTTTTTTACTAAGTTGCTCAAAATTGTCTCCTTCTTCATAGGCTTTTTTGTAATAAGCTTCCAACATCGAATTTTCTCTTGTTGATTGGGATGGTGATGTTCTTACCAATTTACGACTCTTTACGAAAGGGTCATCTTTTAGCAATAAATGGCTTTCCCCAGAATCCATGGAACCGGCCTCCGAACAGGGTGGATTTACCAGTTTACCTGGCTTACCACCTGAGGTAGTTATATTATTAGTTTTGTTCATTGCGTATTTTCATTTTGGGCTAACTTTTTATCAAAAAGTTTAAAAATTTGGACTTTAGTCGCCTCTTACGACAGGCATGCCTACCTCGGGTAAATTCTAGACCCCTACCCGAAGGGGTAATGCTATATAAATGTTGCCCTAAAAGTAACTCCTTTATCTTCTACTCCATTTATGCTTTACTATAAAATTGTGTTACAAAAAACTGTGCCCAACGATTAGTGGAACGAGTAAGTCTTCAAGTGGATAACCCCAGGCATGCCATCTTGAGTTGTGAGGAGTGCATTCAATGTTGACAGCGACGACGGTTCACCTCTTTGTGTTATCCCCAGGCCACAATTTCTCCCATTTTCGAAATCTCTGTGTGGCTTGATGTTGAAAGATCATAAATGTTACATGATGTGACAGGAATTTGTGACCTTGAAAATATCAACCCTCATTTATGTCTAGTTTATCCTCACGTTCCCAGCCTACAACGCGGACTGAAATTGTGGGGAACGAGAGGAAGGACAACTTACTGGGTCATTGTACTGTATGCTATATGTTTACAACAAAAATAATATGTTTTACTCACTTACCGTATTGAAGATGATTCTTATTATTAATATTTCGTGGATCCAGCCACAAGGTCGAATAAACTGGGTGCTATGGCAACAATGCCACCATACACTGGCGCCAGAAATACCTTCTATATGATATATATATACACACGGTTCTTGAAGTTGTGGGGTGAACATCAACATTCAAGCTCTTTATTAGTACGTTTTACATTTTCATTTATACATATTTAAAAAATGTTTTGTGTTACTTGCGGAGAATAAGTGGAGCGACCGCAGTTGAAAGTGGACTGCAGTAGCCTTTCTCATGCAGCCTGTGTCAACGTGATGCCTGCCGACATCGAGTACATGAGGATGGCTTGCTAGTGGATGTATCGAAGCAGGACATCGACCATTGCTGCACAAAACGTATCAACAAACGGCAAAGAAATAATTCAACCAGTAATCAACAAAAGGAGACTAACATTCTTCCGTCAAATTCGTTTATCGCCAGTGCAAAGAGAAAATTATGAAAGCGAAGAGAGAGAGAGAGTAAAGCGCAAGTAACAACAACACTACTTAGGCCGCACGGAAAACCAAAGAAGATGTACGTGAACGACTGTTTAACGCGCCAGACACATCAATTACTCAATCCTGCATTGTCGGTGAAGGGCGAGAAGAGGTCATATGTATGGACTAGGAACGGGACAGTTTTTATGTGGAAAAATGAGGGTGATAATTCAATAAGAATAACTTGTGCTGCTGATTTTAATAAACTATGATTTCTCTTAACTCTGCCTCGTGTTTAGTCCTAAATGTACGAGTATGTGAATTCCCAGTCGATTCTCTTAATTGTTTTAATATTTTTTGTTTACATCAAAACATTCGCAGTATGAGAAAAATTTTTTCAACTCTGTTAACACAGCTTCAGTCGCTTTTGAATTTGCCTGTCGTCATTGTTTTGAGCGAATTATGGATATACGAGTATGAGGATGAATTAAAATTTTATAATATACCGGGGGATATACACCTTTTGGCTATTGTAATAATAAATACTCAGCTGGAGGTGTAGCAGAAAAATGGTTACGTATGCGATTGTTCCAAGCTTAATTTTCGTAGCGCTGATATAATGAAACTATCTTTGGAACTTAAGAATGTTAGTTATACTATGCTGTGTGTATATAGATTGCACGAATTTGTTAAGGGTATTATCATTGAAGAATTAGGCTTTGCTCTGAGTGTTTGTAAAGAAAAAACGTTAATTGTTTTGGGTGATATTAATATTGATCTCTTAAATGAACTTGACAAAGATACAGAGAGTTACTTATTACTTACGGTATCTAATGGTCTAAAGAGCCTTATAAGTGAACCAATCCGAATGACTGATCTGTCTAAACTTTGCATTGATCACATTTTTATACGTCTTCAAAAAAATAAGACGTAATAAAGAATATGTTTAGTAGTTTTGTGTATGATCTCAAATTAACAGATCATTGTACGATTGCACTTAGAATATGTTCGGATTCCGATCCATTAAAAAGTCAAACCCACCTGCTAAAAATAAATATCTAATTATTGAAGGAATGCTTAAAATATGAATTTTGGGAGCCCGTGTGTGTAGAAAGCAATCCATCAAATGCTTTCCAGATTTTTCTAAACATATTACAAATACATATTAATACTACGTTATCAACGTCTAACTTAAGTAGTAAAAAATATTTAAAGCCGTGGATGACGTATGTATAAATAAAAATAAATTTGCAGTGAAATGTAAAAACCATCCTCAAAACATAGAACTTAAAAAAATATTATGGCAATCTTTGCAAAACCGTTCATAAGAACATTGACGAAACGCGTGATAGGTTTTATTCGGATGACTTTATACTACGAGTAGCTAGGGGTAATATAAGAGAAGAATGGAAAGTGGCTGATAGTGTTGTGGATAAAAGTAAACAGTTTGTTGAAATTGATAATCTTGAAATTTATGGTATAAGCCACACTGATTCAAGTATCATTTCTAATAACTTCAATGATCATTTTATTGAAATTTCGGAAAAACATAAACCGTCTTCTCAAAAATTTCGAAAAACTTCTCAAATCACGCACAGTGCGTTATTTTTAGAAAAACATAACTTTTTCAGTAGCAATCACTTTGGGTTTAGAACAGGAATATCTACTGAGGATGCTATTCTCAGAGTATGTAGTCAGTTGTATGATATATATACAATGGCTCTCTTTGTTGACATGACTAAAGCATTTTACATGGTGGACCACGATTTGCTACTAATGTTACAATTATATAATGCTGGTTTTAGGGGAGTAGTTCACCAATGGTTTATTTCATACCTAAAATGCATACAACAAAAAATTTACATAAATGGAAATTTTAGTGATTCGCGTTTTTTTTAAAAAATGGTGTGCTGCAGGATTCAGTTCTGGGTCCCTTGTTGTTCCTAATTTAAATAAACTCCCTTTTTAAACTGAAGTTAAATGAAACATCTACTGCTTTTGCAGACGGCATAGCCTTTACATACCAGTCTAATAGAGGACATGAGTGTATCGCAAAGATTTCGGAAGACCTAGAAACTTTGAAGCTTTGGTTCACTGCACATAAATTAATCATCAGCGAGAAAACAAAACTCATGACTTTTAAAACATCTAATAATGTTTTATACGATTTAAATCTCTGTTTTCACGCATATGATTTTAAAAAGTTTTACTTACCCATTCATAGCTGCGGAAAAGGTAATTATATAAATAACTTTCAGTGTTCTACCGGTTGTTTCATAATTGAATCTGCGCAACACTATAAATACCTAGGGGTACTTATCGACTACAACTTAAATTGGAAAGACCATATCCAAACCATTAAATCCCATATGTTGTTGCCTGTTGGTGATACGGAATATGTACTTAATGACACCATACTGTTCCAAAAAGTTTTAAAATTAATCTACTACGGTCTTGCTCACTCCAAGTTGCACTATGGCGTCACAAGTTGGGGTGGTTCGTGTACTAACTCTTTTGCACCTTTGTTAATAGGGCAAAAACATATACTTCGGATTATTTGTAATAAAAATCCCCTTACTCAGAGCTGGCCTCTTTTTAAAACCCAGCTTATCTTACCAATGAGACATCTTTATGTTTTTAAAGTGCTGAGAGAATTCTTTAAAATATGCTATGCATCTTACCAGCGTACCAATCGCTTACGAAACACATTTTTCACATTTCTACAGCGTTACAGCTCCTACATTTTTCAATAAGCTACCATTATTTATCCGGACAACATTTAATTTCCATTCGTTTCTTAAAAAAGTAAAAGACTGGTTATGCACGATCGACTATGCTACCGTTGAATCCTTTTGGAGAAGTGTATCATAATCATGACTCAAGTTAATCTTAAGGTTTTACATATATGTATGTATATTCGTGTCTTTATTGTTTGAAATGTTATTTTATTGAATTTTAATGTAACTATTTTTGAATTTAAGAATTTTATATTATCTGAAGTCAATTAGTATTGATGGCGAACTGATTATCACCCCACAACAGACCTTAATTTTTTCATTTTAATTAAGAATTCAGGAGTCATTCCGCACTAACTTCTAAGTTACTGAATGATTACTATTACTTAATTCCGTATTTATTAAACAACTTTTGTTAATTAGCTTTAAGCTTTGGAACTAAATAAAATAAATACAATACAATACATTATATTTCAGTTTGTTTATTGCTTTGCAATTTACAAATATATTACATACAGACATTTAACGGTACAGTACAGCTAACTTCTAAGAAGTAAACAAAATGCTAAATCTAAGTGATATGTGTGAAGAGAGTGAGTTTTAATGTTCACAAGTGGTCCTTATACGGAAGTTAGCTTAGAATCGCTTTTGTTTGGATACCTCTAACGTGAACGCTTTGACCTAACAGGACGCTTGTCACCTTCCCCATATCGACGGAGTCCGTGGTCAGCTACAAGATACTTACTGCATCATAAGTGTAGATCTGAAAGATGTACCATTTTGGTAAATACCGCTATAGAAAAAGAGTGGGGAAAAGACTGCGTTTGTATTTTTGTATCAGTATACACGGCATGCCCTTTGGCTTATGTAATGCAATTCAGGGGATGTGCTGATTAGTGCAAAAGTCGTTCCCGAAGTTTTAAAGGACCGGGTCTTCGCGTATTTGGATGATCTGCTCACCATAGCGCCGAGTTTCGAGACCCATATATCTGTGATTGATGGAGTCGCACAATGCTTGTGTAAGGCAAATCTCACTATCAACTTGGACAAATCACAAACAGAACTTAATGTATTTGGGGTTCATAGTTGGTGGTCGGTGGTGGGATACTAAAAACTGATCCTGCTAAGGTTGAGGCTGTAATAAAATGACATGACCACGTCCGTTCGGATATATGTATAGTATATTCGTTTATTTACTGACCAGAAATTATTGTGCATTATAAATCTTATGCTATGTTATGCTTATCATGGGAATGAAGTATTTTTGGTTCACACCAAGCATACCAAGATACTTCTGCCAGCGTTTTTTTTTTTTTTTTTAATTAGCGGGAGTTAATGTTGGTGGTTGAGTAAAAAGATTATTTATTTTATGCTACGCCGAAATGCATGCTTTTTATTGATATTCTTAAGACTAACTACTATATAAGGTATTAATGCTAGTTATACTATTGATGCGCCAGTGTTATCACCATGGAATGTTACCCTGTTTTTTGTTTCATTCCGTTGTTTATTGTTTCATTCCGTTGTTTGTTGTTTACTATTATTTGGGTAGTTAATTGTTTGTATTGATAATGCATTTTAGGTGATGTCGGTGGTAATGCTGCTTACATTCGTAAATGATGATGTAATCTGGTGTACGTGACTTTATAAGAATGATGGAATAGGCAGAGAGTGAGATTACGTCATTAACTCCCTTCCTTCTTAAAATTAAGCGCCCTCGCTTTAACCAACATATCATTATTGTAGGAGTCTGGAAAGTTCTATTTCGTATATCTGATCGATTCATTTTCTTCCTGCGTCTGCTTTCTGTACCTTGTAACATTCGCAGACTTTGGCTGTACCATAGATGAGTAATGCTAGTGAGCTTAATCCCAGGATGCAATAAACTGTGTGTTGGACTGGATGTTCTTTGATTGGTATCAGGAAAGTTGATATTACTTGAATATTACTAAATTTTTAATCAGCACTGGACCCAATGATGCGCCGGACGTTTAGCTGTTCGTCATGTTGGTTGTATATGGCATCTTTCAATTCTTGTTGGTGGTTGAACTATTGCTTTCCATCGATAGTTGTAGAGTAATTGAATTGTATTAATTTAGGCCCGTCTATTTTTACATTATTTCAGGTGTGTTCATAATCTGAAATAATATTTCCGTTTTCAAGTAGCTGGAGTAGTGCATTATTTTCATGTATCACTTTACATTTGACCGGCTTATTTTCTAATATATTAATAGCACTGTCCAACGAATGATTTTTCGATTGCTCTTTGGGAAAAATCAGCTTTGTGTGAAGAAGAACCGCTGCACTTAGTGCCACTCGTTCCAGCTATTGCTTCCAAGCGAAAACGCTTTTCCAGGAACTCTGTAAATTGTGTTAGCATGGGCAACTCTTTCGAACTACCTAACTTCTGCTCCCACAAACTCTGGGTAAAACCAGGTAACTTTTGTACCAAGATGTAAATCAATATGTCTCCTTTGTCAATTGCTGTTGTTTTTAAAAGGACCAAAAAAAGGGGCAAGGTTACAATTTAGTTTACCTTAATTTTAAATAGAGATTGTAGTTTCAAAAGTAAAGTGATTATTTAAATGAAATGAATCTTGTGTTTCGGAACAGATGCAGTACGCTGTTATTCTGCTCACCCGTCTTATATAGTACATAGAATGAATCAGATTTCGGAGATTTGTGTATGACAAACTTTGACTTCTCCGTCGGTGATGAGGTCAGTTAGTTTTACTGGTAGTTTGAAATCCCAAGAATTGAGTAAAATTTGATTTTGCCAGCATCGATGGTTATGTTCCACGGGAAACTAAATCGGTGGGGTTATGTTGGGTAGGAATGTGTTTCCATATAGTGACATCGAGGGATCAGCGCGAATGCATAACAGAATAATAGTGGGAATACTAGTCTACTAGTCTGCTTTATGTGATTTAAAAGTTTGGGCAGTCTGATAGCTCCGCATAACTCCAGGCGGGGAAGAGTGGTTGGGTTTATTCGACTTTCACATGATAATATACATTTCAACGTCGGCGTCTTCATCTTCCACCCTTAGGTAAGCTACTGCATCATATGCACCACAGCATCAGAGGCATTCCAAAACCCGTGAAGTTGAAAACGGTTCTTCTTGCCAACTGTTCGTACCCAACCAGAGACTTGTATTTTATTGATCACTTGGATCATCCTGGAATATTGTCCAACTGTGTAGGAGATCGCCGTCAATTGGATCGTTCCATAGCTGTTTGTGAATCCAAAGTTGTTGCATCAGGAGCTTTGCTTTGGTGATACAAGGTGCACTCCAGCCCATAGCATAATACAAACGTTCGTTTTGTTGGGTGCTGGTATTTTGGATTGATGTAATGAAAAGAGAATTTATCGATTTGAGGAAGCCATTGAATACCTAACGTCCTAACGATCTGTACCATCTGTTTGTAGAGAATCATGTCTCTCTTTCGTGAAAGGGTACGTCGTCGAGGAGCTCGTCATCGTTTGCTACCCACTTCCGTAAGTGAAACCACGTTTCTGTCCTTTGCCTCTTGTAGTGTATCTGCGCGGGAAACCAGATCATCGACATACCTTTCACGTTTTATCATCTCTGCTGCTCGTGGATATTGCTCACAAATATCATCGACCAATGGCGGTAAATTTTTTCTAAGTCGCTTGTGAATGTGTATCGATAGAGTCTCCATCCGAGTAAAATGCTGGTAATGTTTTACTGTAGAGAGGGGTCCATCATTTAACATTTAAATGAGGCCGCGAATACAACTCGGAGTTTCGTCGTCGAGCTTCCTTCTTTGATGACAGCAAGATGGGAAGAAAGTAGTTATGCGGTCTGTCAGCCACATTTTCTTCAGCTTCTTCCATGTGACCAACTTTCAGGTAGTCTTCAATGAATTCGGTGTATTTATCGCGGAAGTTCTGATCAGAAATTAATTTTCTCTCCGGGCTCATAAATCGTTTAAGCGCTCCTTTTTTGGATCTGCCTAAACTAGGGTGTACATTCCGTTTGAACGGAAGCCCCACTTCTAAGTGACCGTCGGATAAACGCTGGGTTGTGTTGACGAAATGTTTCTCGCGTTCGAAGTCTTCGCGTACGACTGGAAAGAAAACTTTTCTACATCCCCGAATTTGCGAAGTTATGTCTTTATACTACAGGTATTATGAAAAACTTTAACGTGGTGTCATTCCCGTGGGGCTCTGCCGAATAGTATCCAGCCTAATTTTGTTTTTTGTGTCATCGGCCTGCGATCATTGTGTGATCTTACTATCTCGATAGCGAAACAACGGCTAAAATTATATCTACCTTACCAGGCAAGTAAAATGTTGGATCCGCTAATACCAACCCCCTTAGGTGTTCCTAACCTGATGTCGTCATAGTCCGAGTCGGAAGAACCCAGACAGTGATTTGAAATCCAGAGCTTGTATGGAGATTCTGAAGGATAAATGGTGAAAACCCATGCAGACATCCACTAATTTGGTGCACGTACCGCTGTTGCCCAAACCCAACCCATAAACTTCGACAGGGGTTGATTTTGGCGGAAGACGTAAAAGCTGAGCTGCTTCTGTGGTGATGAAGCTGGCCTCCGAACCTAAGCCCAACAACGCCCGTAAATAAAATGTTTCTCCGGATAACGTGTATGCTTTCATCACTGTAACGTGAGTCATTAATATGATATGATATAATATGATTAAAAGTCGTACAATTAAATTCGGCTACTGTTTATTGAAACCTACCACATGCAAGTTGATGGATTCACAATAAATAATAATAATAACTTGAGTTCACAATGAGCATTTACAAATTTTTTTTTTTTTTTTTAATTATTTGGTAGCGAGATTACCATACCAAATAGGTGGTGCACTTACGCTACCACTTCGAGTCACATAAGGTGTGCAACTTACATCAGGTACTTTAGATACCTCTATGTATAATTTAGGTTGGAAGCTGTCGCGATCAATTGAATCATCATGAACTACTGGTGAATCCGTCTGTTTAACTGTTCATTCGGCTTCGTTTGATAAGCTGCTACCAGGTGACATATTTTGATTGTGGTAGTTCCTACTTAGTTCTACGTTAACATCAAAATTACTATTCTCACTTGGTATAATATTGATTTCCTTAACATTATTGTGTTCGTCATTTACATTGTTTCTAATGTGATCTTCACTTGTATTGATTTCATTATTTTGTGTTTTATGTTAGCTAAAAATCTGCGATTTCTTCGAAAATAATTACCAAAGTTGTCTAGTACAATATATGACCTATCGTTAACATTAGCTACAATTTGCGCGTAATGCCAATCTTTTAAATTTTTTTTAAATATAATTTGATCACCCACAATCAATACTGGCAAGGATCTTGCAGTTCGATCGTAATAATACTTCTGTTTATCCTTTTTGTTTTAAATTTTCTTGAATATCGACCTCGTTCAAGTTGTTTCCACGCAACAGCTGACCCGCTACAGGCAATCTGGTCTTAATTTGGCGCCCAAAGAACAATTGAGCCGGCGATAGTTTCATGCTAGCGACTTGTGTTGTATTGTACTCGAGAATACGATATTGAAAACGATCGGTTTCCTGTACCTCGTAGCATCGCCTTAGAAGATTTTTTGCTACAGCAACGCCTTTTCCGCCAATTCATTGCTTTGCGGATACCTCGGAGTAGAAAAATTAAACAAAATGTTTGTCTGATTGGCAAATTTCTCGAATGCCGTTGACCTGAACGGGCTATCACATTTGATTTCCGATGGATATCCTACGCGATCAAATATTTTCACCATCACTTCAATTATATGGTTAGAAGTTCTCCGAATTAGCTTCTCTGACATAACAAAGCCCGAATATCCGTCAATGATCGCCATTTAATCGTGCCCTGCAATTTCAAATAAATCAATCACGACCTTTGAAATGGGTACTCTGGATTAGAGTCTTGAACCAACGGTTCATTTTGCATATTTCATTTAAATTTTTCGCAAATAGTGCACTGCAAAACTATTGTTTTAATTTTTTCGGACATACCAGGCCAAAAATAAAGAGAACGTGCACGTGCAAGCGTTTTTTCAAAACCCAAATGTGGTTCGTGTAACCACTTGCAAATTTTTGCCTGCAGTTCAGAAGGAATTACAAGTCTTTAAAAAAAAGTCCATTTTCGAAATGCAAATTATCGCGGTATTTGTGAAATTTTTGGCTCAAATCATCAAGCTGATGATATCGGGGCCATTGCGTCTGAAGAAGAAGATCTGGGTTTTCCAATTGTGGCGTATGGTCACTTTGAACCGTGAAGTCTCGTCCGTATAGAAAAAAGTGGAAGCGTTCACAGGCAAAGACAATTGCCAACAATTCCTTCTCAATTTGAGCCCATTTTTTTTCACTAGCGCTTAAAGTGCGTGAAGCGTAAGCAATTGGATATCCATTCTGTACCAGAACGCACCCCAAACCATCCTTTGACGCATCTGTTTGAATGATAATTTTAATTTGCTCTCATGTCTATCCGTCCAACTCCATTCTAATTCCTTTCGGGTTAAATCACTCAAGGCTGCGGATTGGCATGACAAATTAGGGATAAACTTTGCAAGATACCTAAATAACCCCAATAATCTCATAACCCCGGATTTGTTTGTTGGCCTCGGCATATCTAGAACGGCTCTGGTATATCGAAAATCCGGTCTAATTTGGCCCTTTGAAATTAAATGTGAACTGAATTTGTTTTTGCCTAAATTGAATTTTACTCGCATTAAATTTAATGTTATGCTTCTGAGCGCACTCCATTACGATTGCCAAAGTTTGGTCATATTCAAGATCATTTGCGGCCGCAATGGCCATGTCATCGAAATATATGTACCATTTTCTTCTAGAACATTTCTGGTGCAATATTTATACCGAATGGGACCCGATTGTACTTGAATCTACCAACCGGTGTCATAAACGTAGTTAAATCTGCGCTCTTGGCATCAAGTTCCATATGCCAAAATCCGTTACTAAGATGAAGCACAGAAAATACGCATTTATTTGCCAGTCGCCCCATCACGTCTTCGATCGTTGGAATGAGGAAGTGCTCGCGCTTTATGCATGCATTAAGGGGCTTCGGATCGAGACAAACCCGAAGTTTTCCATTAGGTTTTTCTACGAGTTGAACATTGTTTACCCAATCGGTGGGATAATCGACTGCAGAAATGATTCCAGCCTGGACCATCGATTCGAGTTCCAATTTTAGACGATCACGCAGACCCAAAGGAATGCGCTTTTTATAGTGCAACGAGGGTATGGCATCCTCTAACATTTTTCTTAAATTTTTCAATAACTCCCCCTTCTCCCGTGGCAAACATGGAAATGATTTCACAGTATTCAAGCGTTTTATTAAATCGAACCTAATGCAAGTCAACAATCCAATCAGCGGTTCAAGCGCATCATCAACAACAAGAAATTCAGCCGTTTTCATAGTTCTCTTTTCCACATCAAAACATTTTAAATTAACCAAACCATGAATGTTAATTTTATTAGCACTATAGTCGAGCGCAACAAATCCATGTGTTTTCTTTTCAAAAGTAACATCCAACTTCTTAAATAAATTAATTGGTATGCAATTCACATCGGATCCAGTGTCAATCTTGAATGTGGTTAACCAGTTGTTAATTCGATATGTTTTCGTCCATCTTATTCTGTTTACTGTATCAGCATTTAATCACAATGAGTTCACAATGAGCACTTCTATTACAACCACAGCAGTAGACAATAAAATCGGAGTTGCTGAGTGAGTTGAATAAAATGTGTTAACATTCGAACGGTTTAAATAGGTTGTTTCTCTTTCAGATGGCTGGAATGTTGATGCCTCAGCTTTTATCGAAGAAGAGGATTGTGTGTAAAGCCTCGCGTATTGGAGGAGTTTCCCAGTTTTATACCTGACTCAGAAGAAACGTGCAGAAGGGAATGGTGGTTTGGTTGGCAGTGGCTAGGGCACTGAACAATAGTATGGCTATACGCTAAACAATTGCTACAAATACGTAATCTGTTTACGTGCTTACAACGATCGGCGCTGCTAAACTTCAAAAAGCGATTGCATTTACGAATTGCGTGTTGACCCTTGTTGCAAATCTGACAAAAATACTTGAAATTACTCGCAATAGTATGAAAAGTATTTCGAGTGATTTTTGAAGAGTTCCGGGTCTGCTGAAGGCTTCGAGTGTGCGGTACCTAGTTTCCAAAAAACCGGTATATTCAACAAATGTTGGTAATCAGTTTTGACCGCTAACGTCTCTTCCCATAGATGTTGTGTTTTCGACGGTAATTTTTGCAGCAGCACGTCCCAATGCTCAACGGGTACCTTTAAGTTGCCTAAGCTATGTACAACCTCTCTTGATGTGTCTAACATGTCCTTAGCGGATTCTGCTCTCTCTTGCGAGAATGATGGCTGCTTGAAAAAAACACTTCAGATGACTATTCACAAGGAAACGTTTGTTGTCGCATTTGGATATTAAAATCTCCCAGGCATTCGCGTAATTTCCTCTATCAACTGCCACGTGAGCTAATAATTTATCAGCTTCCCGCGATATACTTGATTTTAAGTAATGAAGTCTTTGTATTTCCGATAGACTGTTATTACTATGTATTAGGGACACGAATTGTCCCTAGTCTCGTAGCTGCCACTAAAAATGGGAAGATTGATTTAGGGCAATCTTATATCAACCTTATTTGACGATTTTCGTTGTTTCCCCTGGACTCCTTCGCACTGTGACCGCTGGAATTTTCAACTGCGACTTTAGCCCTATCCGACGGATACAACAAATCTCCCCGATAATCTATGTAAGTTTCTTTAACATGTTCAAACACTATCTCAAGCTTTTCAATGTTCTCAGAATCTACATCTTTGTCTACTAAGAGCTTCTCGTACGCATCAGTTGCCGACTGCATCGTACTTTCTAACAGAACCAAACGTCCATCTAGGTAATTAACCGAGATGAACCCGGTTTTTTGGCAATTTATATAATATTTGCTAATTTGTTTTAATAATCTATCTAACACCTTATATTATATTTCATTTATATATTTGGTTGAAACTTAATAAACACACACACACACAAATGCTTAACTCACTTTGTTTCCAGTAGAAATTACAATACGGTCTTGATGATCTTGTTGAATAATCTTTGGTGAATCTTCCGTGAAGAGATGGATGTCTTCTGCGTTGTTTGAATGAGATACTCAGTGATCTTTTCCTGTTGTCTTTTAAAAAGAGGTGGATTGGTGTCCGATAAGTTGGGATGTTGAAGTTGTTAGTGGGCTTGATTGTGTGTAAATTCGTTGATTTAAATTACCACATCTTCTTTTCCAATCAATCAGTTAAAAAAAACAGCACTTGATTTAAATCTTGATCTTAATCTTTTACAGATAATTTAAATTCTACCTGCCATATGCGCCGGTTTAATAAAAGTTGTACGTCCTGTTGAAAGATGTTTAAACAAAAATGCCGATATACTCAGTTAACCGCGAATACTGTAATTTATTGTCCCGGTTAAATAAAAGACCTGTTGTTTCTTAATGTTATATAAGAGTCGCATACTTTTGGCTTTATTGTTTCATTTTATACAAATTCTGAACCGTCAAACCAAGTTGTTGGGCGGAAAAATCCGTTCGGGAATTTTATGTCGTTTTCCATTGGGCTGTCAGAAGACCTTTTTGTTGTGAACTTCGATTTTTATTTAAATGGTACACTAAGAACTTCTTCGGACTTTTATATTCTAAATATATTTTCTTGCGAATCAATTTGAACACTCAGAATAATAAATTGGCCAAACACAGCCGATTGCACGAAAACAGAAATCCAGTTTGGCACAAATACTATTTGACGTTTATAGATTTTGACCTAAAATCGAGGAGGGGAATTTCGATTCTCAAATGAAAACGAGGAGCGAGATTTTGAGTCTGAAAAAATGAGGGGAAATGGTGTGACGTCACTTTTCTCCTTCCGGACGCGGATAAAAGCCCAATGGAAAGCGACATTAATTGCCGTTGGGTGGCTGCAACTCTGTCTGGGGTGACGTCAGCAGAGTTC
The DNA here is from genome assembly GCA_963966105.1 of Volucella zonaria. NCBI lineage: Eukaryota > Metazoa > Arthropoda > Insecta > Diptera > Syrphidae > Volucella > Volucella zonaria. The sequence goes on along the minus strand of OZ014530.1, from coordinate 141,787,544 downwards.
ACCAGACATGGAAGTCCCAATGGGTCGAAAAGAGATGACGCTACTGATAATATCTTTCATTTTGTAAATGAATTGTATGTTCGAGAAGGGTTATATAAGAAGTACAAATAAATTGTCATCGAGTGAATTCCATATAATTCCTAACGTGCTTATGACTTTGAACTCAATTCAATTTCAGTTTATTACGATGGCTTACACAATAAGATACATTATCTTTTCAGGTAGTGATAAGCTTATTTATATGAGGTAATAAAAACATAGAAGAAAGCTACTAGCAAATTAGACTAACAATGTTACAAAATAGTATAAATAAAAAATAGTAAGGATAAAATTTTACATAGCAATCAAAAAGGTGAAATAAACTATAAAATAGAAAGATAAGATTTGAGTTCTTTTTGAAATCTTTTTTCCTCTTTTATTTCTTTAATTTGGCGTGGGAGGGAGTCGAGTAGCGTTTACCAAGATTAGCGTTCTAATGTTGAACAAGAAAATCGCGGGAGTAATAGTTGCCCTGTTCTTACAGATGCACACGGCGTTATTCTGTTAAAAAGGTTGCGGGGTTGATGCGTATGAATGATGTTATGCAGATAGTTGTTGTACGGTATTGCAAAAGGCTATCAAACGTGAGGTTACAGATCCGGTAAGAGATTAGTGAAATGCGATCATACCTTCGCAAGCCGAAAATGTATCGAATGGCTTTGTTATATGGGACATTAAGTTTCCGCCTGTTAATAGAGTCGCACTTTCCAAAGACTTCGCAACCATAAATGAGTATAAGAGTGATGAGTGTTTTAGTGAGAAGAATTCTTGTTTTTATCATTCCTAGATTTTTAGCGGTATCCACATATTTAATATGATCGTCATTGAGGTAGAGCGGTGGGAATCGGGAGGTGTTTATGGCTTTCCTAGATATGGCAATGCACTTTGACTTTCTGGGGTTCATCATCAGCATATTCTGTTGCGACCAGTTAAAAATTGTTTCCAAGTCAGAGTTTAACTGGCGAACGCAAAAGTCGATCGAGTCAAGTGAACAGCTGTTGTGTAATTGGGTAACGTCGGAATACATTTCAACGGAGGAACTTGTGACAATGGAGGGTAGCTCGTTAACATATAAAGAGAACAGGAGGGGTCCCAATATAGATCCCTGTGGCACTCCACACGAATTGGGATGAAATTCGGACATTAAACCATTCACAAATACTGCTTTGTGACAACCTACGAGATGCGAAGCCAAAAGTTTCACCGCTGAAAGGGAAAACTGGAATTTGCTTGGAGCTGTGGTGCAGCTGTGTTTAGCGCGGAAGCTGATGTCAATATGTTCTTCGCGTTAAGATAAATATTTATTTGTTTCTGCATAATTTTTTTCGTAGACTTTAGATAGGAATGAAAGTATCGCAATTGGCCGAAAGTCATTACCTGTAGCGTTCTTATCGATAAGTTTACGCTCCGCCAAGAGATCACTGTTGATGTCTCCACACAGTATTACGTTGGATGATTTAACTGAGATTTCTTCCAGCAGGGGAGTAAGATGACACAGGTTAACTGATTTGTTTGGTCGATATATGACTCCGAGAAGAAATGTATCAACGTTGCTAATCAGATCCAGAAACAAATAATCCATCACTTTATTTTAACATTAGGGAATATACCAACTCTAACATATATAGCGACTCCTCCACCAATACGATCAATTCTGTCACCTCGATAAATTTGATAACCTTTTAAGCGATACAGTTCATCGTTTATGTCCTCACTATCAGAAACTGAAGCGAACCAAGTTTCAGAAACGCAAATGATGTCGACACCAGAATCTTCAAACAGATAACGAAATTCAAATTTTTGGCCAAAGACTTTGTGCATTAATGTGGCAGATCTGGAGCCAATGTTTTTGTTTAGGAAACACTCTAACCAACGATCGTAATATGCCGCGGCCACCTGCCTCTGGAGAATCCTGGCTCTGAGTTGCCATAGATAAAAAGCGAAAATAAATGTTAAAAAAAAGATAAGATAAGAAAAAAAATAAAAATAAATAAAATACAATAGAAAGTATGAAAAGGATTAATATGGAATAAATAAAAATAAACAAAAATAATTTTAAAAAACATATAAGTTGGCCACTACTGTTGCCTTTGATCGGTCGTAAAGCTTTCTGAGCTTTCGCCTCTGTCGATGATTTTGTGAAGATTGTCCATGGTTTCAACAGCATGAGCTTTTCCTGTTGCGAGCAACTTGACGTATGCCATACCACGTCAAGAATACACAGACACTAATTTTTTTTCTCTTTTGTAGCCGAGTGCCCGCTGCATCAACGAGTGATTATGTTTTGTATGCAAACGTCAGAATGTAATCCGATGTCTCGCAGGTAAGGTGGTGATTTTTTTTGTTTACAATGAGATGTTATGGATTTTAATATGAAGTTTTATTGTGGATTTTGTGGTGCTGCCAATCTTAGTTTCTGTCATACCGATTCCTTGAATTTATATTGGTTTTCTTTGAGTTTGCAGGCCTAGGGTTCTAGCAAAATGTTCTTTGACCATATTAATCTAGGAACCAGAATCTAAAAGAATCATCCTAATTGGAAACATCCTGATACACCTTTAACCAGAACAATTGCTGTATCTAATATTACTTCAGCCAATTCCCTTTCAACCATCGAGTTCACTACAACTGACGATTGAGAAGAAGACGACGATGGCTGCTGTGAGGTTGGTTGCAGATTGGTTATGCCGATGAAGCAAATGCCTTATCATAAGTTTCATCTGTAATTTTGAATATTTTAACCATCCCTAAAGCTTGGTCAGTTAAACAATTTAGCAAATGATTAAATTTTCTCTATTTCGGAAAGCGTTGACTCATTTTGAACACGTCTTATGAATTTATTAATGAAGTTTTTGTACTTCGAGTACTTCCCACTGACTCGTGGTAGTGTTGCAAAAGGTAAATGGTTAACTGACTGAGGTATAGATATGGTAGTCTCTAATGCAGCATTACTAGTCCGTTTTTCGTTGCCCATTTTGGGTAGAATTTTCGATTTAGTGGAGATATAAACCTCTTCTAATTCACTACGGCCTGTATCAGATTGTTCCAAACTCTCAATTTGATTTTTGTAAGCTATTGCTTGTTTAAAATAGGATTCCACAATTCCTAAGCGGTATTCAAGTTCTGTCTGCTATGATGTTTTTGTTTCAATAAGAATTTTTATTCGCGAAATACTTCCTTTAATAGAAGCGTGAGATGTTTTCAAACTATCGAAAGACATGACGACGAAATATGTTATTACTATTGATGTTTGACCAAGTTGGTTAGAGCTTTTAATTAGTACAACGATCTGATTTTGTTCTGTTTTGGAACTTATTTCAACCGATCTCCTTCTCTCGACTTGAGTGCTTTTCTCCAGCGAAAATGTTTGTAAGAGAAAGTGGATTAAGTCAAACGTTGGCGAAGTTTGATTAAGGTACGAAATTTAAAGCAAATTCAAATAAACCGTAGTATGAAATTATTTGTATAGCTAGAACAAGCAGCAACTACAGCAACAATACCTGCAGCAGCAACAAAATTAAGAGCGAGAATTTTAAAGTTAAGCTTAGCAATGCACATAGATCCTATGCGGCTGACGTGTGAACGACGAACAAAAGCGAAGGCCAATGTAGGTATTCCATACTACAATCTAATCCAAGTAAAACCAAAACGAATTTGGAACCTACGATGAGCACCTATGCGAATAATGAGCGACGAACGATGGTATTTCAGTTGAAGCTTTTCGAAACCATTTCTGTTTCGTGGGTGTAGGTACGTGTGAGCGAAATCTTATTCGAGTGAGTGCGAAAAAGAGTGCGTGGAAATAATTTCTCCTCGATGTGGATTCTTAACTGATCTTGTGAGTTTTTTTTTTTTTTTTTCTAATCGAAGATGGATTTAAATATGTATATTGCTCATATTGTTTCACAAAGATATGCATGCGAAAGTATTGCTTTATATCGAAAGTGCGTGTATAGAGCGTGAATTGGTAATTATAAATGATGATTTTTCTTTTGTTTTATGGAAAATTAGCGCTTTGGAGCGATTTTGATTTTTAGCGCACGTTCAAATAAAGACATTTTCCACATACCTGGTAGGGAAGAATTTTATACTTATTTCACTTTCCTCCTATCCGAATGATTCGAAATAACAAAATTTAGATGTCTTCCTTCGGATTTGGGGGATTTCTTGGTTCCGCGATTGGTGATGGGGATTCCCACGATGTGTCTGGTGTTGGCCTTTGAATAATCTGGAACACTGGGTCCTGTCTACACAATTGTACTAACGCTAACCGATACCGTCACCGTTTAGGATATTGTTTTATCCGATTCACTTTTGGAAGTTTTCTTTTTTTGATTTTGGTAGAGTTTACCGGCCGAATTTTTTGGTATAAGGATACTGTTTCTTCCGTGTTCTACCCAGTTAATTTTCGACTGCTCCTTGGAAAAAATTTGTTTCGGATTCTGTAGCAATAAAATCCCATCGGATGAATATCTTTCGTGAAATTCAATATTTGGAAAAACCCAAAAAAAACGAATGTCCTTGCTAAAGATTGCGAGAAAACGAGGCTTGGCTATATAATAAGGTTTTAGGTGGCACTGCACTAGAATCCCTGGACACATTAGAAATAGAAACGGGAGCAATTGATGGATTTTCCACACTAGCAGCAGTAGCAATAATTTTCTCTTCATCCAGAAGAACAGCAGCAGCTTGCTCAGTTGAATTTGTTTGCACAGAAGATTGTTTTTCTTTGGTAGGTTTAGCATTAGGAACAGTTCTCCTTCCATTTGTAAAAACTTACCGATGCGAGGCCGGGTTTTCGGCTTACACTTACACGAAAAACAAATACAGAAAAACACTGGACGCAGCTCCATACCTTCGCATTCAGCTGTCGGACATTTAATTTAAAGGATATTTTAAGTAAATATGTGAAAAAATTTCACTCTTCACATTAAAAACTTACATCGTATTTTTGTTGTACAATAAATGTTTTATAAAACTTAAAATAATTATTTTTATATCATTTATTCTTTCTTTTCTTGTGAAACATAAAAATATCCAAACCGCACTTCAAGTAACGATGTTTTCTATTAATATCAATATGGGGGTCCGAAAAAAGAAAGTTTGATCATTTAGGGTTACGTGGCCGACAAAAATTGGAAACCTCTGCCTTAGGCAATAGCAGAGGCTTTAACCCCGAACCATTTTTTGTTCAGTTCATCCAATCGCCAACAACCAATAGGAGAGATTAATGGCGAAAGCGAACCATTAAGGAAACTTGGACAGAAATGTAAGCAATTCGCGAACTGGTTTTAGACAAAGTGGGTTCTTGCTTATTTACCGATGCTGACTAGGAGAACGAAGTGGTTTACGGCAGCTAAAACCCTTGAAGAAGGAGATATTCTGGTGTTCTCTGACGAATGTCATCCGGGAAATTGTTGGCCGAAAGCGAGAATTATCAAGCTTATAATGGGGAGAGATGGACGTTGTATATTTATATATTATATTATACAAACAGCAACAGGTATATTTACAAGACCGGTAGCAAAATTAGCCCCTTCAGACATATAACGGTGTTGTGATATTGGTAACCAGAGCGATCGATCTTGCCCTGATTATCAACAACATCACTGAAGTCTGCCCTCCAGGACGAACAATATTTAAAAAAAAATGGCTTCCGGCATTTTCATTCTTCCTTTTTGGATTTGGGGGTTAAGCGGCGTAGATCGTTGCCGTGAGATGAGAATTAAAGAAATTTTTTAAGTTTTTCTATTCCTTCCTTTTTTTCTCACATGTATACAGGGTGTCCCAAAAATCAACGTCAAGCCGGAAACGGGTAATAGGTCGAGTGGTGTTGGTTATCACAAAATTATAAAAAAAATCTAAATCATGCACTTTTAAAATTATTGGCACTCAAAAAAAAACCAAAAATTTGACACCCTGTGACGATCTTTCAAGTACTGTGGACGCAAATATTTACTCTACTTCGATTTTTTTTTATCAGGTAACCCTGAGTAAGGCTTCTGTAAATTACAGTCCAAAATTGGAATATAAATATATCGGTTTTGACTAAAATATTGTCCATCCACTCTATCTGTTTCACTCATACTAGTCGGAATAACGTGTTTTTCCGTCTCAATCACGGCGTCACTGTCTGTCTCGCTCACACTTGGTACTCATTTTAACTTATTAAAAGGAATTAACTATGAATCGGGTTTGTTTAACAAAATATTTTGTTTGTCCTCAATTAAGCATTAGTCACTTGTTAGACCATACCATTTTGGAATCCAGACTAAATACTCCATCTTTCAAAGTTACTTGCCAAAATGGCATAGTACATATTTTTGTTAGTACAGTCAGTTTAAGTTGGGTGATTAATGATTTTCAGATATATGGATGGACAAAAAAGCAATATTTTAATTAAAACCGATATAGTTATGTTTCAATTTTGGACCGTAATTTACAGAAGAGTTACTCAGGGTTACATGACCAAAAAAAATCGAATAAAAGTAAACATTTGTGGTCACAGTACTTGAAAGATCGTCATAGGGTGTCAGATTTCTCGATTTTTTTGAGTGCCAATAATTAAATTCATGACTTAGATTTTTTTTTATAATTTTGTGATAATCGACACCACCGACCCGTTTCCGGCTTGACGTTGATTTTTGGGACAGCCTGCATACTAGTTTTTTCTTATGAACGTAGTAATAATAAGAAAAAATCGTCATCATGTTTGCACAAAACCAAACAAAACTTATAATGCCTCAGCATGTGTTAAGTTTTTCGGAAAATGGGAAAGAGAGAGCAAGAAAGATGTTTGGGCTCAGTGGTTATTTTTCTCCTTGGGTGACATCCAACACTTAATGGGGAGACTAAATTCTTAGTGGAAGTTGGCTTGATGTTGATTACTAGTCAACTACTCGTCTTACTTGATTTTCATTAACTGAAAAAATGGATGAGATGTCTTTCGGACGAGGCTGAAATTCGAACACCGAACCTTCCGATTTGGAAGCCAGTCCACTACCACTTGAGCCACGGCCACCCACTATGTCTCTACAAATGGCAGACTTAGTTATCTGGGTCGGTTAGTAGTAGTGAGTTGAGAGACACTCCTGCAACCCTTGATGCTGCATCCCACACGATCCGCACTTTGTCTGGCTTACTTTGACTGACTACCGGAAATATAGACAGATACCAAACTCGTTTTTGATCTTTTCCCTCAATTTTGTTACTGGTCAATTTACGGGTATATCCTTTTTTTTGATAATATAGAATCTGATTGGCGATATTCCTTTTGAGTAATGGCTCTCGGCTAAGCCGCTTTTCCAGACATTCCAATCAAGTTACCGCAGCTGGTCTACTATCTGGCAGTTCTAAGATATCCCCTTTCCATAGCAATGGCACTGCGAAACGATCCCCGACACGTTTAGTGGAGCTCTCTAAAATTGATTTTGCTTTCCGGTCATTGGCACCCATTAATCGCTTTATTTCTTTTGAACCGAAGTTCTCGATCTGAAGATATTCTTTTAGTAGTTCCTCTAGTCTTTCATCTACTTTAGCGTTACAGTTACATATAGTAAAACTAGTATGGAGTACACTCTTGGAGTGGTTTGTGACATAACCTTTATTCAGTCCGGACACTGTCTACTCCAGACTGGTCTTACTTGCCACAGGCTGGTAAACATCACCCTCGTGAATTCGTTGAGTGTTGATCAAATGGCAGTGATCCAGTCCGATTAGAATGAGCGGCTCTGCTTCACTATAAGACATCGCGGGAATGCTCTTCAAGTATGGGTAGCGTTGTCTCATTTCATGTAAGTCCACGGTTTGGCGTGGTAGGTGAAGTGACTCCACAGTACGAATTTGTTGAAGAGGATACCTTTTAGTTGATTGGTATCCTGAAATGTGTAAACTCACTCTCTTTGAATTCTGTTCCAGCCGGTGAGTATCAGAGGTCCATCTTAAGTATAGCGGGTGATTATTACTTTCCAATTCTAGTTTCTTAGCTAACTTCGATTCTATGACTGTGACGGAAGTGCCGTCGTCAAGAAAGGCATAAGCATCGATTTGAATATCTTTGTTGTACAGGGTAACTGGCAGAATTTTAAAGAATGTATCATGTCGCTCTACTACATGGGTATTGCTGTTATGAGCTGGGTAAGTTGATTCATCGTACTTATGCAATAACCGATGGTGTGTGAATGTACAGTTGTTCACCCCACATCTCTTATTTGAAGTACACCGGCGATTAAAATGATTGACAAGGCACGTGCGACAAAATAAATGCCGCTTTACACTTTCCCACTTGAGCCTAAGACTATGACCTATGAATTGGTTACAATTTTCAAGAGACTTACAGTTACCGTTGCAAATAATGCATGATTTTCGCTCCTTAATATCTGTATTGATCACTGTGTCATCGTGTATGTTTAAGGCTGGGTTGTTGTTTGATCGTCTTCGCTCCATTTTCACATCTGATATCTTCAAAGGTGTAATCTCCGTCACTTCGCATGCGGCTTCAACTACTTGGGACAGCCAGTTGCTAAGTATGGAAAGATCTACCGTCCCGTGTCCTCTTTTATACATACCCCAATTTAGTCTTATTTGATATGGAAGCTTATCGGTGTGTTCTTGAAGTAGACATGGGTTGTTCAGATGTGGCCTTAAGCCCTGAGACTCCATAGTAACAACAATGTTTTGTACCGACAACGCAAAGGTAACCAAGGATTCCAGTCGAACGGCTCTTGGTGCCGGTTCAGTTTTTAACTTGACTATCAAGGAGTTGATAATTGTCTGCGGATGACCGTAAAGCAAACGTAGTGTAGATATAATATTGGGCACCTGGTCAGGGTACATAAGCTTTGCTCTGACACTGTCCAATGACCAGCCTTTCAGAAATCTCTGTAGCCGAATAAGATTTTCATCGTTGGAAAGACCTCACATTTGTGTTGAATTTTCATAGCAGCTTATGAATAATGGCCATTCCTCAGCCCTTCCGGAAAAACTCGGTAAATCCTTGGGCACTATATGCCTCGTTGCCAACTAACGATCATTCAGATTTGGAGCTTTACCAATTTTGGTTTGACCGTAGTTGTGGCTAAGTGGTTGAGCTTTTTCATAGAAGTTACTAGTGCTATTATGAGAAAACGGAGTGCGGTTTACTTCGTTAAGGCTCGTAGTAGGCTTATCGACATGTGCAGAAGGTGTCTCTGCGAAGTTGATTCCCATCCATGTGTCCTGTGGGTTAAAAACTGTCTTAAGTGAGTGGTTGATCTTGTATCCCAAAAGGGTGCCATTCTCTGCTGGAGGCACGTTTGCACTGTGCCTCAAACTGTTAAGTCCATGAACACGATTCTTGGTATTAGTATGCTGTTCGGATACCCATTCTTCGAGCATATCGTTAGCACTAAAGGAATTTACTTCACTATTTTCATCAGATGTTTGATCCAAAATTTGATATTTCGCATCGAGATACTCTTTATCCCTTTTTGCACTCAGAAGCCTTTCCTCTTCAAGTCGTCGTAGTTGTAATTTCATCGATCCTGCGGATTCTGTTGACTTCGCCTTCGCAGATGGCTTGTTGGACTGTCGTTGCATGGATATAGCCTGAATTTCTGGCAGAATTGACCCTGTTGTTACGTTTGCTGATTTGTCGTTCATGGTCGGTTGTATATTCTTGGTGTATATTACTGATGACTGTTGGAGTGAATGGAGTGAGTTCGTGTTGCCGACACGGAGCTGAGAGCATTTTGAGCAAATCCAGTCTTTGTTCGCGATATTGTCGACCACGTTAACACACGTAAAGTGGTGCCAATCATCGCACTTGTCACACTGCACCATCTTAAGGTTATCGGGCTTGTTGGATGACTTGCAGTTGTATTCGTTTCGTTTCTTTTGTATAGGGGGACATCTGGAGGACGAAGGAATTTGGTGTACTACACCTAAATCACCTAATGATTGTGGGGGGGGGGGGAGCGCCGTTCTTTTTGATTTTTGAAATGTATTTGTCTCAGACATGACTTACCTGGGAATAAGGCACAAAATACCTGTTTGGGCTGTTGTTGACCTGTGTGGCGTAACTGTACTGGCACTGGTGAATGCAATTAACAAGGTTTACTTTTTCTTTTCTAGGTTTGATAGCAGATGGATGGGTATAGTATGTCATCAATAAAGCTCAGTAGTGGGATGTACATATACATGTATAGATGTATACATACATATGTATGTCTTTCTACCTTTGGTAGTTGCAGCGATGGATGAAGCGGCAAATGCGGTATGGGCCCCAGCACACAGACGATAGTTGTTAATGGTGACAGTTTCTAACCTCTACTCTAAGGACAGCTCCGTAGAAACAATCGCTGTTATTTGCCAATCTGCTGGATTGTATCTCCTTCGACAAAAAACCCACACTTGTCTTCCTTCTTTTTTTGTTCTCAGTTGGTTGAATTTAAGATTTAGGACAGCCTGCATACTAATTTTTTCTTATGAACGTAGTAATAATAAAAAAAATCGTCATCATGTTTGCACAAAACCTCAAAGATTTTATGATACTTGGGAAAACCTGCAGCAGGTGAAATTTAAAAAAAAAAGTTTTTTTGCTTTAAGCTCCAAAGGCTATGAGTAAAAAATTATTTTATGTAGTTTTGGATAATTTTTATTTTATGTATGTACTAAAAGAGTTATAACAGGTGCCCAAAGTGTCCCCCTTGGTTTTTTATGAAATGCGAATGTTTATTGATGCTAACTATTGCCTCACTTTTGATGACGCTTCGAGAGTACGCTCATCCAATTCAATTAAAGTTTCTATTCCGGTTGAATAAAAAAATTCTTTCATTCTTCCACATACAAAAAAATCCAATACTATATGGTCAGCAGATCTTGCAGGCCAGTAAACTGGTGCATTTCTTCCTATCCAAGGGTTACCGTACTCTTCATCTAGCCAATTCTTAATCTCACGACCATAGTGGACTGGAGCACCATCCTGTTGGAAATATGATGAAGCTAGTTGAATCAGTGGAATTTCCAATAGTTCTCGTAAACCATTTCGCAAAAACTCCAGATGTTTATAGAATTCCGCGTAGGTGGTAGTTTGAAGGGGCCGATTAACATGTTTCAAAATACGCAGAATTTGTGTTGAAATGGTTTACGTCTCCTTATATGTGGATTATCCGCAGCCCATGTATTATATGAAGATGATGGAAATTTGTGATTCCATCTCTTGTAAATTGATATTAGTCCAAAGAATTAAACTTGTTGTCATCCAAGCTTTGCTCCAGCAACAAATTAGAAAACTGAAGTCTTTTTTCCAAATCATTGGGAAGCAGTTCTTGTACAGGTGTATGGTGGTATGGATAAAGATTTTCTCCATGCAGTATATTAGATATTTTATGTCTGGAAACATTGAATTGCAAAACTAGGCGTCTGGTGCTGATTGATGAATCAGTTATAAAAGCTTCCAGTATTCTTTCATCAGCCGAAATCCTTCTCACTTGTGGAGCACTCGCATTCGGTCGTGTAATTGGAACTGATCCAGTTTCCCGAAGCCTTCGATACGTATATTTCCAAATACTCCTTTACTAAGAAGTCGTCGGTTAGGAGAAAGTTCATGGTATCTTTGTCGCGCCCTATTTGAACTTCCATTGCACAGCCCATAAACGGAAATAATGTCAGCGTAGTCTTTGTAAATGCAAACAGACAGCCAGCGACTCTAACTTTCGCGTAAAAAATTAAACTGATGAATTAATTTTCTTTTTCTAATCTTTTATGCCATTTTTGTTTGGTATATTTTTCAAATAGGCCTTCATACCCTAAACCTAACTCTTTCTGAGAACTTCTAAGGAACAGGGTAAGGAAATGAGAGTTTTGACAGGTAGTCGAATAAACGAGCACGCTTTAAAACTCTTTAATAGTTATGCAATTTTAAAAAAAATATTGGAAAATTAGTAATTCTTGGAAAACCACTGTTACGAGTATTGTCAACTGGTAAAAACCATAAATTCGTTTTTTTACCTGTTGCATGTTTTCCCAAATATCATAAAGTCTATGGGTTTTTGTGCAAACTTGAAGATAATTTTTTTTTATTATTGTTACTTTCATAAGAAAAAATAGTAAAACGTTATATTAATTATACATATTCTGGAAATGTGACCTCAACGTCAAAAATTGAACAGATTTAGAAATTGGTCCTAAACAAAGTTTCTACCACTAGTATTAACAGAGCAATTTCCGTTAACATGGGTCAGGGTACACCAAAGTAAGCCTTTTCTTAAATCCTCGATAAATGCTGTCAACATTGGAGATAGACCCTTTGTAATCGCCCCGATATTGCAATTGAAACACGTCAAATAATTCCAAATTTTTATTAACTCCTCTTCATGGAGTACTTAAAATTTCGAAATAACAAATTAACATTTGTTATAATAATATTAATAATAATGGAGGATTACGTTTTTTCCACGTCTTCTGCGCTTGGACGGCGATTTCAAAGAAAGGATTTATAAGTTTATCTTCGACTATAAATAGAGTCTGCCATTTTGGCTCGTGCATTGTCCTGGGTTGGAATCTGTTACTTTGGGCATAATTTCGGCGCCATTGCCAGGCGTGGTAGCACCCCCCCCAATCCTGGTAAGCTGAATCCCTCGTTCGGGTTACCAACCTCATGCCGCTCTACGTCGAGGACTGCTAATTTTGCTGCTGGGCGCATGTACATCCCATCCTTCGTTTTAACTAAAGCGGAGCGTACCTGCCCGTCTTTGCTGGGCGTCGTTTGTATTACCCTACCTTTTGGCCAGGAGTTATTTCGATTGTTCTCGTCGACTATAATTACTATATCTCCCACTGCTATCGGTTTTGATGTATAATAAACCATTTTGTTCTTCTTGTAAGTGTAGGAAGATACTCCTTAGTCCATCTTTTCCAGAATAAATCCCCATAATATTCGCAGGCAATCCAGTTCTTTTTCAATGTAGCAGCATTATCCGTCGGTTTACCAAAATATTTGTTTCCACTAGAAAAACCAAGAAGGAAGTGGTTTAGTGTCAAAGCTTCAGCAGCTTCCCCATCAACTGCCACGTAGGTAAGAGGTCTACAATTCACTATATTCTCGGCTTCTGTCATCATGCTAAGAAACAGCTCATCTTTTGGGTTTCGATTGGGCTTTATTTGAATCAAGACTTATTTTACTGAGCGCACTAATGGCTCCCAGCTCCCCCATGTGTGGTGAGGCCGGTGGAATAAAGTTCCACTTTATGCCTTCGTGTAAGACTGCGTTTGCTAATTGGCTTTTATTTATGCCGGATAGTTCTCTTTTTAGCTCTTCAGAAGCTACTCTAAAATTAGTACCACTGTCACTCCATAGCTCCACCGGGTTACCTCTTCTCGAGCAGAAGCGCTTCAGGGCTAGAATGCATGAGTCACTTGATAGGCTGTAGGCTACTTCTATGTGGATTGCCCTAACAGTAAGACAGGTAAATAGCACCCCCCAACGTTTCCCCAGATGCCTCCCTACAATAACCATCATAGGTCCGAAGTAGTCGACCCCAACGTAAGAAAACGGTCGTGTAAACGATGTGAGTCTAGCTGCTGGTAACTCACCCACCAGGGGTGGCTTCGGAACGGCTCGACGTATTTTGCATAGTTGGCAACAAATTTGTATTTTTTTAGCGATGCCCTTAAAGCGGGAACTTAGTAGAGCTGCCGGATCTCGTTTATAACCGTTTCAAAAAATTGGTGTTTGAATCTTTCGTGAAAGTCTTGAATGATGAGAAGACTTATACATTGGTCTTTAGGTAATATTATTGGTCTTTTAGAATTATGAGGGATATGCTCAGATGCATCAACACAGCCCTTCATACGTATAATATTATAGATATCCATGTACGGATTCAAATGTCTTATCCAGCTCAAATCTGCTCATCAATCCATCCTTAGTACTTTTTAGAATATTCCACTCCTTTTTAAAGCACTCGGACTGACAGAGCACATACAAATAAGTTTCAGCTACAGATAGTTTTGAGGGTTCCAAAATCGCACTCAATTCGTTTCACACCAACATTCGATTTTTTAGTTCAGCGCACGTTTTCCACTTATTACTTAGGCGATATATGTAACGGAGTATGTATGCAACGGTTTTTTTTAGTTTTATCCATAACGAAAACCGCCCAACGTCGATGAAAGGGGTCGCGCCCGGGATTTGATGGATTAATAATCGAACTAAAGATAGTGGATATTTCGGCTGGCCATCTATTCTCTGTTTGGTACAATATGGGTGGTCCCATATACCAGCGGCTATTTGATGTGAAGTCTAGTGTTTCATTTGATAGCTTCGTCAGCAACGTTGTCACTGCTTGATATCCAATGCCATTCGCTTAGACTTGATTCTTCGAGAATCTCACCGACTCTAAATGCTACGAATTGTTTATATTTTCTACTGCCGCTTTTTATCCAGCATACCACAGTTTGCGAGTCCGACCAGAAATGCCTATTGTGTATTTGTATTGAATGTCCTCTTACGATTGATTTCGCAATTCTTACACATTCTTACATTCTTACACTCGGAGGTACGCTACTGCGGCGAACGCATAAGTACTAGTGTCAACAAAGGTGTGAATCTCTACACGACAGTTTCGGTCGAAATTTAACTTATGCAAATATGGTCTTTTTATTTTAACCATTCTGATTTTCGGTAAAAGGCTTAACCATTCACACCAGGCCTGGAAATGTTCGGGGCTGATGTGATCATCCCACTGAGTACCAGCTCGCTATATTTCTTACAAAAGAATCTTTAGCAGTATCATAAAATTCGCAATAAGTCCCAAAGGGTAGAAAAAACTCATGAGCGTTCTCAGAACCTCTCTTTTTGTGGGAACCAGATCTCCATCCAACAACTCGGTACTTGATTTTCGCGAAGAGCAAGAAAAGGAAAACAGATCTTCAGCAGTCGACCACCACATACCCAAAATCTTTTCGGATTCATTCAAACTATTCCGATTTTTTAAATATTTTTCCAAATATGAATTCGAATCCGGCCTTTGATGAATTTTGATAACCTCTTCTGCTATACGCACTGTTTCCTCTTTCGTATCAAAATTGTCGATAAAGTCGTCAACGTAGTGATTTTTCGTGATTGCTTCCACTGCTCTGCGAAACTGCGACGCATACTTTTCCGCGTTTTTATTTTTTATAAACTGTGCACAACATGGAGAGCACGTTGAGCCAAAGGTCATAACTTGCATCACAAAGTCTTCCACTGCTCTTGAGTCTTTGTTTCTCCAGAGGAACCTTTGGGCATTCTGATCCTCTTCCACAACCAAAATTTGGTGGAACATCTCCTTTATTTTTTATTTTTTTTTTTAAAGAACTTAACACTCAAGTGGGTTTGATTACACTTATAATGCCTCAGCATGTGTTAAGTTTTTCGGAACATGGGAAAGAGAGAGAAAGAAAGATGTTTGGGCTCAGTGGTTATTTTTCTCCTTGGGTGACATCCAACATTTAATGGGGAGACTAAATTCTTAGTGGAAGTTGGCTTGATGTTGATTACTAGTTAACTACTCGTCTTACTTGATTTTCATTAACTGAAAAAATGGATGAGATGTCTTTCGGGCGAGGCTGAAATTCGAACAACGAACCTTCCGATTTGGAAGCCAGTCCACTACCACTTTAGCCACGGTCATCCACCTAAGACGACGTTCTAAGTAAATTAAACGTTTCTCACTAAATCGGCGTGAGTTTCTACGACTAATATCCTGAGGAAATTGTCTTATCAAAGGTGACTAGTTAACGTATTTTTCATCTGCTGCTAGGTACGTCGAATACAATATCCCTTTGCGATAACGGGATTTGCTTCCATAAATGAAATCAGGGGCTCCAACTTTCTCTTCTTTGTAATCTGTTTTGCCCTGTATTTGAATCATAATTTATTATAATTATTAGTTTTGAATATAAATACATTATATTTATTAAAACTACGTACATTTCGTGCGCACAACAATTTTTTACTTTACAACACAAGAGCATCGACCAGAAATTCGTGATCGACTAAAAACAACTGTCAAATCGACAAATACCAATCACGATCGCAATACACAATACCGAAGTTTGCGATCAACGATCACCGATCGATAGATGTCGCTCATGGATCAACTATCCACACAATAGAGGCCCCGGTTACCTAACCAAAGACTTAACCAAATGTAAACAAACCGACCCCAAGGACTTTCCAAGCAAAATTAAAATTATCACTCAAGGCAAACTTTGAAACTTCATTAAATATGTACATCTCCTCTTGTCTTAGAGCGAAGCTGAAACAATTTTTGTACCGGACTTAGCCGGATGCGATTGAGATACAGCGCCGTAAACATATCGCGAAACGATGCCAACATTAAATAGCCCCGTTGAATCATTCACAATCACATGAAAGAAGCGAAAACGCACGATACTCAAAATTGTTAACTTTCAAAGAAAAAGTTTGCACTGAATGAAATATTTCGGATCGTTTGGCTGTGGTGGTGGACTTTTCTGAAAAACTCATTATTAACTCTAGACATATTATATACGTCTCCGTGGAGAGCTTGTATTTCGGTTTCACTGCAATCAAATCTTCTTATCACGCACACAATTTGAGTACGAAATTTTCACTTCTCTTGACCCAATTTTTCCCTTTTGTAGGGAGTTTAGCGAAAAAAAAACTGTTTTTATTCTAAATATTTGGTTCAAATCTTGCTGCTTATCATATAGCTCTAAAATAAGCACTTGTGAATAGAACGTACCTTCATTTAAGAGTCACCAAGATCCAACCCTGAACAAGAGAGGTATCCAGGAGACTTCACCCGACCAGTTTAATAGGGAAAAACGTCGTTCCACCGAAACTAACTCTAATTTAGAAATGGAATCCATTACAGGCATGACCGGTTATGTTTTTCCAAAATTTAATGGATTGGGTCTGGTCTCTAGTTTCAGCAGGATGGGGCTAACGCCCACCCAACCCATCAATCAATCAATTTATTAAATACGATCGCATTATTTCGATTAGAGGAGAAGTTGACTGGCCTAGAATAAAGTCTATGCCAACCCAGCTAGAATTCAGGATCTGAAACATAAGTCCACACTGAAATTGCGGCCATTGACCCACTTATTCTTCAAAAAGTCATCGATAATTTTGACCTTCGGATGGTCGCTTGCAACAGAAACCGTACTCGGCACATGGATAACGTTGTGTTCCAGTCATAATTGCCCTAGACCGAACTTTATTACTCAATAAATCTCTACATTGATTTCACAATAAATGCGAGGTTAATTTAATGAAAACTTCCGTACCCTTTAATTTATTTAGTTAGTAATTATCGTTTATTTATATTTTTTTTATGGCGTTCTAGTCAGATGTTTTATCCTAGAGATCCCACCGCTTGTTTGCACATGTGCTGAACTGGGTTATCAGTGGATCGGCGCTAGTGTAATAGGATAAGGTTAGCAAGTACCACAAGAAACGTCTTGTGCGGGTACAGCAATATGTGTTGGCACAACACGAAGTACCGCCACGCATATTTTGTCAGGCTGGGGAATTTCGGAGAGAAGATTCATTTGGTCCATGTTAGTGTTTAAACCCTCCTGTTTATAGTAGTCTGACCGTGCTGCGAATTGCCATATTTTTATAGAGAAATGGAGTAGCGTTAAACCAATTAAGGCTTCTATAGATACTGTGGGACATGTGTGCATTCCACCGGTGATGCCGCAGCATGCAAGTCCTTGCAGCCGCTACAGATTTTGTATGGCAGATTTTTCTTTTGTTTTGTTTCACCATACTACTGAGGAGTAGCTGATGATGAGTTGTATCATCGTTGTATATATCCAATGGGTGACCTTTGGGGCGAGTCTTACCACACATATGACAGCAAGCCCACTGATGCTCGTTAAAACTTTACTGGCCCGTATTATTGACTGTCATATTTGTATATCCTAAGCTCGAATCTCTTTCTCAGCAGATAGTATGATCAGATACATTAATGGACTCCGCTGGTATAATCATACTGTACTTTTTACACAAATTTATTTATAGCGCGTCACCACCACGTCTTTTTAATAAACTTCAATTTGTGTTGTTACCCCTGACGAATAATTTAGTTAAATCTCTTGTGAAGCATTTATATTCTTTTTCTTCTTCTTTATTTAATTATGTTTATATTATATTTATAATAACATTATTCATATCTATACATATTTATTTTTCTCCCCTGTTGTTATATTCAAATTAAAAATTACATATATATTAAACGCAATGCAGAAAGAAAAATTTTATACGTACAAAATGTGAGCATTTTATTAAAAACATGATGTTTATATAAAATAAAAACAAACAATTTATATGTAGGGCGAAACAAGTGACCAATAAAAAAACAGGTGGAGAATTCGGTGAAAAATATGGAAGAAAATTCAGACATTGCCAAAGGGATATGTGCAAAAATCAGAGCTAAATTAAGGTGGAAGAAAATATCAATAAATTAAACAATAAAACAAAGAAGAAAACAGAACTGTCAAAACAAATTATGTATGTTCACAATAATCACTTTTATAGTTCTTATTCAAAATCATGCACTCCTTTGTCGATTAAGTTACACAATGGCCCCAAGTGCGGTTGTTGTGGAAATAATTTGCCAAATACGAGAGGGAACCTACTACTCGATTGGTGGGGTCAGCACGATGTCATGTACATACTCGGTCTTAAAGCGACGGTTAACCCGTCGTTTCCCAGAGGCGGGTCTTATCCACTGCTGTACGACGAACCTATACGACTGACTGACTGATTTACAAACGCTAAACTGTCTGCGCACATTCGTGTATGACAGTGACCATTGCGGTTTTAGCACCGAAATTACAGTTCCCAACGAAGTTGGAATTGGAGGAGTTTGTCCAAAGATATTCTTACAACTACAGTAAGACTCGATGGACACGCTTCTCTGCAACCATGACAAGTCCTCGAATACGCTCCACCCACCGTCCAATAGGAATTTGTCAATCGAGGAGATCGACAGTTACCTAAAACAAATGGACGAGACAATTAAACAAACTATGGACGCTACAATACCGCGATATCAACATACGACTAATGAAGACCTGTTCCGCAATCCTACTATTGACGCACTGCACCGACAGAAAAGTAAACTTCTGACAAGACTCAAAAACTTGTACAGACAGTTAACTGACAGACAAGACTCGGAGATTAGGACACTGAAGTCGTCGATTAAAAATCTTCAAACGTTAATAAAAGAGAATTACAGAATTTCTGTAAGTTTGTATTGGAACAACAGGGTTCCGGCTGTAAACACCAGCAACCCGAATATGTTCCCGCAAATAAATAAACTATTTCGGAGGAAAAATCAAAACGACCTTCAGTGTCTTAAAATAGCGCGGACAACAGACAACGAACGGTTACTGACAATAGCAGGTATTCATCCAAATGAGGCCTCTGATGATGACGACTTCTTTGTGATCGAGGATCCACAGGAGAAAGTTGAGGCCATAGGGGCGACTTTCCAGGAAATATACAAGGCCACTGATACCATTGGACCTAATTATGACCTGGACAGTCGCGTCTTGGTGCACGACTTCTACATTCGAAATGAAGTAGAGAACTGGCGATCTGAGGGCTCTGGTTTCACCCGGTTCAGCGAAGAAAATATGACAAATAATGTCATTACCAGAGAGGGTGACCTACCTCCGTTCATTTCGAAGGAAGTTCTCCATGAGATCTTCGACACAATCAGGGCTAAGAAATCAGTGGGGACCGATGGTATTCCGAACATCGTGCTTCGATATCTTCCTCTAGAAGCGGTGGACATTTACACCACCCTGTTTAATAATGCAATGAATAATGCACATTATCCAGCGCATTGGAAAACGGCGGTGGTTCGACCTATCCCCAAAAAGGGAAAGGATATATCCAATCCGGCGAATCTCCGGTCGATAAGTCTCTTTCCGAATATCAGTAAGGTGTTTGAAAAAGTAATCAATAGAGCTCTGTCTAGGTGGGTTGAGGACAAACATATAGTTCCGGATAATCAATTTAAGGCGGGGCATGATATCTCACATGCCGCGTCTAAACTGGTGTCCGATATCCAATGGAATAAAGGCAAAAACCAATGTATTGGTGCCTGCCTTGTTGACTTGGAGAATGCCTTCGACACCGTATGGTTAGAGGGTCTTTTCTATAAGCTGACTAGGCTGGGGATCAGTAAACCACTCTTGTACATTCTTTATAATATGCTAACCAACAGAACGTACCTGGATTTTTAACGTAAACCACCTGTTATAAGACCTTATGTTTATGAGATGCCCATACACCCATTGGGAGCAAGGATACGCCTTGCCATCGCTAATAATACTCGCTTTTTATATACTTATATCAGCTTATATATTATACCAAAGCAGAACTTGTGTTGGAGGCACAAGTTCTACCCTTGGTATGAGTCGAGGCCGACCTAAAACCTCTTGCTGTTCTTAGGGTCACAGCACCCAGTACTTTATTTGCAACTCTACAATAGGTAAACAGAAAAGAAAACCCGTACCCGCGATTTGGGCTTAAACCATAGCCACCATGACGCTCCCACAAGGGGGCCTACCTCTAACAAGTCAGGCCCGGACCGAGATCCGGGGGGCTCCTGACTCCCATGGTACCGTGATTTAAGTCTTGGTATGGACTACCGGTGGTCAAGCCGCCAACAAGACCTATGACCGGCAACTTGTAACTGGTCAAAGTATAGAATAATCTGCCCCCGCTTTTTATTAGACAACGTCATTAATGGGCGAAGCCTTGATAATTGTGCGGCGGCCCATGCTAACCAACAGACAGTTCATCGTGAAAAATGCCAATGTGACTTCTGTTGGAATATTTCAAATTAAAAATGGTCTTTAGCAAGTCGCGATCAATTCGCCGATCCTATTCAACATTTATACAAGCGACTTTATAGGTTCACTTTCCCATACTATTGCGTATGCAGACGATTGGATAGCGTACAGAACAGGTCCAAAAATCGAGGTCATTAATACTCTCTTGCAGCGTGACTTCGATACGATAAAACGATTTTGCGATGACTGGAAGTCAGCCAACTCGATGCGAGGGTAAACGTCATCTGATATCTGAGGCTTACTACCCCAATTACCTTTACCACGAGAGTGTGCGCTCTGACGGCTTCGTTCCACCGGAAGCATTCCTCTACCTAGATCAGATAAGGTTGATCCAGGATAGATCAGCGGTCCCGTTAATCTTCCATGTCGCTCGGAAAGCTGGGGACAGGCGACTCAACTACGGCAGAGACGTCGCACACGGCAGTGTGGATCGTCTCAGGTTCAGTAGGGCGGTGGGGAATCGCGATAAGAGGGATGTCGTTCGGCAGCATCAGCATTTCTGGTGGTTGAATGATGGAGAAGATGTTTCGTCGTCGTCGTTTCCGTCAATTACGGGAAAGCCTCACTAATGAGGCAAAGCTGAGCAATCTATTTGCTCTGTAAATAGCGATGGCCAGCTTGCACAGGTTTACGTTAGCATTTAAGAAACATATACATATATTAGTATATACACTTGTATATTAGTATATACACTTGTATTAGTATATACACTTGTATATACTAATATATGTATATAATTGTGTATAATATCTATGTGTGTGTATTGTGTATGTAGGTAAGGTAGACTAAGGCTTATTTTAAGTTAGATATTAAGTTTTTATAAAAAATTAAGTCCATATGCTAAGTTTTTGTCAACAATTTTTTTCTTAGTCTTAAGTATACAAAATATATTTTTCAATAAAATGTATGTAAATAAAGTCGATAGACATAGATATAAGAATTTAGAGTAGCTTAGAGTGCCTGTGTGGAGCCAGTAAGTTAATATAAGACTGTTAAGTAATTTTAAGCTAGCATTTAAGCATTTTAAGTTAATGGTTAATATAATAAAATGCATTTAAAACTAAACTATAACTTACTCTTATGTACTCTTAAAGTAAAGTATAACAGAAGAATTACCTTCCTAGACTATGTACAATTATGTAAAGCTAATTTAGTTCATTTCGAAGTCTTTTATAATAAATATACTCTGAATTAAGCTGCGTCTGTAATTTTATTTCGAGGAATATTCAGCGGAACGAACGTTGGTATAATCTACAGGTAATCTAATAAATTCAACAGGTTATGGGAACAGGTCGACGCTGAAAAATAATACAAAGGTAATTGCGATCTTAATCAATATTACGGGCCAGGAGCTTAGCAGAAATTTTTCTTGCTCAACAAAGAGTGACGCCATTTTGTGCATCGATTTTGAATTTTTTTTTGCTTGCAATTATTTTGATAATTGCTGGAGGTATTGGTAAAATTTCGGGAACATCGGTCAAAGATAGAATAAGCGTTATTGTTGACGAAAATAAAATCGAAATGGACAAGGAGACATCAGTAATTGAGAAATTTATCGACCCATCGCAACGGATGATGTGGAAGTTTCAGGTTCGAGTAAATTTGTTGGCATCGGAACTCTATGGCTTGGTAGATGGAACAACAAAGAAACCAACTGATGAGAAAAACGTGGGACTTTTGGCAGAATGGGCTAAAAATGATGCTAGGGCACAAAAACTTATAGTGAATTCGAAAGAGATGTGGGAAAAATTACATTCAATAGCAGAGCAATGATTCAGCTAAGCACTTATTGGAAGAACAGTATTATGCATATAATAGCTACACACATTTCACCTTTAGAAAATCTGGTACAAAAATTGAGAGCCACGGGAGTCACAATAGATGACAGTATGTTGATCACAAAAATACTGATGACGTTACCACCAGAGTATCAGCACTTTTCTACGTCATGGGACTCTACAGCAAGAGCGGAACAGACGATTACAAACCTAACAAATCGACTCATGGTTGAGGAGAGCCGGTTGGATATTCAGGGAATAAGTTTGAGGGAAGTTGGAACAAGGCACTAATGGCTAGACAAAACAGTGGTGCGATAAGAAAGCATTATCAGATGGATCCTAAGAAGAAAAATAAATCAAAGCGAATTGGCAAATGCTTTAAATGTGGGTCAACGGAACACTGGAAACGGGACTGCAAATTGCAATTTGCACATGAAAGTGCTCAACCAAAGAAAACCAATTGTCACAAAGCCTTTTATAACAACACTGACCGGTCTTTGGCAGGGAGTGATTCTTGGTTTGTTGATTTGGGTGCAACGAACCATATGTGTAAGCACCGTGAGTGGTTTATGACGTTCACTCAATTAGATAAACCGATTGAAGTTCTACTAGGAGACGGAAAATTGATGCTAGCAACTGGACGTGGTGATCTGAGAGTGTTATCATTTAATGGAATTAAGTGGATGGAGAAAACAATGAAAAATGTTTTGTAAGCACCAAGCTTATTTGCGAATTTGTTTTCCTCGACAAAAGCGATGGATAATGGGCATACAAGTTGGTCAAATAAAGACCTGTTTAAACTCTTAGATGGTGACAACGTGGTGGCAGTGGGAGCAAGGCAGGGAGGTATGTTTCAAATGCTTTTCAGAGTGATTGAGCCAAAAATTGACAAATCAATGGTGGCTGTTAAAGACAGTTCTCTGCGCGTTTGGCACGAGCTCTTGGGTCATCAAAATCTGGCTCATGATCGCAGTTTATTACGTAAGAATGGTATTAGTTTTGTCGACGAAAACTTTGATTGCGACGGCTGTACATTTGGGAAACTACATCGATTAAGCTTCGTTTTGCGCCAAGATAGATCAACAAAATGCGGTGAAATTATTCATGCGGATGTATTTCGTACTCCTCAAGGATGATTTCTCTAAGTTTCGATTTGTGTTTTTCCTCAAGAACAAGTACGGTAAGCCTGCATAGTTTGAACATTTTCATATTTTTGGTTCAGAGGTTTATGTACCAAAACAAAAACATACCAAGCTGGATGCAAAATCAAAAAAAATCATTTTTGTAGGTTACGATGAAAATCAAAAGGGATATCGTGTTCTAGATAAGTCGAATCGCATCTTAGCAGTACGTGACGTAAAGTTTTTGGCAGAAGAACCGTCTGCAGTCACAGTTATCGAGGAAGGAGCTGAATTGCAGAATATAACAGAGGTTGTACGACGACGCCAGGAAGTATTGAAAGATATAAATGAAAGCAATATCGAGGAAGATGATGCAGATTATGACACAAACATTAGTGATAGTATCCAACGAGACTATAAAAAAGAAGCTGAAGCGCAGAAAATAGCAGAGGATATACGACGACGCCCGAAAGCATTGGATGACATTGATGAAAGCAATATTCTGGAAACTCGTTTACGTAGTCGTCAGGAGAATGCTTCAATGGCGATGGCTTTACTGTCAATCAGTGACGAGGCAAATTCATACGAGGAGGCAGTTAACTCATCATAAAGTGACAAGTGGTTATGAACGAGGAAATAGATTCAATGTTGAAAAATCAGACCTGGGTGCTGGTTCAAAACCAAATGGTCAAAAGTTAGTGGACAATAAATAGGTTTTTAAGGTGAAGAAAAACCCAAGTGATGCAACTCAACGCTACAAGGCACGGTTGGTATGTCGTGGATTCACTCAAGAATACGGCATCGACTATTTGGAAACATTTAGTTCACATCATTGCGAGCAATGCTGGCTCTTGTCGCAGAAAAGGGGATGTATATGAAGCAGTTTGACGTTGAAACGGCCTTCCTTAACGGCGATCTTGAAGAGGTCATCTATATGCAACAACCTGTTGGTTTCGACGACAATAGTGGACGCGTTTGTAAATTGCAGAAGAGCCTTTATGGCCTAAAGCAAGCTTCGCGCGTTGGAGTCGCAAATTGAAGTCATTCATCGAGCCCTTCGGTTTTAAAGTCTGCAATTCAGACTAGTGTGTTTTTGTGAGTCACCAGAAAGAAAATACAACAATTTTGGCGATTTATGTGGATGACGGGATTGTGGTAGGCGACGATAAGGCAATTGTGACATCGGTAGTCGAGCACCTGCAGAATCATTTTGAAATAAGAACGATGCAAGTGGGTTGCTTTCTAGGATTTGAGATCGATCAGCGAGGCGATGGTTCCATTTTCATCAGACTGCATACGCATGGAAAATTTTGGAGCGATTCCATTTTGAGGACTGCAATCCGGTTTCTGTTTCTAGTGATCCAAACCAGGTCTTAACTAAACTCGATGAGTCAGGACTAAGTAAGTTTCCATATCAGCAATTGGTTGGAAGTCTGATGTATGTAGCCATTACAACAAGGCCAGATCTTAGCTACTCAGTTGGTCCAACAACCAACAACCAACATTGGTCCAAGAGAATGCAGTAAAGCGAATACTGAGGTATATAAAGGGTACAAAAAGTTGTGGGCTGCTGTACAAACGTGGTGGTAATGGTCGTTTGTGTGGCTTTAGTGACGCGGATTATGCTGGTGTCAGAATCAGAATACATCGCGGCATCTGAAGCGATCAAAGAACTAGTTTGGTTACAAAGGTTATTTCTAAAATTGATATCCAACAAGATTGATGACATCACATTATTCTTTATGGACAACCAAAGTGCTATTCGATTAATAAAGAACCCCGAGTTCCACAGGAGAAGCAAACATATTGATGTAAGATACCATTTCATTCGTGAGAAATTCGAAGAAGGCTACTTTAATCTCCAGTATATCTCAACAAAGGGAATGGTTGCAGACATTCTTACCAAAGCTCTACCAAGAGAACGTTTTCAGTTTCTGTGTGGATTGATGGGAGTTGTTTCAGTTGAAAAGTAATTTCAAGTTTTTATTATGGTGTGGTGCATTTAAAGTTTATTAAGATTTAGCACAGTTTAAAAGTTGACAAAAAGTGGGAGTGTTAAAAATAAAAGCGTTTGTCAAATTTTTTGTTTAACTCTCATGTACTCATTTCTATTTGTTCATTAATGCACACATTCACACCGCTTAAAGTATAACTTACTCTCATGTACTCTTAAAGTAAAGTATAACAGAATAATTACCTACCTAGACTATGTACATTTATTTAAAGCTAGTTTAGTTCATTTCGAAGTCTTTTATAATAAACATACTCTGAATTAAGCTGCGTCTGTAATTTTATTTCCAGGAATATTCAGCGGAACGAACGTTGGTATAATCTACAAGTAATCTAATAAATTCAACAATCTCAGAAGGAAGGAACCACAAAAGGCTTTATTGAATTAAAAGGAATCTGCAAAAAGACACAAAGTGAGTACGATTATACATTTATGTACATACCTATAATATACACCTATTCATAAAACACTCATTTTAAATTAAAATTAAATTATTTAAGAATTCTTGTGGTCAAATACATAAAGATCGTGAAAATTTTAATAAAACTAAGGACCCGCAACGAAGAACAAAAAATTATTTATCCACACGACTTGGTATGCTAGATGACAATTTTAAGCTCGTTGGCGGGAAATATCAAGAAATAATCGCATCTGAAAAGGACGTGAAAGTAGAAAGTGAGTGTGAAATCTTATTTGATAATACAAAAGAAGTTTACCTAGGTTACAAGGCGGAGCTGTTGTATGAGTTAGAAAGGCATTCACAGCTTCCTCCACTAACAAATACCACTTTAGAATTCAATGATTCCATGAATTCATCGCTCAAGCATGACATCAGGTTGCCAAAAATCACGTACCGTCATTTTTCGGGGCTTACGATAAATGGCGTTCCTTTCACGATCTTTTTGTATCTTTGTGCATTCCAATCCTTCTCTTTCTGAAATATAAAAGCTGCATTACCTTAAATCTAGCATAACAGGTGAAGCAGAACGATTGCTGCAGCATTTAAGCATCTGTATTGGAATTTACGGACAACCTTGGTCGATTCTGACTTCGCGGTATGATCACAAGCGTATTTTAGTTAATGCTCAACTTAAGATCTTCTTCGATCAACCCTTTATTCAATCTGAGAGTTCCAATGCTATTAAGTCTCTGTTAGATACGTCAACAGAAGTTATGCATTCATTAAAAAATGTTGACATTATTGTAGAACACTGGGATGTTATTATTATTTACGTTCTGCTAAACAAGCTACTTACTTCTACACAACAATTGTGGGAAGAAAAACTGGGTACCACAAAGGACTTACCAATTTTTAAGGCCTTTTCCCAGTTCCTGGAAACCCGATTTCGCACACTGGAGATTATTGACCAGCAAAAACCGAAATCCAAGACATCTACACAGAAGAGCAGCACTCCACGCCACAATGTTTTCAATGCCAAATCAACGAACAAGGGACAATTTTCGTGTAAGGTGTGTTATCAAGGCCAACATTCAATTCGTATTTGCAGCAAGTTTCTTGAAATGGATATAAATGTCAGGAATAACGTCGTAAAGCCACTTGGTATCTGTGGGAACTGCTTAGGATACAGCCATAAAACGCAACAATGTCCTAGCCAAAAGCGTTGCTATTTCTGCCAACGTCAACATTACTCTTTATTCCACAATGGAAGTTCACCTAAAACAAATTCTAATATACGAGTATCTCAAAATACCGATAACGCACGGCCTTATCCAAATTCACATTCAGCGTCATATAGTAACAATAGTACCCATTCACATCCATCAACTCATTCAACACATAATACACAAACGTTTCAGGCTTCCGCTCTTGAGCATAATAATCAGTCCATATTTCATCCAGCAGATGAACAACCGACCACAAGTTCTGGAGTAAATACATTTCATGCACAGTAACACAATTCTCAAATCCTTTTAGCGACCTTGGATACGGTTAGATCCTCTCGAGGCGAATACTGCAATTTACGTGCACTTATTGACCCTGGTTCCGAAGCCACATTCATTTCGGAATCAGCTGCACAAGTTCTCAACATCAAAGGACGTAGTACATTTGTTGAAGTGCCAGGGCTTGGGGAAACAAGCAGCTGGTCATGTAATAGATATGTTGAGATAACGTTTGGTTCATCGCATTCTACGTTTGAAACCAACGCACGAGCATTTGTATTTAAATCTCTTACGGGTCTTCCTCCAGCCAATCGTCTTAAATTCAACAATTGGAAGCACATTGATGGATTAATATTAGCTGGTCCCATATTTTACAAACCAGCTAGTATCGATATTTTGTTAGGCAGCGACGTGTTTTCAGAGTTCGTATTATCGGAGATATTAAGGGGCGATGATACGTCTCCTATCGCCCCAAAAAACGCAATTGGGATGGATTCTGCTCTGTAAACTTTCTACGAATTCACCCGTACTTATCAGAAATTTTGTCCAGGTCTTCGACGTAGATACCCAATTGAGAAAATGTTGGGAGATTGAGGAGGTACCATTCCAAACTATCGACACGATGGAGGACGCAGTTTGTGAAAAACACGTTGCCGAAACTACAAATGGTTGATACGAAGTTTCATTGCCATTTAAGGATGGTTGTTATCCTGCGCTTGGAACCTCAGAACGAGAAGCCTTGCGTTGGTTTCTGCAATTAGAAAACGACTAGAAAACAATCCCTCGATGCATAAAACATATACAACCTGCATCAACGAGTATCTGCAGCTAGGCCACATGTACGAAGTAAATAAGAGTGTGTTGAACTCCCCTCACCATGACGTGGTGCCTCATCACGCAGTTTTTAAACACTCTAGTACAACAACAAGGATGCAAATAGTATTCGATGCTGCCTTCAAAACCGCTGATAGCACATCCCTAAATGATCATCACATGGTAGGACCTAAGACACAACCAAGTATAGTCGATATCATTTTAAAATGGACGAAATATAAACTCACCTTTACGTCTGACATCGAAAAGATATATCGACAGATTGAGATGCGTTACGATGATTCTCTTAATCAGCATATCTTTTGACGTGTGAATAAAAGCGAACGATTAGGACTGTATCGTTTGAAAACATCCACATTTGGTACCGGCGCCATTCCAGGCAATTCGTACGTTAAGGAAACTGGGAAGTGATGACGAGGCAAAATATCCATTAGCAGCACAAATGATATGGGGTAAGATGTATGTTGATGACGTAGTTTCGGGGGCAGATTCGCTTAAAGATGCTAAAGAAAAATTAAAACAAGTGACAGCTTTATTATCATCTGCTGGCTTTCATTTAAGAAAATGGGCTAGCAATGATGAACAATTTTTAAAATTAATCCCACCTGAAGATCGTGAACTCAACGTTGCATTAATGTTCGGGTCGATAGAACATATCAAAATATTTGGCATAACATGGATCTCTTCGTGCGACAGTTTTTCGTTTCAGAAGATATCCATACAAACGAACGTGAGTAAGCGATCTATTCACTCGACTATTGCAAAATGTTTGAACCACTTGGATGGATTTCGCCATTTATCATCAGGGCTAAATTAATGATGCAGCAGTCATGGTGGAGAGGACTGTCATGGGACGAAGCTCTTCCACTAGGACTTTGTCAGGAATGGCAACAATTTTGTGAGGAGCTGCCAGTTCTTGAGAACATTCGAATTCCACGTTGGATCAGTACCCGAAAGGAGAGCACTCACTTGGAGATCCATGGATTTAGCGATGCTTCTGTAAAACCGTATGGTGCGGTGGTGTATATTCGAATCCTAGATAGTCAGAGCAAAGCACACACTTACCTGTTGATGTCAAAGACAAGACTAGTCCCGCTTAAAACCGTAACTCTTCCACGGCTGGAACTCTGCTAAGCTGTTATTTTATCGAAACTATTAGATCACACTATTAAGGTCCTAAATTTTAAGAACATCAGAACACATGCATGAACTGATTCGACCATAACCTTAGCTTGGATCTCTGCACAACCTTCAAAATTGAAAACTTTCGTAGCCAACAGGGTAGCAGAGGTTCAGAGATTTAAAGTTAAAATTTGGAAACATGTTCCCACTAAGCATAACCCAGCAGATCTCGCATCCAGAGGAATTCTACCATCAGTACTGGAACACACCACCGTGTGTGGTGGAAAGGACCCGAATTTCTTCAAAAAGATTGGTATTTTGCAGCGCAACGCGCAACCATTGCACATTTTAAGACACTTTGTCCTTTTTTTTATGACCATGGGATTCTTAGGGTGCGGGGTAGATGGCAGAACTCGGACTTGCAGTACGAGCAACGACATCCCACCATTTTAAAACCGCAGCATCGATTCCCGGCCTTATTAATAAGAGAGGCACACGAATCAACCCTCCATGGTGGAGTTCAGCAAACGCTCCCACAGCTTCGCCTAAAATATTGGGTTTTAATTGCTAAACGTAGCATCAAAAAATATATACACCAGTGCGTTATTTGCTACAGATACAAAACCAAGCCGCTGCAGCAGTTGGTGGGAAGTTTACCAACACCCCGTGTTACAGTTTCCAGACCATTCACACACGCCGGAGTGGATTATGCGGGACCCATTGAAACAAAAGCTTGGAAGCTAAAACCCTGAAAGGATATATCGCCATTTTCGTATGCCTTGCGACAAAGGCCATCCACCTAGAATCAGTAAGCAACATGACGACTAAGGCGTTTCTGTCAACTTTCCGTAGATTTACGTGAAGACGAGGGATGTGTTCGCACATATATAGTGATTGCGGGAAGAACTTCGTGGGTGCAAACACTGAACTGCTAAGGATGCTGAAGACTGCGAAAACAGATTGGAATGAGGTGGCTGAGATCGTAAGCAACAGCGGTACAACATGGAGTTCCATTCCCCCTGCCTCCGATCATTTCGGAGGACTTTGGCAGGCAGACGTAAAATCGGTTAGATATCACCTTAAAAGGATAGCCAGAAATGAAGCCCTGACGTACGAGGAGCTCAGTGCACTGTTAGCTCAAATAGAGGCATGCCTAAACTCGAGGTCACTTTGTCCGTTTAATGATGGCATAGAAGATTTGAACGTACTTACTCCATCCCATTTTTTAATAGGTAGTCCAAGCTACTTCATCCCACAAGCAGATTTGGTCACAGAAGAGAGAAGTTACTCATGCAGATGGGAACGCAGCTAGCCATGCAGACCTTTTGGTCTCCGCAGTGGAGCGGAGAATATCTCACTCGCTTTCAGCATCGACCGAAGTGGCTGAAGACCGAACCACAACCCAAAATTGGCGATTTGGTCATATTAAGAGATGAGCGTCTACCGCCATCCAAATGGAGCTTGGCACGGATCGTCAATATATATCGTGGAGCAGATGGACTTATTCGCGTGGACTTGTTCCCAAGTCGGGAAGATCAGAAAACCAATAACAGAGGTTTGTCCATTGCCATCAAACGAAGCGTCCATAGACAAAAACAACATTGAAAATAAGATCACAAGTACACACCAAACCAAGCATGGCATTTTCACCAAAGATCCTTTATCAGGAACTCGGGGGGAGCAATCTCTTACACAAGGAACACAACCCTAATTTCTGCCAAAAACAAAAAAATCGGACTTGAATCCTGAATAACTAAATCTTTTAACACAATTATCAACATTCAAACAAAATAAATCAACACATAAGTAAATCATCTATGATATAATATATAATTGAATCCAAAATTTGGGTATATAACTTAATTCGGTGTGGTTTTTTTTTCAAAATTTGAATGTTTGTTTAAGAAAAACATATACAATAGTATTATTCAAAGAATTGCCCATCTGAAGCTATGACTTTTTCCCATCTTTCTGGCAATTTGTGAATCCCATCCCAAAAGAACTGCGCCGGCTTGGCAGCCAAGAATGAATCAAGCCAATTTTTGATATTCTGCTCTGAGGTGAACCGTATTTCAGTAAGGGCGTTCTGCATCGACCGGAACAAATGGTAGTCAGAAGGGGCAAGGTCTGGGCTATAAGGCGGGTGGGGTAAGACTTCCCATCCACTGTTTTCCAAATAGTTCTTAACCGGAATAGCAACGTGGGGCCGAGCGTTGTCATGATGGAAAATTATTGCCTCGTGTCTGGTCGCATATTCCGGGCGTTTTTCGGCCACTGCTCTCTTCAAATGGATTAATTGTGTTCGGTAGCGTTGTCCATTGATGGTTTCACCCGGTTTTAGCAGCTCATAATACAGAACACCCATCTGATCCCACCAAATACAGCATATTTGGCTGGTTGGCCGGGTTTCACATATGATTTTTTGCGCTTGGGGTTGTAATGGATCCATTTTTCATCACCAGTAATAATCCGATGCAAAAATGACTTCCTTTTGTGGCGTTCCAGCAGCAATTCGGACATGCGAAACCGCCTTTCGACGTCTCTCGGCTTGAGTTCATGTGGAACCCAATTTCCTTGCTTTTGAATATATCCAGCTGCTTTTAAACGTTTTGAAATGGCTGCTTGAGTGACACACAAAGATTCTGCGAGCTCTTCTTTTTGTTTGGCAACAATCTTCATCTTCAAATTTTTGGCTTCCAAGCCAAAATCACCACTTTTAAATCGTGCAAACTACTTTTGGCACGTTCGCTCAGCTAGCGCATGTTCACCATAAACTTCCACCAAAATACGATGACTTTCGACAACAGTTTTCTTCATATTAAAATAAAGAAGAAGATCTCCCCGCAAAAACACTTTTTCAGGCACAAAGTTTGACATATTTGAGTGAAAAAAAATTATTGTTGTTTACGCTTCAAATGAATGACATATACTGAAATGACGTGCAATGACAGTAGCTCTCCATCGCATGTACCAATGGAATAATAACAATGGAATAATAGAAGTTACGCCATCTCTTAGCAAACGGCACGAAGTTATAGACCCAATATTATCTGCACACTTAACTGAAAATAAAATTAAATTAATAAACTACATTCCTAAATTTACACACTCAACAAGTACTTATTTTTTACCACTCCGACAACACTACAGTCTAAATCACTCATTACAAATAACTGATTTCCCATTCATCAAAATCACTCATTTCAGAAATCACTCAACACTCTAAAACAATCTATTCACTCTTGCGCCATAATAAAACCACAATATCACTCGCATTAATTTAATCACACAAACATGCATCATACACTATGAAAAAACAAAAACATACAAAACAAATAATTAATTCAGCACCATTTAACAAAAAACCCACTTACCTGCAAAAAAAAATTCCTCCCTACACCAATAAACAAGAGACACAATCAATTAAGAATTAAATACATAAACAACAAACAAAACAACAAAAAGAACAAAACAACACCTAATGTAGTTTCATTACTTATGTCGCTTCATGTTGTCTATCTATTTGTTTTTCTTTTTCAAATATGATTAATAATTTTAAATCTCTTTACATGTAACCGCAACACATGTCCACTGTAATGCATCCCTAAGAAGCCAGGCTGTTCCATTATTATGAGAAGAATGAAAGGTTAATTGCATTGCGAACTTCGTCCTCGGCCGGGGAGAATGTTGCAGTTACATTAAAATATTTGTTATTAATTGCATAAATGAATTCATGTACACGTTATGTAAACGTTGAAATTGTCAAATCAAACATTATTAATAAATTCGAAGTTACCTAGCATGCAACAAATATCAACGAATAAGATGACATGTATTCATAAGGTATATAAGCCATGAACAGTTTAGGCAAAATAAAAGAATTTGTTTTATAACGTTTAGCAGAGACGTAAATCTCTTACGGCTCTTCCTCCAGCCAATCGTCTTAAATTCAACAATTGGAAGCACATTGATGGATTAATATTAGCTAGTCCCATATTTTACAAACCAGCTGGTATCGATATTTTGTTAGGCAGCGATGTGTTTTCAGAATTCGTATTATCGGAGATATTAAGGGACGATGATACGTCTCCTATCGCCCCAAAAAACGCAATTGGGATGGATTCTGATCTGTAAAATTTCTACGAATTCACCCGTACTTATCAGAAATTTTGTCCAGGTCTTCGACGTAGATACCCAACTGAGAAAATGTTGGGAGATTGAGGAGGTACCATTCCAAACTATCGACACGATGGAGGACGCAGTTTGTGAAAAACACGTTGCCGAAACTACAAAGCGCTTGCTTAATGGTCGATACGAAGTTTCATTGCCATTTAAGGATGGTTGTTATCCTGCGCTTGGAACCTCAGAACGAGGAGCCTTGCGTTGGTTTCTGCAATTAGAAAACGACTAGAAAACAATCCCTCGATGCATAAAACATATACAACCTGCATCAACGAGTATCTGCAGCTAGGCCACATGTACGAAGTAAATAAGAGTGTGTTGAACTCCCCTCACCATGACGTGGTGCCTCATCACGCAGTTTTTAAACACTCTAGTACAACCACAAGGAAGCAAATAGTATTCGATGCTGCCTTCAAAACCGCTGATG
Source organism: Volucella zonaria (assembly GCA_963966105.1). Taxonomy (NCBI): domain Eukaryota; kingdom Metazoa; phylum Arthropoda; class Insecta; order Diptera; family Syrphidae; genus Volucella; species Volucella zonaria. Next base: position 141,753,248 of record OZ014530.1, on the reverse strand, counting down.
GCACATCCTTAAATGATCATCACATGGTAGGACCTAAGACACAACCAAGTATAGTCGACATCTTTTTAAAATGGACGAAATATAAACTCACGTTTCGCCATGTATCATCAGGGCGCAATTAATGATGCAGCAGTTATGGTGGAGAGGACTGTCATGGGACGAAGCTGTTCCACTAGGACTTTGTCAGGAATGGCAACAATTTTGTGAGGAGCTGCCAGTTCTTGAGAACATTCGAATTCCACGTTGGATCAGTACCCGAAAGGAGAGCACTCACTTGGAGATCCATGGATTTAGCGATGCTTCTGTAAAAGCGTATGGTGCGGTGGTGTATATTCGAATCCTTAATAGTCAGAGCAAAGCACACACTTACCTGTTGATGTCAAAGACAAGACTAGCCCCGCTTAAAACCGTAACTCTTCCACGGCTGGAACTCTGCGGAGCTGTTATTTTATCGAAACTATTAGATCACACTATTAAGGTCCTAAATTTGAAGAACATCAGAACATATGTATGGACTGATTAGACCATAACCTTAGCTTGGATCTCTGCATAACCCAGCAAATCTCGCATCCAGAGGAATTCTACCATCAGTACTGGAACACACCACCGTGTGTGGTGGAAAGGACCCGAATTTCTTCAAAAAGATTGGCATTTTGCAGCGCAACGCGCAACCATTGCACATTTTAAGACACTTTGTCCTTTTTTTTATGACCATGGGATTCTTAGGGTGCGGGGTAGATTGCAGAACTCGGACTTGCAGTACGAGCAACGACATCCCACCACTTTAAAACCGCAGCATCGATTCCCGGCCTTATTAATAAGAGAGGCACACGAATCAACCCTCCATGGTGGAGTTCAGCAAACGCTCCCACAGCTTCGCCTAAAATATTGGGTTTTAATTGCTAAACGTAGCATCAAAAAATATATACACCAGTGCGTTATTTGCAACCAAGCCGCTGCAGCAGTTGATGGGAAGTTTACCAACACCCCGTGTTACAGTTTCCAGACCATTCACACACGCCGGAGTAGATTATGCGGGACCCATTGAAACAAAAGCTTGGAAGCTAAAACCCTGAAAGGATATATCGCCATTTTCGTATGCCTTGCGACAAAGGCCATCCACCTAGAATCAGTAAGCAACATGACGACTAAGGCGTTTCTGTCAACTTTCCGTAGATTTACGTGAAGACGAGGGATGTGTTCGCACATATATAGTGATTGCGGGAAGAACTTCGTGGGTGCAAACACTGAACTGCTAAGAATGCTGAAGGCTGCGAAAACAGATTGAAATGAGGTGGCTGAGATCGTAAGCAACAGCGGTACAACATGGAGTTCCATTCCCCCTGCCTCCGCTCATTTCGGAGGACTTTGGCAGGCAGGCGTAAAATCGGTTAGTTATCACCTTAAAAGGATAGTCAGAAATGAAGCCCTGACGTACGAGGAGCTCAGTGCACTGTTAGCTCAAATAGAGGCATGCCTAAACTCGAGGTCACTTTGTCCGTTTAATGATGACACAGAAGATTTGAACGTACTTACTCCATCCCATTTTTTAATAGGCAGTCCAAGCTACTTCATCCCACAAGCAGATTTGGTCACAGAAGAGAGAAGTTACTCATGCAGATGGGAACGCAGCTAGCCATGCAGACCTTTTGGTCTCCGCAGTGGAGCGGAGAATATCTCACTCGCTTTCAGCATCGACCGAAGTGGCTGAAGACCGAACCACAACCCAAAATTGGCGATTTGGTCATATTAAGAGACGAGCGTCTACCGCCATCCAAATGGAGCTTGGCACGGATCGTCAATATATATCGTGGAGCAGATGGACTTATTCGCGTGGACTTATTCCCAAGTCGGGAAGATCAGAAAACCTATAACAGAGGTTTGTCCATTGCCATCAAACGAAGCGTCCATAGACAAAAACAACATTGAAAATAAGATCACAAGCACACACCAAACCAAGCATGGCATTTTCACCAAAGATCCTTAACGCCAATAACACCGGATCAGATTGTCCCGCCAAATGACTTCTCCCCGGCAGTACTGGTACCACAGGTATTTCAGGAACTCGGGGCGAGCAATCTCTTACACAAGGAACACAACCCTAATTTCTGCCAAAAACAAAAAAATCGGACTTGAATCCTGAATAACTAAATCTTTTAACACAATTATCAACACTCAAACAAAATAAATCAACACATAAGTAAATCATCTATGATATAATATATAATTGAATCCAAAATTTGGGTATATAACTTAATTCGGTGTGGTTTTTTTTCAAAATTTGAATGTTTGTTTAAGAAAAACATATACAAAAGTATTGACCATCTGAAGCTATGACTTTTTCCCATCTTTCTGGCAATTTGTGAATCCCATCCCAAAAGAACTGCGCCGGCTTGGCAGCCAAGAATGAATCAAGCCAATTTTTGATATTCTGCTCTGATGTGAACCGTATTTCAGTAAGGGCGTTCTGCATCGACCGGAACAAATGGTAGTCAGAAGGGGCAAGGTCTGGGCTATAAGGCGGGTGGGGTAAGACTTCCCATCCACTGTTTTCCAAATAGTTCTTAACCGGAATAGCAACGTGGGGCCGAGCGTTGTCATGATGGAAAATTATTGCCTCGTGTCTGGTCGCATATTCCGGGCGTTTTTCGGCCACTGCTCTCTTCAAATGGATTAATTGTGTTCGGTAGCGTTGTCCATTGATGGTTTCACCTGGTTTTAGCAGCTCATAATACAGCACACCCATCTGATCCCACCAAATACAGCATATTTGGCCGGTTGGCCGGGTTTCACATATGATTTTTTGCGCTTGGGGTTGTAATGGATCCATTTTTCATCACCAGTAACAATCCGATGCAAAAATGACTTCCTTTTGTGGCGTTCCAGAAGCAATTCGGACATGCAAAACCGCCTTTCGACGTCTCTCGGCTTGAGTTCATGTGGAACCCAATTTCCTTGCTTTTGAATATATCCAGCTGCTTTTAAACGTTTTGAAATGGCTGCTTGAGTGACACCCAAAGATTCTGCGAGCTCTTCTTTTTGTTTGGCACCAATCTTCATAGAGTAATGCTTCCAGTTCTTCATCTTCAAATTTTTGGCTGCCCAGGATGTTCATCGTCTTCCAAGCCAAAATCACCACTTTTAAATCGTGCAAACTACTTTTGGCACGTTCGCTCAGCTAGCGCATGTTCACCATAAACTTCCACCAAAATACGATGACTTTCGGCAGCAGTTTTCTTCATATTAAAGTAATGAAGAAAAACTCCCCGCAAAAACACTTTTTCAGGCACAAAGTTCGACATATTTGAGTGAAAAAAATTATTGTTGTTTACGCTTCAAATGAATGACATATACTGAAATGACGTGCAATGACAGTAGCTTTCCATCGCATGTTCCAATGGAATAATACAAGTTACGCCATCTCTTAGTAAACGGCACGAAGTTATAGACCCAATATTATCTGCATACTTAACTGAAAATAAAATTAAATTAATAAACTACATTCCTAAATTTACACACTCAACAAGTACTTATTTTTTACCATTCCGGCAACATTACAGTCTAAATCACTCATTACAAATAACTGATTTCCCATTCATCAAAATCACTCATTTCAGAAATCACTCAACACTCTAAAACAATCTATTCACTCGCATTAATTTAATCACACAAACATTTATCATACACTATGAAAAACAAAAAAAAAACATATTTCCCTCGCATCTATTACAAAATAAATAATTAATTCAGCACCATTTAACAAAAAACCCACTTATCTGCAAAAAAAATTCCTCCCTACACCAATAAACAGGAGCCATAATCAATTAAGAATTAAATACATAAACAACAAACAAAACAACAAAAACAAAAAAACAACACCTAATGTAGTTTCATTACTCATGTCGCTTCATGTTGTCTATCTATTTGTTTTTCTTTTCCAAATACGATTAATAATTTTAAATCCCTTTACACGTAACCGCAACACATGTCCACTGTAATGCATACCTAAGAAGCCAGGCTGTTCCATTATTATGAGAAGAATGAAAGGTTAATTGCATTGCGAACTTCGTCCTCGGCCGGGGAGAATGTTGCAGTTACATTAAAATATTTGTTATTAATTGCATAAATGAATTCATGTACACGTTATGTAAACGTTGAAATTGTCAAATCAAACATTATTAATAAATTCGAAGTTACCGAGCATGCAACAAATATCAACGAATAAGATGACATGTATACATATGGTATATAAGCCATGAACAGTTTAAGCAAAATAAAAGAATTTGTTTTATAACGTTTAGCAGAGACGTAAATCTCTTACGGCTCTTCCTCCAGCCAATCGTCTTAAATTCAACAATTGGAAGCACATTGTTGGATTAATATTAGCTGGTCCCATATTTTACAAACCAGCTAGTATCGATATTTTGTTAGGCAGCGATATGCTTTCAGAATTCGTATTATCGGAGATATTAAGGGGCGATGATACGTCTCCTATCGCCCCAAAAAACGCAATTGGGATGGATTCTGATCTGTAAAATTTCTACGAATTCACCCGTACTTATCAGAAATTTTGTCCAGGTCTTCGACGTAGATACCCAACTGAGAAAATGTTGGGAGATTGAGGAGGTACCATTCCAAACTATCGACACGATGGAGGACGCAGTTTGTGAAAAACACGTTGCCGAAACTACAAATGGTTGATACGAAGTTTCATTGCCATTTAAGGATGGTTGTTATCCTGCGCTTGGAACCTCAGAACGAGAAGCCTTGCGTTGGTTTCTGCAATTAGAAAACGACTAGAAAACAATCCCTCGATGCATAAAACATATACAACCTGCATCAACGAGTATCTGCAGCTAAGCCACATGTACGAAGTAAATAAGAGTGTGTTGAACTCCCCTCACCATGACGTGGTGCCTCATCACGCAGTTTTTAAACACTCTAGTACAACTACAAGGATGCAAATAGTATTCGATGCTGCCTTCAAAACCGCTGATGGCACATCCTTAAATGATCATCACATGGTAGGACCTAAGACACAACCAAGTATAGTCGACATCATTTTAAAATGGACAATATATAAACTCACCTTTACGTCTGACATCGAAAAGATGTATCGACAGATTGGGATGCGTTACGATGATTCTCTTTATCAGCTTATCTTTTGACGTGTGAATAAAAGCGAACGATTAAGACTGTATCGTTTGAAAACAGCCACCTTTGGTACCGACGCCATTCTAGGCAATTCGTACGTTAAGGAAACTGGGAAGTGATGACGAGGCAAAATATCCATTAGCAGCACAAATGATATGGGGTAAGATGTATGTTGACGACGTAGTTTCGGGGGCAGATTCGCTTGAAGATGCTAAAGAAAAATTAAAATAAGTGACAGCTTTATTATCATCTGCTGGTTTTCATTTAAAAAAATGGGCTAGCAATGATAAACAATTTTTAAAATTAATCCCACCTGAAGATCGTGAACTCAACGTTGCATTAATGTTCGGGTCGATAGAACATATCAAAATATTAGGCGTAACATGGATCTCTTCGTGCGACAGTTTTTCGTTTCAGAAGATATCCATACAAACGAACGTGAGTAAGCGATTTATTCACTCGACTATTGCAAAATGTTTGAACCACTTGGATGGATTTCGCCACGTATCATCAGGGCTAAATTAATGATGCAGCAGTTATGGTGGAGAGGACTGTCATGGGACGAAGCTGTTCCACTAGGACTTTGTCAGGAATGGCAACAATTTTGTGAGGAGCTGCCAGTTCTTGAGAACATTCGAATTCCACGTTGGATCAGTACCCGAAAGGAGAGCACTCACTTGGAGATCCATGGATTTAGCGATGCTTCTGTAAAAGCGTATGGTGCGGTGGTGTGTATTCGAATCCTAGATAGTCAGAGCAAAGCACACACTTACCTGTTGATGTCAAAGACAAGACTAGCCCCGCTTAAAACCGTAACTCTTCCACGGCTGGAACTCTGCGGAGCTGTTATTTTATCGAAACTATTAGATCACACTATTAAGGTCCTAAATTTGAAGAACATCAGAACACATGCATGGACTGATTCGACCATAACCTTAGCTTGGATCTCTGCACAACCTTCAAAATTGAAAACTTTCGTAGCCAACAGGGTAGCAGAGGTTCAGAGATTAACTAAAGTTAAAATTTGGAAACATGTTCCCACTAAGCATAACCCAGCAGATCTCGCATCCAGAGGAATTCTACCATCAGTACTGGAACACACCACCGTGTGTGGTGGAAAGGACCCGAATTTCTTCAAAAAGATTGGCATTTTGCAGCGCAACGCGCAACCATTGCACATTTTAAGACACTTTGTCCTTTTTTTTATGACCATGGGATTCTTAGGGTGCGGGGTAGATTGCAGAACTCGGACTTGCAGTACGAGCAACGACATCCCACCATTTTAAAACCGCAGCATCGATTCCCGGCCTTATTAATAAGAGAGGCACACGAATCAACCCTCCGTGGTGGAGTTCAGCAAACGCTCCCACAGCTTCGTCTAAAATATTGGGTTTTAATTGCTAAACGTAGCATCAAAAAATATATACACCAGTGCGTTATTTGCTACAGATACAAAACCAAGCCGCTGCAGCAGTTGATGGGAAGTTTACCAACACCCCGTGTTACAGTTTCCAGACCATTCACACACGCCGGAGTGGATTATGCGGGACCCATTGAAACAAAAGCTTGGAAGCTAAAACCCTGAAAGGATATATCGCCATTTTCGTATGCCTTGCGACAAAGGCCATCCACCTAGAATCAGTAAGCAACATGACGACTAAGGCGTTTCTGTCAGCTTTCCGTAGATTTACGTCAAGACGAGGGATGTGTTCGCACATATATAGTGATTGTGGGAAGAACTTCGTGGGTGCAAACACTGAACTGCCAAGCATGCTGAAGGCTGCGAAAACAGATTGGAATGAGGTGGCTGAGATCGTAAGCAACAGCGGTACAACATGGAGTTCCATTCCCCCTGCCTCCGATCATTTCGGAGGACTTTGGCAGGCAGGCGTAAAATCGGTTAGATATCACCTTAAAAGGATAGCCAGAAATGAAGCCCTGACGTACGAGGAGCTCAGTGCACTGTTAGCTCAAATAGAGGCATGCCTAAACTCGAGGCCACTTTGTCCATTTAATGATGACACAGAAGATTTGAACGTACTTACTCCATCCCATTTTTTAATAGGCAGTCCAAGCTACTTCATCCCACAAGCAGATTTGGTCACAGAAGAGAGAAGTTAGTCATGCAGATGGGAACACAGCTAGCCATGCAGACCTTTTGGTCTCCGCAGTGGAGCGGAGAATATCTCACTCGCTTTCAGCATCGACCGATTTGGTCATATTAAGAGACGAGCGTCTACCGCCATCCAAATGGAGCTTGGCACGGATCGTCAATATATATCGTGGAGCAGATGGACTTATTCGCGTGGACTTATTCCCAAATCGGGAAGATCAGAAAACCTATAACAAAGGTTTGTCCATTGCCATCAAACGAAGCGTCCATAGACAAAAACAACATTGAAAATAAGATCACAAGTACACACCAAACCAAGCATGGCACTTTCACCAAAGATCCTTAACGCCAATAACACCGGATCAAATTGTCCCGCCAAATGACCTCTCCCCGACAGTACTGGTACCATAGGTATTTCAGGAACTCGGGGGGAGCAATCTCTTACACAAGGAACACAACCCTAATTTCTGCCAAAAACAAAAAAATCGGACTTGAATCCTGAATAACTAAATCTTTTAACACAATCATCAACACTCAAACAAAATAAATCAACACATAAGTAAATCATCTATGATATAATATATAATTGAATCCAAAATTTGGGTATATAACTTAATTCGGTGTGGTTTTTTTTCAAAATTTGAATGTTTGTTTAAGAAAAACATGTACAAAAGTATTGACCATCTGAAGCTATGACTTTTTCCCATCTTTCTGGCAATTTGTGAATCCCATCCCAAAAGAACTGCGCCGGCTTGGCAGCCAAGAATGAATCAAGCCAATTTTTGATATTCTGCTCTGATGTGAACCGTATTTCAGTAAGGGCGTTCTGCATCGACCGGAACAAATGGTAGTCAGAAGGGGCAAGGTCTGGGCTATAAGGCGGGTGGGGTAAGACTTCCCATCCACTGTTTTCCAAATAGTTCTTAACCGGAATAGCAACGTGGGGCCGAGCGTTGTCATGATGGAAAATTATTGCCTCGTGTCTGGTCGCATATTCCGGGCGTTTTTCGGCCACTGCTCTCTTCAAATGGATTAATTGTGTTCGGTAGCGTTGTCCATTGATGGTTTCACCTGGTTTTAGCAGCTCATAATACAGCACACCCATCTGATCCCACCAAATACAGCATATTTGGCCGGTTGGCCGGGTTTCACATATGATTTTTTGCGCTTGGGGTTGTAATGGATCCATTTTTCATCACCAGTAACAATCCGATGCAAAAATGACTTCCTTTTGTGGCGTTCCAGAAGCAATTCGGACATGCAAAACCGCCTTTCGACGTCTCTCGGCTTGAGTTCATGTGGAACCCAATTTCCTTGCTTTTGAATATATCCAGCTGCTTTTAAACGTTTTGAAATGGCTGCTTGAGTGACACCCAAAGATTCTGCGAGCTCTTCTTTTTGTTTGGCACCAATCTTCATAGAGTAATGCTTCCAGTTCTTCATCTTCAAATTTTTGGCTGCCCAGGATGTTCATCGTCTTCCAAGCCAAAATCACCACTTTTAAATCGTGCAAACTACTTTTGGCACGTTCGCTCAGCTAGCGCATGTTCACCATAAACTTCCACCAAAATACGATGACTTTCGGCAGCAGTTTTCTTCATATTAAAGTAAAGAAGAAAAACTCCCCGCAAAAACACTTTTTCAGGCACAAAGTTCGACATAGTTGAGTGAAAAAAAATTATTGTTGTTTACGCTTCAAATGAATGACATATACTGAAATGACGTGCAATGACAGTAGCTTTCCATCGCATGTTCCAATGGAATAATACAAGTTACGCCATCTCTTAGCAAACGGCACGAAGTTATAGACCCAATATTATCTGCATACTTAACAGATAATAAAATTAAATTAATAAACTACATTCCTAAATTTACACACTCAACAAGTACATATTTTTTACCACTCCGGCAACATTACAGTCTAAATCACTCATTACAAATAACTGATTTCCCATTCATCAAAATCACTCATTTCAGAAATCACTCAACACTCTAAAACAATCTATTCACTCTTGCGCCATAATAAAATCACAATATCACTCGCATTAATTTAATCACACAAACATTTATCATACACTATGAAAAACAAAAAAAAAACATATTTCCCTCGCATCTATTACAAAATAAATAATTAATTCAGCACCATTTAACAAAAAACCCACTTACCTGCAAAAAAAAATTCCTCCCTACACCAATAAACAGGAGCCATAATCAATTAAGAATTAAATACATAAACAACAAACAAAACAACAAAAACAAAAAAACAACACCTAATGTAGTTTCATTACTCATGTCGCTTCATGTTGTCTATCTATTTGTTTTTCTTTTCCAAATATGATTAATAATTTTAAATCCCTTTACACGTAACCGCAACACATGTCCACTGTAATGCATACCTAAGAAGCCAGGCTGTTCCATTATTATGAGAAGAATGAAAGGTTAATTGCATTGCGAACTTCGTCCTCGGCCGGGGAGAATGTTGCAGTTACATTAAAATATTTGTTATTAATTGCATAAATGAATTCATGTACACGTTATGTAAACGTTGAAATTGTCAAATCAAACATTATTAATAAATTCGAAGTTACCTAGCATGCAACAAATATCAACGAATAAGATGACATGTATACATATGGTATATAAGCCATGAACAGTTTAAGCAAAATAAAAGAATTTGTTTTATAACGTTTAGCAGAGACGTAAATCTCTTACGGCTCTTCCTCCAGCCAATCGTCTTAAATTCAACAATTGGAAGCACATTGTTGGATTAATATTATCTGGTCCCATATTTTACAAACCAGCTAGTATCGATATTTTGTTAGGCAGCGATGTGTTTTCAGAATTCGTATTATCGGAGTTATTAAGGGGCGATGATACGTCTCCTATCGCCCCAAAAAACGCAATTGGGATGGATTCTGATCTGTAAAATTTCTACGAATTCACCCGTACTTATCAGAAATTTTGTCCAGGTCTTCGACGTAGATACCCAACTGAGAAAATGTTGGGAGATTGAGGAGGTACCATTCCAAACTATCGACACGATGGAGGACGCAGTTTGTGAAAAACACGTTGCCGAAACTACAAATGGTTGATACGAAGTTTCATTGCCATTTAAGGATGGTTGTTATCCTGCGCTTGGAACCTCAGAACGAGAAGCCTTGCGTTGGTTTCTGCAATTAGAAAACGACTAGAAAACAATCCCTCGATGCATAAAACATATACAACCTGCATCAACGAGTATCTGCAGCTAAGCCACATGTACGAAGTAAATAAGAGTGTGTTGAACTCCCCTCACCATGACGTGGTGCCTCATCACGCAGTTTTTAAACACTCTAGTACAACTACAAGGATGCAAATAGTATTCGATGCTGCCTTCAAAACCGCTGATGGCACATCCTTAAATGATCATCACATGGTAGGACCTAAGACACAACCAAGTATAGTCGACATCATTTTAAAATGGACAATATATAAACTCACCTTTACGTCTGACATCGAAAAGATGTATCGACAGATTGGGATGCGTTACGATGATTCTCTTTATCAGCTTATCTTTTGACGTGTGAATAAAAGCGAACGATTAAGACTGTATCGTTTGAAAACAGCCACCTTTGGTACCGACGCCATTCTAGGCAATTCGTACGTTAAGGAAACTGGGAAGTGATGACGAGGCAAAATATCCATTAGCAGCACAAATGATATGGGGTAAGATGTATGTTGACGACGTAGTTTCGGGGGCAGATTCGCTTGAAGATGCTAAAGAAAAATTAAAATAAGTGACAGCTTTATTATCATCTGCTGGTTTTCATTTAAAAAAATGGGCTAGCAATGATAAACAATTTTTAAAATTAATCCCACCTGAAGATCGTGAACTCAACGTTGCATTAATGTTCGGGTCGATAGAACATATCAAAATATTAGGCGTAACATGGATCTCTTCGTGCGACAGTTTTTCGTTTCAGAAGATATCCATACAAACGAACGTGAGTAAGCGATTTATTCACTCGACTATTGCAAAATGTTTGAACCACTTGGATGGATTTCGCCACGTATCATCAGGGCTAAATTAATGATGCAGCAGTTATGGTGGAGAGGACTGTCATGGGACGAAGCTGTTCCACTAGGACTTTGTCAGGAATGGCAACAATTTTGTGAGGAGCTGCCAGTTCTTGAGAACATTCGAATTCCACGTTGGATCAGTACCCGAAAGGAGAGCACTCACTTGGAGATCCATGGATTTAGCGATGCTTCTGTAAAAGCGTATGGTACGGTGGTGTGTATTCGAATCCTAGATAGTCAGAGCAAAGCACACACTTACCTGTTGATGTCAAAGACAAGACTAGCCCCGCTTAAAACCGTAACTCTTCCACGGCTGGAACTCTGCGGAGCTGTTATTTTATCGAAACTATTAGATCACACTATTAAGGTCCTAAATTTGAAGAACATCAGAACACATGCATGGACTGATTCGACCATAACCTTAGCTTGGATCTCTGCACAACCTTCAAAATTGAAAACTTTCGTAGCCAACAGGGTAGCAGAGGTTCAGAGATTAACTAAAGTTAAAATTTGGAAACATGTTCCCACTAAGCATAACCCAGCAGATCTCGCATCCAGAGGAATTCTACCATCAGTACTGGAACACACCACCGTGTGTGGTGGAAAGGACCCGAATTTCTTCAAAAAGATTGGCATTTTGCAGCGCAACGCGCAACCATTGCACATTTTAAGACACTTTGTCCTTTTTTTTATGACCATGGGATTCTTAGGGTGCGGGGTAGATTGCAGAACTCGGACTTGCAGTACGAGCAACGACATCCCACCATTTTAAAACCGCAGCATCGATTCCCGGCCTTATTAATAAGAGAGGCACACGAATCAACCCTCCGTGGTGGAGTTCAGCAAACGCTCCCACAGCTTCGTCTAAAATATTGGGTTTTAATTGCTAAACGTAGCATCAAAAAATATATACACCAGTGCGTTATTTGCTACAGATACAAAACCAAGCCGCTGCAGCAGTTGATGGGAAGTTTACCAACACCTCGTGTTACAGTTTCCAGACCATTCACACACGCCGGAGTGGATTATGCGGGACCCATTGAAACAAAAGCTTGGAAGCTAAAACCCTGAAAGGATATATCGCCATTTTCGTATGCCTTGCGACAAAGGCCATCCACCTAGAATCAGTAAGCAACATGACGACTAAGGCGTTTCTGTCAGCTTTCCGTAGATTTACGTCAAGACGAGGGATGTGTTCGCACATATATAGTGATTGTGGGAAGAACTTCGTGGGTGCAAACACTGAACTGCCAAGCATGCTGAAGGCTGCGAAAACAGATTGGAATGAGGTGGCTGAGATCGTAAGCAACAGCGGTACAACATGGAGTTCCATTCCCCCTGCCTCCGATCATTTCGGAGGACTTTGGCAGGCAGGCGTAAAATCGGTTAGATATCACCTTAAAAGGATAGCCAGAAATGAAGCCCTGACGTACGAGGAGCTCAGTGCACTGTTAGCTCAAATAGAGGCATGCCTAAACTCGAGGCCACTTTGTCCATTTAATGATGACACAGAAGATTTGAACGTACTTACTCCATCCCATTTTTTAATAGGCAGTCCAAGCTACTTCATCCCACAAGCAGATTTGGTCACAGAAGAGAGAAGTTACTCATGCAGATGGGAACACAGCTAGCCATGCAGACCTTTTGGTCTCCGCAGTGGAGCGGAGAATATCTCACTCGCTTTCAGCATCGACCGATTTGGTCATATTAAGAGACGAGCGTCTACCGCCATCCAAATGGAGCTTGGCACGGATCGTCAATATATATCGTGGAGCAGATGGACTTATTCGCGTGGACTTATTCCCAAATCGGGAAGATCAGAAAACCTATAACAAAGGTTTGTCCATTGCCATCAAACGAAGCGTCCATAGACAAAAACAACATTGAAAATAAGATCACAAGTACACACCAAACCAAGCATGGCACTTTCACCAAAGATCCTTAACGCCAATAACACCGGATCAAATTGTCCCGCCAAATGACCTCTCCCCGACAGTACTGGTACCATAGGTATTTCAGGAACTCGGGGGGAGCAATCTCTTACACAAGGAACACAACCCTAATTTCTGCCAAAAACAAAAAAATCGGACTTGAATCCTGAATAACTAAATCTTTTAACACAATCATCAACACTCAAACAAAATAAATCAACACATAAGTAAATCATCTATGATATAATATATAATTGAATCCAAAATTTGGGTATATAACTTAATTCGGTGTGGTTTTTTTTCAAAATTTGAATGTTTGTTTAAGAAAAACATGTACAAAAGTATTGACCATCTGAAGCTATGACTTTTTCCCATCTTTCTGGCAATTTGTGAATCCCATCCCAAAAGAACTGCGCCGGCTTGGCAGCCAAGAATGAATCAAGCCAATTTTTGATATTCTGCTCTGAGGTGAACCGTATTTCAGTAAGGGCGTTCTGCATCGACCGGAACAAATGGTAGTCAGAAGGGGCAAGGTCTGGGCTATAAGGCGGGTGGGGTAAGACTTCCCATCCACTGTTTTCCAAATAGTTCTTAACCGGAATAGCAACGTGGGGCCGAGCATTGTCATGATGGAAAATTGTTGCCTCGTGTCTGGTCGCATATTCCGGGCGTTTTTCGGCCACTGCTCTCTTCAAATGGATTAATTGTGTTCGGTAGCGTTGTCCATTGATGGTTTCACCCGGTTTTAGCAGCTCATAATACAGCACACCCATCTGATCCCACCAAATACAGCATATTTGGCTGGTTGGCCGGGTTTCACATATGATTTTTTGCGCTTGGGGTTGTAATGGATCCATTTTTCACCACCAGTAACAATCCGATGCAAAAATGACTTCCTTTTGTGGCGTTCCAGAAGCAATTCGGACATGCAAAACCGCCTTTCGACGTCTCTCGGCTTGAGTTCATGTGGAACCCAATTTCCTTGCTTTTGAATATATCCAGCTGCTTTTAAACGTTTTGAAATGGCTGCTTGAGTGACACACAAAGATTCTGCGAGCTCTTCTTTTTGTTTGGCAACAATCTTCATAGAGTAATGCTTCCAGTTCTTCATCTTCAAATTTTTGGCTGCCCAGGATGTTCATCGTCTTCCAAGCCAAAATCACCACTTTTAAATCGTGCAAACTACTTTTGGCACGTTCGCTCAGCTAGCGCATGTTCACCATAAACTTCCACAAAAATACGATGACTTTCGGCAGCAGTTTTCTTCATATTAAAGTAAAGAAGAAAAACTCCCCGCAAAAACACTTTTTCAGGCACAAAGTTCGACATAGTTGAGTGAAAAAAAATTATTGTTGTTTACGCTTCAAATGAATGACATATACTGAAATGACGTGCAATGACAGTAGCTTTCCATCGCATGTTCCAATGGAATAATAACAATGGAATAATACAAGTTACGCCATCTCTTAGCAAACGGCACGAGGTTATAGACCCAATATTATCTGCACACTTAACTGAAAATAAAATTATATTAATAAATTACATTCCTAAATTTACACACTCAACAAGTATTTATTTTTTACCACTCCGGCAACACTACAGTCTAAATCACTTATTACAAATAACTGATTTCCCATTCATCAAAATCACTCATTTCAGAAATCACTCAACAGTTTAAAACAATTTTTTCACTCTTGCGCCATAATAAAACCACAATATCACTCGGATTAATATAATCACACAAACGTGCATCATACGCTATGAAAAACAAAAAAAAACATACTCGTATTTCCCTCGCATCTATTACAAAATAAATAATTAATTCAGCACCATTTAACAAAAAAAATTACTTACCTGCAAAAAAATATTCCTCCCTACACCAATAAACAGGAGACATAATCAATTAAGAATTAAATACATAAACAACAAACAAAACAACAAAAACAAAAAAACAACACCTAATGTAGTTTCATTACTCATGTCGCTTCATGTTGTCTATCTATTTGTTTTTCTTTTCCAAATATGATTAATAGTTTTAAATCTCTTTACATGTAACCACAACACATGTCCACTGTAATGCATACCTAAGAAGCCAGGCTGTTCCATTATTATGAGAAGAATGAAAGGTTAATTGCATTGCGAACTTCGTCCTCGGCCGGGGAGAATGTTGCAGTTACATTAAAATATTTGTTATTAATTGCATAAATGAATTCATGTACACGTTATGTAAACGTTGAAATTGTCAAATCAAACATTATTAATAAATTCGAAGTTACCTAGCATGCAACAAATATCAACGAATAAGATGACATGTATACATATGGTATATAAGCCATGAACAGTTTAAGCAAAATAAAAGAATTTGTTTTATAACGTTTAGCAGAGACGTAAATCTCTTACGGCTCTTCCTCCAGCCAATCGTCTTAAATTCAAAAATTGGAAGCACATTGATGGATTAATATTAGCTGGTCCCATATTTTACAAACCAGCTAGTATCGATATTTTGTTAGGCAGCGATGTGTTTTCAGAATTCGTATTATCGGAGATATTAAGGGGCGATGATACGTCTCCTATCGCCCCAAAAAACGCAATTGGGATGGATTCTGCTCTGTAAAATTTCTACGAATTCACCCGTACTTATCAGAAATTTTGTCCAGGTCTTCGACGTAGATACCCAACTGAGAAAATGTTGGGAGATTGAGGAGGTACCATTCCAAACTATCGACACGATGGAGGACGCAGTTTGTGAAAAACACGTTGCCGAAACTACAAATGGTCGATACGAAGTTTCATTGCCATTTAAGGATGGTTGTTATCCTGCGCTTGGAACATCAGAACGAGGAGCCTTGCGTTGGTTTCTGCAATTAGAAAACGACTAGAAAACAATCCCTCGATGCATAAAACATATACAACCTGCATCAACGAGTATCTGCAGCTAGGCCACATGTACGAAGTAAATAAGAGTGTGTTGAACTCCCCTCACCATGACGTGGTGCCTCATCACGCAGTTTTTAAACACTCTAGTACAACCACAAGGATGCAAATAGTATTCGATGCTGCCTTCAAAACCGCTGATGGCACATCCTTAAATGATCATCACATGGTAGGACCTAAGACACAACCAAGTATAGTCGACATCATTTTAAAATGGACGAAATATAAACTCACCTTTACGTCTGACATCGAAAAGATGTATCGACAGATTGGGATGCGTTACGATGATTCTCTTTATCAGCTTATCTTTTGACGTGTGAATAAAAGCGAACGATTAAGACTGTATCGTTTGAAAACAGCCACCTTTGGTACCGGCGCCATTCTAGGCAATTCGTACGTTAAGGAAACTGGGAAGTGATGACGAGGCAAAATATCCATTAGCAGCACAAATGATATGGGGTAAGATGTATGTTGACGACGTAGTTTCGGGGGCAGATTCGCTTGAAGATGCTAAAGAAAAATTAAAACAAGTGACAGCTTTATTATCATCTGCTGGTTTTCATTTAAAAAAATGGGCTAGCAATGATGAACAATTTTTAAAATTAATCCCACCTGAAGATCGTGAACTCAACGTTGCATTAATGTTCGGGTCGATAGAACATATCAAAATATTAGGCATAACATGGATCTCTTCATGCGACAGTTTTTCGTTTCAGAAGATATTAATACAAACGAAAGTGAGTAAGCGATCTATTCACTCGACGATGGCAAAATGTTTGAACCACTTGGATGGATTTCGCCATGTATCATCAGGGCTAAATTAATGATGCAGCAGTTATGGTGGAGAGGACTGTCATGGGACGAAGCTGTTCCACTAGGACTTTGTCAGGAATGGCAAGAATTTTGTGAGGAGCTGCCAGTTCTTGAGAACATTCGAATTCCACGTTGGATCAGTACCCGAAAGGAGAGCACTCACTTGGAGATCCATGGATTTAGCGATGCTTCTGTAAAAGCGTATGGTGCGGTGGTGTGTATTCGAATCCTAGATAGTCAGAGCAAAGCACATACTTACCTGTTGATGTCGAAGACAAGACTAGCCCCGCTTAAAACCGTAACTCTTCCACGGCTGGAACTCTGCTAAGCTGTTATTTTATCGAAACTATTAGATCACACTATTAAGATCCTAAATTTTAAGAACATCAGGACTGATTCGACCATAACCTTAGCTTGGATCTCTGCACAACCTTCAAAATTGAAAACTTTCGTAGCCAACAGGGTAGCAGAGGTTCAGAGATTTAAAGTTAAAATTTGGAAACATGTTCCCACTAAGCATAACCCAGCAGATCTCGCATCCAGAGGAATTCTACCATCAGTACTGGAACACACCACCGTGTGTGGTCGAAAGGACCCGAATTTCTTCAAAAAGATTGGCATTTTGCAGCGCAACGCGCAACCATTGCACATTTTAAGACACTTTGTCCTTTTTTTTATGACCATGGGATTCTTAGGGTGCGGGGTAGATTGCAGAACTCGGACTTGCAGTACGAGCAACGACATCCCACCATTTTAAAACCGCAGCATCGATTCCCGGCCTTATTAATAAGAGAGGCACACGAATCAACCCTCCATGGTGGAGTACAGCAAACGCTCCCACAGCTTCGCCTAAAATATTGGGTTTTAATTGCTAAACGTAGCATCAAAAAATATATACACCAGTGCGTTATTTGCTACAGATACAAAACCAAGCCGCTGCAGCAGTTGATGGGAAGTTTACCAACACCCCGTGTTACAGTTTCCAGACCATTCACACACGCCGGAGTGGATTATGCGGGACCCATTGAAACAAAAGCTTGGAAGCTAAAACCCTGAAAGGATATATCGCCATTTTCGTATGCCTTGCGACAAAGGCCATCCACCTAGAATCAGTAAGCAACCTGACGACTAAGGCGTTTCTGTCAACTTTCCGTAGATTTACGTCAAGACGAGGGATGTGTTCGCACATATATAGTGATTGCGGGAAGAACTTCGTGGGTGCAAACACTGAACTGCTAAGGATGCTGAAGGCTGCGAAAACAGATTGGAATGAGGTGGCTGAGATCGTAAGCAACAGCGGTACAACATGGAGTTCCATTCCCCCTGCCTCCGCTCATTTCGGAGGACTTTGGCAGGCAGGCGTAAAATCGGTTAGATATCACCTTAAAAGGATAGCCAGAAATGAAGCCCTGACGTACGAGGAGCTCAGTGCACTGTTAGCTCAAATAGAGGCATGCCTAAACTCGAGGCCACTTTGTCCGTTTAATGATGACACAGAAGATTTGAACGTACTTACTCCATCCCATTTTTTAATAGGCAGTCCAAGCTACTTCATCCCACAAGCAGATTTGGTCACAGAAGAGAGAAGTTACTCATGCAGATGGGAACGCAGCTAGCCATGCAGACCTTTTGGTCTCCGCAGTGGAGCGGAGAATATCTCACTCGCTTTCAGCATCGACCGAAGTGGCTGAAGACCGAACCACAACCCAAAATTGGCGATTTGGTCATATTAAGAGACGAGCGTCTACCGCCATCCAAATGGAGCTTGGCACGGATCGTCAATATATATCGTGGAGCAGATGGACTTATTCGCGTGGACTTATTCCCAAGTCGGGAAGACCAGAAAACCTATAACAGAGGTTTGTCCATTGCCATCAAACGAAGCGTCCATAGACAAAAACAACATTGAAAATAAGATCACAAGTACACACCAAACCAAGCATGGCATTTTCACCAAAGATCCTTAACGCCAATAACACCGGATCAAATTGTCCCGCCAAATGACCTCTCCCCGACAGTACTGGTACCATAGGTATTTCAGGAACTCGGGGGGAGCAATCTCTTACACAAGGAACACAACCCTAATTTTTGCCAAAAACAAAAAAAATCGGACTTGAATCCTGAATAACTAAATCTTTTAACACAATTATCAACACTCAAACAAAATAAATCAACACATAAGTAAATCATCTATGATATAATATATAATTGAATCCAAAAGTTGGGTATATAACTTAATTCGGTGTGGTTTTTTTTTCAAAATTTGAATGCTTGTTTAAGAAAAACATATACAATAGTATTATTCAAAGAATTGCCCATCTGAAGCTATGACTTTTTCCCATCTTTCTGGCAATTTGTGAATCCCATCCCAAAAGAACTGCGCCGGCTTGGCAGCCAAGAATGAATCAAGCCAATTTTTGATATTCTGCTCTGAGGTGAACCGTATTTCAGTAAGGGCGTTCTGCATCGACCGGAACAAATGGTAGTCAGAAGGGGCAAGGTCTGGGCTATAAGGCGGGTGGGGTAAGACTTCCCATCCACTGTTTTCCAAATAGTTCTTAACCGGAATAGCAACGTGGGGCCGAGCGTTGTCATGATGGAAAATTGTTGCCTCGTGTCTGGTCGCATATTCCGGGCGTTTTTCGGCCACTGCTCTCTTCAAATGGATTAATTGTGTTCGGTAGCGTTGTCCATTGATGGTTTCACCCGGTTTTAGCAGCTCATAATACAGCACACCCATCTGATCCCACCAAATACAGCATATTTGGCTGGTTGGCCGGGTTTCACATATGATTTTTTGCGCTTGGGGTTGTAATGGATCCATTTTTCATCACCAGTAACAATCCGATGCAAAAATGACTTCCTTTTGTGGCGTTCCAGAAGCAATTCGGACATGCAAAACCGCCTTTCGACGTCTCTCGGCTTGAGTTCATGTGGAACCCAATTTCCTTGCTTTTGAATATATCCAGCTGCTTTTAAACGTTTTGAAATGGCTGCTTGAGTGACACACAAAGATTCTGCGAGCTCTTCTTTTTGTTTGGCAACAATCTTCATAGAGTAATGCTTCCAGTTCTTCATCTTCAAATTTTTGGCTGCCCAGGATGTTCATCGTCTTCCAAGCCAAAATCACCACTTTTAAATCGTGCAAACTACTTTTGGCACGTTCGCTCAGCTAGCGCATGTTCACCATAAACTTCCACAAAAATACGATGACTTTCGGCAGCAGTTTTCTTCATATTAAAGTAAAGAAGAAAAACTCCCCGCAAAAACACTTTTTCAGGCACAAAGTTCGACATAGTTGAGTGAAAAAAAATTATTGTTGTTTACGCTTCAAATGAATGACATATACTGAAATGACGTGCAATGACAGTAGCTTTCCATCGCATGTTCCAATGGAATAATACAAGTTACGCCATCTCTTAGCAAACGGCACGAGGTTATAGACCCAATATTATCTGCACACTTAACTGAAAATAAAATTATATTAATAAATCACATTCCTAAATTTACACACTCAACAAGTACTTATTTTTTACCACTCCGGCAACACTACAGTCTAAATCACTTATTACAAATAACTGATTTCCCATTCATCAAAATCACTCATTTCAGAAATCACTCAACAGTTTAAAACAATTTTTTCACTCTTGCGCCATAATAAAACCACAACATCACTCGGATTAATATAATCACACAAACGTGCATCATACGCTATGAAAAACAAAAAAAAACATACTCGTATTTCCCTCGCATCTATTACAAAATAAATAATTAATTCAGCACCATTTAACAAAAAAAATTACTTACCTGCAAAAAAATATTCCTCCCTACACCAATAAACAGGAGACATAATCAATTAAGAATTAAATACATAAACAACAAACAAAACAACAAAAACAAAAAAACAACACCTAATGTAGTTTCATTACTCATGTCGCTTCATGTTGTCTATCTATTTGTTTTTCTTTTCCAAATATGATTAATAATTTTAAATCTCTTTACATGTAACCATAACACATGTCCACTGTAATGCATACCTAAGAAGCCAGGCTGTTCCATTATTATGAGAAGAATGAAAGGTTAATTGCATTGCGAACTTCGTCCTCGGCCGGGGAGAATGTTGCAGTTACATTAAAATATTTGTTATTAATTGCATAAATGAATTCATGTACACGTTATGTAAACGTTGAAATTGTCAAATCAAACATTATTAATAAATTCGAAGTTACCTAGCATGCAACAAATATCAACGAATAAGATGACATGTATACATATGGTATATAAGCCATGAACAGTTTAAGCAAAATAAAAGAATTTGTTTTATAACGTTTAGCAGATGGATTAATATTAGCTGGTCCCATATTTTACAAACCAGCTAGTATCGATATTTTGTTAGGCAGCGATGTGTTTTCAGAATTCGTATTATCGGAGATATTAAGGGGCGATGATACGTCTCCTATCGCCCCAAAAAACGCAATTGGGATGGATTCTGCTCTGTAAAATTTCTACGAATTCACCCGTACTTATCAGAAATTTTGTCCAGGTCTTCGACGTAGATACCCAACTGAGAAAATGTTGGGAGATTGAGGAGGTACCATTCCAAACTATCGACATGATGGAGGACGCAGTTTGTGAAAAACACGTTGCCGAAACTACAAATGGTCGATACGAAGTTTCATTGCCATTTAAGGATGGTTGTTATCCTGCGCTTGGAACATCAGAACGAGGAGCCTTGCGTTGGTTTCTGCAATTAGAAAACGACTAGAAAACAATCCCTCGATGCATAAAACATATACAACCTGCATCAACGAGTATCTGCAGCTAGGCCACATGTACGAAGTAAATAAGAGTGTGTTGAACTCCCCTCACCATGACGTGGTGCCTCATCACGCAGTTTTTAAACACTCTAGTACAACCACAAGGATGCAAATAGTATTCGATGCTGCCTTCAAAACCGCTGATGGCACATCCTTAAATGATCATCTTAGGTCCTACGACACAACCAAGTATAGTCGACATCATTTTAAAATGGTCGAAATATAAACTCACCTTTACGTCTGACATCGAAAAGATGTATCGACAGATTGGGATGCGTTACGATGATTCTCTTTATCAGCTTATCTTTTGACGTGTGAATAAAAGCGAACGATTAAGACTGTATCGTTTGAAAACAGCCACCTTTGGTACCGGCGCCATTCTAGGCAATTCGTACGTTAAGGAAACTGGGAAGTGATGACGAGGCAAAATATCCATTAGCAGCACAAATGATATGGGGTAAGATGTATGTTGACGACGTAGTTTCGGGGGCAGATTCGCTTGAAGATGCTAAAGAAAAATTAAAACAAGTGACAGCTTTATTATCATCTGCTGGTTTTCATTTAAAAAAATGGGCTAGCAATGATGAACAATTTTTAAAATTAATCCCACCTGAAGATCGTGAACTCAACGTTGCATTAATGTTCGGGTCGATAGAACATATCAAAATATTAGGCATAACATGGATCTCTTCATGCGACAGTTTTTCGTTTCAGAAGATATTAATACAAACGAACGTGAGTAAGCGATCTATTCACTCGACGATTGCAAAATGTTTGAACCACTTGGATGGATTTCGCCATGTATCATCAGGGCTAAATTAATGATGCAGCAGTTATGGTGGAGAGGACTGTCATGGGACGAAGCTGTTCCACTAGGACTTTGTCAGGAATGGCAACAATTTTGTGAGGAGCTGCCAGTTCTTGAGAACATTCGAATTCCACGTTGGATCAGTACCCGAAAGGAGAGCACTCACTTGGAGATCCATGGATTTAGCGATGCTTCTGTAAAAGCGTATGGTGCGGTGGTGTGTATTCGAATCCTAGATAGTCAGAGCAAAGCACATACTTACCTGTTGATGTCGAAGACAAGACTAGCCCCGCTTAAAACCGTAACTCTTCCACCGGAACTCTGCGGAGCTGTTATTTTATCGAAACTATTAGATCACACTATTAAGGTCTCCACAACCTTCAAAATTGAAAACTTTCGTAGCCAACAGGGTAGCAGAGGTTCAGAGATTTAAAGTTAAAATTTGGAAACATGTTCCCACTAAGCATAACCCAGCAGATCTCGCATCCAGAGGAATTCTACCATCAGTACTGGAACACACCACCGTGTGTGGTCGAAAGGACCCGAATTTCTTCAAAAAGATTGGCATTTTGCAGCGCAACGCGCAACCATTGCACATTTTAAGACACTTTGTCCTTTTTTTTATGACCATGGGATTCTTAGGGTGCGGGGTAGATTGCAGAACTCGGACTTGCAGTACGAGCAACGACATCCCACCATTTTAAAACTGCAGCATCGATTCCCGGCCTTATTAATAAGAGAGGCACACGAATCAACCCTCCATGGTGGAGTACAGCAAACGCTCCCACAGCTTCGCCTAAAATATTGGGTTTTAATTGCTAAACGTAGCATCAAAAAATATATACACCAGTGCGTTATTTGCTACAGATACAAAACCAAGCCGCTGCAGCAGTTGATGGGAAGTTTACCAACACCCCGTGTTACAGTTTCCAGACCATTCACACACGCCGGAGTGGATTATGCGGGACCCATTGAAACAAAAGCTTGGAAGCTAAAACCCTGAAAGGATATATCGCCATTTTCGTATGCCTTGCGACAAAGGCCATCCACCTAGAATCAGTAAGCAACCTGACGACTAAGGCGTTTCTGTCAACTTTCCGTAGATTTACGTCAAGACGAGGGATGTGTTCGCACATATATAGTGATTGCGGGAAGAACTTCGTGGGTGCAAACACTGAACTGCTAAGGATGCTGAAGGCTGCGAAAACAGATTGGAATGAGGTGGCTGAGATCGTAAGCAACAGCGGTACAACATGGAGTTCCATTCCCCCTGCCTCCGCTCATTTCGGAGGACTTTGGCAGGCAGGCGTAAAATCGGTTAGATATCACCTTAAAAGGATAGCCAGAAATGAAGCCCTGACGTACGAGGAGCTCAGTGCACTGTTAGCTCAAATAGAGGCATGCCTAAACTCGAGGCCACTTTGTCCGTTTAATGATGACACAGAAGATTTGAACGTACTTACTCCATCCCATTTTTTAATAGGCAGTCCAAGCTACTTCATCCCACAAGCAGATTTGGTCACAGAAGAGAGAAGTTACTCATGCAGATGGGAACGCAGCTAGCCATGCAGACCTTTTGGTCTCCGCAGTGGAGCGGAGAATATCTCACTCGCTTTCAGCATCGACCGAAGTGGCTGAAGACCGAACCACAACCCAAAATTGGCGATTTGGTCATATTAAGAGACGAGCGTCTACCGCCATCCAAATGGAGCTTGGCACGGATCGTCAATATATATCGTGGAGCAGATGGACTTATTCGCGTGGACTTATTCCCAAGTCGGGAAGACCAGAAAACCTATAACAGAGGTTTGTCCATTGCCATCAAACGAAGCGTCCATAGACAAAAACAACATTGAAAATAAGATCACAAGTACACACCAAACCAAGCATGGCATTTTCACCAAAGATCCTTAACGCCAATAACACCGGATCAAATTGTCCCGCCAAATGACCTCTCCCCGACAGTACTGGTACCATAGGTATTTCAGGAACTCGGGGGGAGCAATCTCTTACACAAGGAACACAACCCTAATTTTTGCCAAAAACAAAAAAAATCGGACTTGAATCCTGAATAACTAAATCTTTTAACACAATTATCAACACTCAAACAAAATAAATCAACACATAAGTAAATCATCTATGATATAATATATAATTGAATCCAAAAGTTGGGTATATAACTTAATTCGGTGTGGTTTTTTTTTCAAAATTTGAATGCTTGTTTAAGAAAAACATATACAATAGTATTATTCAAAGAATTGCCCATCTGAAGCTATGACTTTTTCCCATCTTTCTGGCAATTTGTGAATCCCATCCCAAAAGAACTGCGCCGGCTTGGCAGCCAAGAATGAATCAAGCCAATTTTTGATATTCTGCTCTGAGGTGAACCGTATTTCAGTAAGGGCGTTCTGCATCGACCGGAACAAATGGTAGTCAGAAGGGGCAAGGTCTGGGCTATAAGGCGGGTGGGGTAAGACTTCCCATCCACTGTTTTCCAAATAGTTCTTAACCGGAATAGCAACGTGGGGCCGAGCGTTGTCATGATGGAAAATTGTTGCCTCGTGTCTGGTCGCATATTCCGGGCGTTTTTCGGCCACTGCTCTCTTCAAATGGATTAATTGTGTTCGGTAGCGTTGTCCATTGATGGTTTCACCCGGTTTTAGCAGCTCATAATACAGCACACCCATCTGATCCCACCAAATACAGCATATTTGGCTGGTTGGCCGGGTTTCACATATGATTTTTTGCGCTTGGGGTTGTAATGGATCCATTTTTCATCACCAGTAACAATCCGATGCAAAAATGACTTCCTTTTGTGGCGTTCCAGAAGCAATTCGGACATGCAAAACCGCCTTTCGACGTCTCTCGGCTTGAGTTCATGTGGAACCCAATTTCCTTGCTTTTGAATATATCCAGCTGCTTTTAAACGTTTTGAAATGGCTGCTTGAGTGACACACAAAGATTCTGCGAGCTCTTCTTTTTGTTTGGCAACAATCTTCATAGAGTAATGCTTCCAGTTCTTCATCTTCAAATTTTTGGCTGCCCAGGATGTTCATCGTCTTCCAAGCCAAAATCACCACTTTTAAATCGTGCAAACTACTTTTGGCACGTTCGCTCAGCTAGCGCATGTTCACCATAAACTTCCACAAAAATACGATGACTTTCGGCAGCAGTTTTCTTCATATTAAAGTAAAGAAGAAAAACTCCCCGCAAAAACACTTTTTCAGGCACAAAGTTCGACATAGTTGAGTGAAAAAAAATTATTGTTGTTTACGCTTCAAATGAATGACATATACTGAAATGACGTGCAATGACAGTAGCTTTCCATCGCATGTTCCAATGGAATAATACAAGTTACGCCATCTCTTAGCAAACGGCACGAGGTTATAGACCCAATATTATCTGCACACTTAACTGAAAATAAAATTATATTAATAAATCACATTCCTAAATTTACACACTCAACAAGTACTTATTTTTTACCACTCCGGCAACACTACAGTCTAAATCACTTATTACAAATAACTGATTTCCCATTCATCAAAATCACTCATTTCAGAAATCACTCAACAGTTTAAAACAATTTTTTCACTCTTGCGCCATAATAAAACCACAACATCACTCGGATTAATATAATCACACAAACGTGCATCATACGCTATGAAAAACAAAAAAAAACATACTCGTATTTCCCTCGCATCTATTACAAAATAAATAATTAATTCAGCACCATTTAACAAAAAAAATTACTTACCTGCAAAAAAATATTCCTCCCTACACCAATAAACAGGAGACATAATCAATTAAGAATTAAATACATAAACAACAAACAAAACAACAAAAACAAAAAAACAACACCTAATGTAGTTTCATTACTCATGTCGCTTCATGTTGTCTATCTATTTGTTTTTCTTTTCCAAATATGATTAATAATTTTAAATCTCTTTACATGTAACCATAACACATGTCCACTGTAATGCATACCTAAGAAGCCAGGCTGTTCCATTATTATGAGAAGAATGAAAGGTTAATTGCATTGCGAACTTCGTCCTCGGCCGGGGAGAATGTTGCAGTTACATTAAAATATTTGTTATTAATTGCATAAATGAATTCATGTACACGTTATGTAAACGTTGAAATTGTCAAATCAAACATTATTAATAAATTCGAAGTTACCTAGCATGCAACAAATATCAACGAATAAGATGACATGTATACATATGGTATATAAGCCATGAACAGTTTAAGCAAAATAAAAGAATTTGTTTTATAACGTTTAGCAGATGGATTAATATTAGCTGGTCCCATATTTTACAAACCAGCTAGTATCGATATTTTGTTAGGCAGCGATGTGTTTTCAGAATTCGTATTATCGGAGATATTAAGGGGCGATGATACGTCTCCTATCGCCCCAAAAAACGCAATTGGGATGGATTCTGCTCTGTAAAATTTCTACGAATTCACCCGTACTTATCAGAAATTTTGTCCAGGTCTTCGACGTAGATACCCAACTGAGAAAATGTTGGGAGATTGAGGAGGTACCATTCCAAACTATCGACATGATGGAGGACGCAGTTTGTGAAAAACACGTTGCCGAAACTACAAATGGTCGATACGAAGTTTCATTGCCATTTAAGGATGGTTGTTATCCTGCGCTTGGAACATCAGAACGAGGAGCCTTGCGTTGGTTTCTGCAATTAGAAAACGACTAGAAAACAATCCCTCGATGCATAAAACATATACAACCTGCATCAACGAGTATCTGCAGCTAGGCCACATGTACGAAGTAAATAAGAGTGTGTTGAACTCCCCTCACCATGACGTGGTGCCTCATCACGCAGTTTTTAAACACTCTAGTACAACCACAAGGATGCAAATAGTATTCGATGCTGCCTTCAAAACCGCTGATGGCACATCCTTAAATGATCATCTTAGGTCCTACGACACAACCAAGTATAGTCGACATCATTTTAAAATGGTCGAAATATAAACTCACCTTTACGTCTGACATCGAAAAGATGTATCGACAGATTGGGATGCGTTACGATGATTCTCTTTATCAGCTTATCTTTTGACGTGTGAATAAAAGCGAACGATTAAGACTGTATCGTTTGAAAACAGCCACCTTTGGTACCGGCGCCATTCTAGGCAATTCGTACGTTAAGGAAACTGGGAAGTGATGACGAGGCAAAATATCCATTAGCAGCACAAATGATATGGGGTAAGATGTATGTTGACGACGTAGTTTCGGGGGCAGATTCGCTTGAAGATGCTAAAGAAAAATTAAAACAAGTGACAGCTTTATTATCATCTGCTGGTTTTCATTTAAAAAAATGGGCTAGCAATGATGAACAATTTTTAAAATTAATCCCACCTGAAGATCGTGAACTCAACGTTGCATTAATGTTCGGGTCGATAGAACATATCAAAATATTAGGCATAACATGGATCTCTTCATGCGACAGTTTTTCGTTTCAGAAGATATTAATACAAACGAACGTGAGTAAGCGATCTATTCACTCGACGATTGCAAAATGTTTGAACCACTTGGATGGATTTCGCCATGTATCATCAGGGCTAAATTAATGATGCAGCAGTTATGGTGGAGAGGACTGTCATGGGACGAAGCTGTTCCACTAGGACTTTGTCAGGAATGGCAACAATTTTGTGAGGAGCTGCCAGTTCTTGAGAACATTCGAATTCCACGTTGGATCAGTACCCGAAAGGAGAGCACTCACTTGGAGATCCATGGATTTAGCGATGCTTCTGTAAAAGCGTATGGTGCGGTGGTGTGTATTCGAATCCTAGATAGTCAGAGCAAAGCACATACTTACCTGTTGATGTCGAAGACAAGACTAGCCCCGCTTAAAACCGTAACTCTTCCACCGGAACTCTGCGGAGCTGTTATTTTATCGAAACTATTAGATCACACTATTAAGGTCTCCACAACCTTCAAAATTGAAAACTTTCGTAGCCATCAGGGTAGCAGAGGTTCAGAGATTTAAAGTTAAAATTTGGAAACATGTTCCCACTAAGCATAACCCAGCAGATCTCGCATCCAGAGGAATTCTACCATCAGTACTGGAACACACCACCGTGTGTGGTCGAAAGGACCCGAATTTCTTCAAAAAGATTGGCATTTTGCAGCGCAACGCGCAACCATTGCACATTTTAAGACACTTTGTCCTTTTTTTTATGACCATGGGATTCTTAGGGTGCGGGGTAGATTGCAGAACTCGGACTTGCAGTACGAGCAACGACATCCCACCATTTTAAAACTGCAGCATCGATTCCCGGCCTTATTAATAAGAGAGGCACACGAATCAACCCTCCATGGTGGAGTACAGCAAACGCTCCCACAGCTTCGCCTAAAATATTGGGTTTTAATTGCTAAACGTAGCATCAAAAAATATATACACCAGTGCGTTATTTGCTACAGATACAAAACCAAGCCGCTGCAGCAGTTGATGGGAAGTTTACCAACACCCCGTGTTACAGTTTCCAGACCATTCACACACGCCGGAGTGGATTATGCGGGACCCATTGAAACAAAAGCTTGGAAGCTAAAACCCTGAAAGGATATATCGCCATTTTCGTATGCCTTGCGACAAAGGCCATCCACCTAGAATCAGTAAGCAACCTGACGACTAAGGCGTTTCTGTCAACTTTCCGTAGATTTACGTCAAGACGAGGGATGTGTTCGCACATATATAGTGATTGCGGGAAGAACTTCGTGGGTGCAAACACTGAACTGCTAAGGATGCTGAAGGCTGCGAAAACAGATTGGAATGAGGTGGCTGAGATCGTAAGCAACAGCGGTACAACATGGAGTTCCATTCCCCCTGCCTCCGCTCATTTCGGAGGACTTTGGCAGGCAGGCGTAAAATCGGTTAGATATCACCTTAAAAGGATAGCCAGAAATGAAGCCCTGACGTACGAGGAGCTCAGTGCACTGTTAGCTCAAATAGAGGCATGCCTAAACTCGAGGCCACTTTGTCCGTTTAATGATGACACAGAAGATTTGAACGTACTTACTCCATCCCATTTTTTAATAGGCAGTCCAAGCTACTTCATCCCACAAGCAGATTTGGTCACAGAAGAGAGAAGTTACTCATGCAGATGGGAACGCAGCTAGCCATGCAGACCTTTTGGTCTCCGCAGTGGAGCGGAGAATATCTCACTCGCTTTCAGCATCGACCGAAGTGGCTGAAGACCGAACCACAACCCAAAATTGGCGATTTGGTCATATTAAGAGACGAGCGTCTACCGCCATCCAAATGGAGCTTGGCACGGATCGTCAATATATATCGTGGAGCAGATGGACTTATTCGCGTGGACTTATTCCCAAGTCGGGAAGACCAGAAAACTTATAACAGAGGTTTGTCCATTGCCATCAAACGAAGCGTCCATAGACAAAAACAACATTGAAAATAAGATCACAAGTACACACCAAACCAAGCATGGCATTTTCACCAAAGATCCTTAACGCCAATAACACCGGATCAAATTGTCCCGCCAAATGACCTCTCCCCGACAGTACTGGTACCATAGGTATTTCAGGAACTCGGGGGGAGCAATCTCTTACACAAGGAACACAACCCTAATTTCTGCTAAAAACAAAAAAAATCGGACTTGAATCCTGAATAACTAAATCTTTTAACACAATTATCAACATTCACACAAAATAAATCAACACATAAGTAAATCATCTATGATATAATATATAATTGAATCCAAAAGTTGGGTATATAACTTAATTCGGTGTGGTTTTTTTTTCAAAATTTGAATGCTTGTTTAAGAAAAACATATACAATAGTATTATTCAAAGAATTGCCCATCTGAAGCTATGACTTTTTCCCATCTTTCTGGCAATTTGTGAATCCCATCCCAAAAGAACTGCGCCGGCTTGGCAGCCAAGAATGAATCAAGCCAATTATTGATATTCTGCTCTGAGGTGAACCGTATTTCAGTAAGGGCGTTCTGCATCGACCGGAACAAATGGTAGTCAGAAGGGGCAAGGTCTGGGCTATAAGGCGGGTGGGGTAAGACTTCCCATCCACTGTTTTCCAAATAGTTCTTAACCGGAATAGCAACGTGGGGCCGAGCGTTGTCATGATGGAAAATTGTTGCCTCGTGTCTGGTCGCATATTCCGGGCGTTTTTCGGCCACTGCTCTCTTCAAATGGATTAATTGTGTTCGGTAGCGTTGTCCATTGATGGTTTCACCCGGTTTTAGCAGCTCATAATACAGCACACCCATCTGATCCCACCAAATACAGCATATTTGGCTGGTTGGCCGGGTTTCACATATGATTTTTTGCGCTTGGGGTTGTAATGGATCCATTTTTCATCACCAGTAACAATCCGATGCAAAAATGACTTCCTTTTGTGGCGTTCCAGAAGCAATTCGGACATGCAAAACCGCCTTTCGACGTCTCTCGGCTTGAGTTCATGTGGAACCCAATTTCCTTGCTTTTGAATATATCCAGCTGCTTTTAAACGTTTTGAAATGGCTGCTTGAGTGACACACAAAGATTCTGCGAGCTCTTCTTTTTGTTTGGCAACAATCTTCATAGAGTAATGCTTCCAGTTCTTCATCTTCAAATTTTTGGCTGCCCAGGATGTTCATCGTCTTCCAAGCCAAAATCACCACTTTTAAATCGTGCAAACTACTTTTGGCACGTTCGCTCAGCTAGCGCATGTTCACCATAAACTTCCACAAAAATACGATGACTTTCGGCAGCAGTTTTCTTCATATTAAAGTAAAGAAGAAAAACTCCCCGCAAAAACACTTTTTCAGGCACAAAGTTCGACATAGTTGAGTGAAAAAAAATTATTGTTGTTTACGCTTCAAATGAATGACATATACTGAAATGACGTGCAATGACAGTAGCTTTCCATCGCATGTTCCAATGGAATAATAACAATGGAATAATACAAGTTACGCCATCTCTTAGCAAACGGCACGAGGTTATAGACCCAATATTATCTGCACACTTAACTGAAAATAAAATTATATTAATAAATTACATTCCTAAATTTACACACTCAACAAGTACTTATTTTTTACCACTCCGGCAACACTACAGTCTAAATCACTTATTACAAATAACTGATTTCCCATTCATCAAAATCACTCATTTCAGAAATCACTCAACAGTTTAAAACAATTTTTTCACTCTTGCGCCATAATAAAACCACAATATCACTCGGATTAATATAATCACACAAACGTGCATCATACGCTATGAAAAACAAAAAAAAACATACTCGTATTTCCCTCGCATCTATTACAAAATAAATAATTAATTCAGCACCATTTAACAAAAAAAATTACTTACCTGCAAAAAAATATTCCTCCCTACACCAATAAACAGGAGACATAATCAATTAAGAATTAAATACATAAACAACAAACAAAACAACAAAAACAAAAAAACAACACCTAATGTAGTTTCATTACTCATGTCGCTTCATGTTGTCTATCTATTTGTTTTTCTTTTCCAAATATGATTAATAATTTTAAATCTCTTTACATGTAACCACGACACATGTCCACTGTAATGCATACCTAAGAAGCCAGGCTGTTCCATTATTATGAGAAGAATGAAAGGTTAATTGCATTGCGAACTTCTTCCTCGGCCGGCGAGAATGTTGCAGTTACATTAAAATATTTGTTATTAATTGCATAAATGAATTCATGTACACGTTATGTAAACGTTGAAATTGTCAAATCAAACATTATTAATAAATTCGAAGTTACCTAGCATGCAACAAATATCAACGAATAAGATGACATGTATACATATGGTATATAAGCCACGAACAGTTTAAGCAAAATAAAAGAATTTGTTTTATAACGTTTAGCAGAGACGTAAATCTCTTACGGGTCTTCTTCCAGCCAATCGTCTTAAATTCAAAAATTGGAAGCACATTGATGGATTAATATTAGCTGGTCCCATATTTTACAAACCAGCTAGTATCGATATTTTGTTAGGCAGCGATGTGTTTTCAGAATTCGTATTATCGGAGATATTAAGGGGCGATGATACGTCTCCTATCGCCCCAAAAAACGCAATTGGGATGGATTCTGCTCTGTAAAATTTCTACGAATTCACCCGTACTTATCAGAAATTTTGTCCAGGTCTTCGACGTAGATACCCAACTGAGAAAATGTTGGGAGATTGAGGAGGTACCATTCCAAACTATCGACATGATGGAGGACGCAGTTTGTGAAAAACACGTTGCCGAAACTACAAATGGTCGATACGAAGTTTCATTGCCATTTAAGGATGGTTGTTATCCTGCGCTTGGAACATCAGAACGAGGAGCCTTGCGTTGGTTTCTGCAATTAGAAAACGACTAGAAAACAATCCCTCGATGCATAAAACATATACAACCTGCATCAACGAGTATCTGCAGCTAGGCCACATGTACGAAGTAAATAAGAGTGTGTTGAACTCCCCTCACCATGACGTGGTGCCTCATCACGCAGTTTTTAAACACTCTAGTACAACCACAAGGATGCAAATAGTATTCGATGCTGCCTTCAAAACCGCTGATGGCACATCCTTAAATGATCATCACATGGTAGGACCTAAGACACAACCAAGTATAGTCGACATAATTTTAAAATGGACGAAATATAAACTCACCTTTACGTCTGACATCGAAAAGATGCATCGACAGATTGGGATGCGTTACGATGATTCTCTTTATCAGCTTATCTTTTGACGTGTGAATAAAAGCGAACGATTAAGACTGTATCGTTTGAAAACAGCCACCTTTGGTACCGGCGCCATTCTAGGCAATTCGTACGTTAAGGAAACTGGGAAGTGATGACGAGGCAAAATATCCATTAGCAGCACAAATGATATGGGGTAAGATGTATGTTGACGACGTAGTTTCGGGGGCAGATTCGCTTGAAGATGCTAAAGAAAAATTAAAACAAGTGACAGCTTTATTATCATCTGCTGGTTTTCATTTAAAAAAATGGGCTAGCAATGATGAACAATTTTTAAAATTAATCCCACCTGAAGATCGTGAACTCAACGTTGCATTAATATTCGGGTCGATAGAACATATCAAAATATTAGGCGTAACATGGATCTCTTCGTGCGACAGTTTTTCGTTTCAGAAGATATCCATACAAACGAACGTGAGTAAGCGATTTATTCACTCGACTATTGCAAAATGTTTGAACCACTTGGATGGATTTCGCCATGTATCATCAGGGCTAAATTAATGATGCAGCAGTTATGGTGGAGAGGACTGTCATGGGACGAAGTTGTTCCACTAGGACTTTGTCAGGAATGGCAACAATTTTGTGAGGAGCTGCCAGTTCTTGAGAACATTCGAATTCCACGTTGGATCAGTACCCGAAAGGAGAGCACTCACTTGGAGATCCATGGATTTAGCGATGCTTCTGTAAAAGCGTATGGTGCGGTGGTGTGTATTCGAATCCTAGATAGTCAGAGCAAAGCACATACTTACCTGTTGATGTCGAAGACAAGACTAGCCCCGCTTAAAACCGTAACTCTTCCACGGCTGGAACCCTGCGGAGCTGTTATTTTATCGAAACTATTAGATCACACTATTAAGATCCTAAATTTTAAGAACATCAGGACTGATTCGACCATAACCTTAGCTTGGATCTCTGCACAACCTTCAAAATTGAAAACTTTCGTAGCCAACAGGGTAGCAGAGGTTCAGAGATTTAAAGTTAAAATTTGGAAACATGTTCCCACTAAGCATAACCCAGCAGATCTCGCATCCAGAGGAATTCTACCATCAGTACTGGAACACACCACCCTGTGTGGTCGAAAGGACCCGAATTTCTTCAAAAATATTGGCATTTTGCAGCGCAACGCGCAACCATTGCACATTTTAAAACACTTTGTCCTTTTTTTTATGACCATGGGATTCTTAGGGTGCGGGGTAGATTGCAGAACTCGGACTTGCAGTACGAGCAACGACATCCCACCATTTTAAAACCGCAGCATCGATTCCCGGCCTTATTAATAAGAGAGGCACACGAATCAACCCTCCATGGTGGAGTTCAGCAAACGCTCCCACAGCTTCGCCTAAAATATTGGGTTTTAATTGCTAAACGTAGCATCAAAAAATATATACACCAGTGCGTTATTTGCTACAGATACAAAACCAGATACAAGCCTCTGCAGCAGTTGATGGGAAGTTTACCAACACCCCTTGTTACAGTTTCCAGACCATTCACACACGCCGGAGTGGATTATGCGGGACCCATTGAAACAAAAGCTTGGAAGCTAAAACCCTGAAAGGATATATCGCCATTTTCGTATGCCTTGCGACAAAGGCCATCCACCTAGAATCAGTAAGCAACCTGACGACTAAGGCGTTTCTGTCAACTTTCCGTAGATTTACGTCAAGACGAGGGATGTGTTCGCACATATATAGTGATTGCGGGAAGAACTTCGTGGGTGCAAACACTGAACTGCTAAGGATGCTGAAGGCTGCGAAAACAGATTGGAATGAGGTGGCTGAGATCGTAAGCAACAGCGGTACAACATGGAGTTCCATTCCCCCTGCCTCCGCTCATTTCGGAGGACTTTGGCAGGCAGGCGTAAAATCGGTTAGATATCACCTTAAAAGGATAGCCAGAAATGAAGCCCTGACGTACGAGGAGCTCAGTGCACTGTTAGCTCAAATAGAGGCATGCCTAAACTCGAGGCCACTTTGTCCGTTTAATGATGACACAGAAGATTTGAACGTACTTACTCCATCCCATTTTTTAATAGGCAGTCCAAGCTACTTCATCCCACAAGCAGATTTGGTCACAGAAGAGAGAAGTTACTCATGCAGATGGGAACGCAGCTAGCCATGCAGACCTTTTGGTCTCCGCAGTGGAGCGGAGAATATCTCACTCGCTTTCAGCATCGACCGAAGTGGCTGAAGACCGAACCACAACCCAAAATTGGCGATTTGGTCATATTAAGAGACGAGCGTCTACCGCCATCCAAATGGAGCTTGGCACGGATCGTCAATATATATCGTGGAGCAGATGGACTTATTCGCGTGGACTTATTCCCAAGTCGGGAAGACCAGAAAACCTATAACAGAGGTTTGTCCATTGCCATCAAACGAAGCGTCCATAGACAAAAACAACATTGAAAATAAGATCACAAGTACACACCAAACCAAGCATGGCATTTTCACCAAAGATCCTTAACGCCAATAACACCGGATCAAATTGTCCCGCCAAATGACCTCTCCCCGACAGTACTGGTACCATAGGTATTTCAGGAACTCGGGGGGAGCAATCTCTTACACAAGGAACACAACCCTAATTTTTGCCAAAAACAAAAAAAATCGGACTTGAATCCTGAATAACTAAATCTTTTAACACAATTATCAACACTCAAACAAAATAAATCAACACATAAGTAAATCATCTATGATATAATATATAATTGAATCCAAAAGTTGGGTATATAACTTAATTCGGTGTGGTTTTTTTTTCAAAATTTGAATGCTTGTTTAAGAAAAACATATACAATAGTATTATTCAAAGAATTGCCCATCTGAAGCTATGACTTTTTCCCATCTTTCTGGCAATTTGTGAATCCCATCCCAAAAGAACTGCGCCGGCTTGGCAGCCAAGAATGAATCAAGCCAATTATTGATATTCTGCTCTGAGGTGAACCGTATTTCAGTAAGGGCGTTCTGCATCGACCGGAACAAATGGTAGTCAGAAGGGGCAAGGTCTGGGCTATAAGGCGGGTGGGGTAAGACTTCCCATCCACTGTTTTCCAAATAGTTCTTAACCGGAATAGCAACGTGGGGCCGAGCGTTGTCATGATGGAAAATTGTTGCCTCGTGTCTGGTCGCATATTCCGGGCGTTTTTCGGCCACTGCTCTCTTCAAATGGATTAATTGTGTTCGGTAGCGTTGTCCATTGATGGTTTCACCCGGTTTTAGCAGCTCATAATACAGCACACCCATCTGATCCCACCAAATACAGCATATTTGGCTGGTTGGCCGGGTTTCACATATGATTTTTTGCGCTTGGGGTTGTAATGGATCCATTTTTCATCACCAGTAACAATCCGATGCAAAAATGACTTCCTTTTGTGGCGTTCCAGAAGCATGTGGAACTTGAGTTCATGTGGAACCCAATTTCCTTGCTTTTGAATATATCCAGCTGCTTTTAAACGTTTTGAAATGGCTGCTTGAGTGACACACAAAGATTCTGCGAGCTCTTCTTTTTGTTTGGCAACAATCTTCATAGAGTAATGCTTCCAGTTCTTCATCTTCAAATTTTTGGCTGCCCAGGATGTTCATCGTCTTCCAAGCCAAAATCACCACTTTTAAATCGTGCAAACTACTTTTGGCACGTTCGCTCAGCTAGCGCATGTTCACCATAAACTTCCACAAAAATACGATGACTTTCGGCAGCAGTTTTCTTCATATTAAAGTAAAGAAGAAAAACTCCCCGCAAAAACACTTTTTCAGGCACAAAGTTCGACATAGTTGAGTGAAAAAAAATTATTGTTGTTTACGCTTCAAATGAATGACATATACTGAAATGACGTGCAATGACAGTAGCTTTCCATCGCATGTTCCAATGGAATAATAACAATGGAATAATACAAGTTACGCCATCTCTTAGCAAACGGCACGAGGTTATAGACCCAATATTATCTGCACACTTAACTGAAAATAAAATTATATTAATAAATTACATTCCTAAATTTACACACTCAACAAGTATTTATTTTTTACCACTCCGGCAACACTACAGTCTAAATCACTTATTACAAATAACTGATTTCCCATTCATCAAAATCACTCATTTCAGAAATCACTCAACAGTTTAAAACAATTTTTTCACTCTTGCGCCATAATAAAACCACAATATCACTCGGATTAATATAATCACACAAACGTGCATCATACGCTATGAAAAACAAAAAAAAACATACTCGTATTTCCCTCGCATCTATTACAAAATAAATAATTAATTCAGCACCATTTAACAAAAAAAATTACTTACCTGCAAAAAAATATTCCTCCCTACACCAATAAACAGGAGACATAATCAATTAAGAATTAAATACATAAACAACAAACAAAACAACAAAAACAAAAAAACAACACCTAATGTAGTTTCATTACTCATGTCGCTTCATGTTGTCTATCTATTTGTTTTTCTTTTCCAAATATGATTAATAGTTTTAAATCTCTTTACATGTAACCACAACACATGTCCACTGTAATGCATACCTAAGAAGCCAGGCTGTTCCATTATTATGAGAAGAATGAAAGGTTAATTGCATTGCGAACTTCGTCCTCGGCCGGGGAGAATGTTGCAGTTACATTAAAATATTTGTTATTAATTGCATAAATGAATTCATGTACACGTTATGTAAACGTTGAAATTGTCAAATCAAACATTATTAATAAATTCGAAGTTACCTAGCATGCAACAAATATCAACGAATAAGATGACATGTATACATATGGTATATAAGCCATGAACAGTTTAAGCAAAATAAAAGAATTTGTTTTATAACGTTTAGCAGAGACGTAAATCTCTTACGGCTCTTCCTCCAGCCAATCGTCTTAAATTCAAAAATTGGAAGCACATTGATGGATTAATATTAGCTGGTCCCATATTTTACAAACCAGCTAGTATCGATATTTTGTTAGGCAGCGATGTGTTTTCAGAATTCGTATTATCGGAGATATTAAGGGGCGATGATACGTCTCCTATCGCCCCAAAAAACGCAATTGGGATGGATTCTGCTCTGTAAAATTTCTACGAATTCACCCGTACTTATCAGAAATTTTGTCCAGGTCTTCGACGTAGATACCCAACTGAGAAAATGTTGGGAGATTGAGGAGGTACCATTCCAAACTATCGACACGATGGAGGACGCAGTTTGTGAAAAACACGTTGCCGAAACTACAAATGGTCGATACGAAGTTTCATTGCCATTTAAGGATGGTTGTTATCCTGCGCTTGGAACATCAGAACGAGGAGCCTTGCGTTGGTTTCTGCAATTAGAAAACGACTAGAAAACAATCCCTCGATGCATAAAACATATACAACCTGCATCAACGAGTATCTGCAGCTAGGCCACATGTACGAAGTAAATAAGAGTGTGTTGAACTCCCCTCACCATGACGTGGTGCCTCATCACGCAGTTTTTAAACACTCTAGTACAACCACAAGGATGCAAATAGTATTCGATGCTGCCTTCAAAACCGCTGATGGCACATCCTTAAATGATCATCACATGGTAGGACCTAAGACACAACCAAGTATAGTCGACATCATTTTAAAATGGACGAAATATAAACTCACCTTTACGTCTGACATCGAAAAGATGTATCGACAGATTGGGATGCGTTACGATGATTCTCTTTATCAGCTTATCTTTTGACGTGTGAATAAAAGCGAACGATTAAGACTGTATCGTTTGAAAACAGCCACCTTTGGTACCGGCGCCATTCTAGGCAATTCGTACGTTAAGGAAACTGGGAAGTGATGACGAGGCAAAATATCCATTAGCAGCACAAATGATATGGGGTAAGATGTATGTTGACGACGTAGTTTCGGGGGCAGATTCGCTTGAAGATGCTAAAGAAAAATTAAAACAAGTGACAGCTTTATTATCATCTGCTGGTTTTCATTTAAAAAAATGGGCTAGCAATGATGAACAATTTTTAAAATTAATCCCACCTGAAGATCGTGAACTCAACGTTGCATTAATGTTCGGGTCGATAGAACATATCAAAATATTAGGCATAACATGGATCTCTTCATGCGACAGTTTTTCGTTTCAGAAGATATTAATACAAACGAAAGTGAGTAAGCGATCTATTCACTCGACGATGGCAAAATGTTTGAACCACTTGGATGGATTTCGCCATGTATCATCAGGGCTAAATTAATGATGCAGCAGTTATGGTGGAGAGGACTGTCATGGGACGAAGCTGTTCCACTAGGACTTTGTCAGGAATGGCAAGAATTTTGTGAGGAGCTGCCAGTTCTTGAGAACATTCGAATTCCACGTTGGATCAGTACCCGAAAGGAGAGCACTCACTTGGAGATCCATGGATTTAGCGATGCTTCTGTAAAAGCGTATGGTGCGGTGGTGTGTATTCGAATCCTAGATAGTCAGAGCAAAGCACATACTTACCTGTTGATGTCGAAGACAAGACTAGCCCCGCTTAAAACCGTAACTCTTCCACGGCTGGAACTCTGCTAAGCTGTTATTTTATCGAAACTATTAGATCACACTATTAAGATCCTAAATTTTAAGAACATCAGGACTGATTCGACCATAACCTTAGCTTGGATCTCTGCACAACCTTCAAAATTGAAAACTTTCGTAGCCAACAGGGTAGCAGAGGTTCAGAGATTTAAAGTTAAAATTTGGAAACATGTTCCCACTAAGCATAACCCAGCAGATCTCGCATCCAGAGGAATTCTACCATCAGTACTGGAACACACCACCGTGTGTGGTCGAAAGGACCCGAATTTCTTCAAAAAGATTGGCATTTTGCAGCGCAACGCGCAACCATTGCACATTTTAAGACACTTTGTCCTTTTTTTTATGACCATGGGATTCTTAGGGTGCGGGGTAGATTGCAGAACTCGGACTTGCAGTACGAGCAACGACATCCCACCATTTTAAAACTGCAGCATCGATTCCCGGCCTTATTAATAAGAGAGGCACACGAATCAACCCTCCATGGTGGAGTACAGCAAACGCTCCCACAGCTTCGCCTAAAATATTGGGTTTTAATTGCTAAACGTAGCATCAAAAAATATATACACCAGTGCGTTATTTGCTACAGATACAAAACCAAGCCGCTGCAGCAGTTGATGGGAAGTTTACCAACACCCCGTGTTACAGTTTCCAGACCATTCACACACGCCGGAGTGGATTATGCGGGACCCATTGAAACAAAAGCTTGGAAGCTAAAACCCTGAAAGGATATATCGCCATTTTCGTATGCCTTGCGACAAAGGCCATCCACCTAGAATCAGTAAGCAACCTGACGACTAAGGCGTTTCTGTCAACTTTCCGTAGATTTACGTCAAGACGAGGGATGTGTTCGCACATATATAGTGATTGCGGGAAGAACTTCGTGGGTGCAAACACTGAACTGCTAAGGATGCTGAAGGCTGCGAAAACAGATTGGAATGAGGTGGCTGAGATCGTAAGCAACAGCGGTACAACATGGAGTTCCATTCCCCCTGCCTCCGCTCATTTCGGAGGACTTTGGCAGGCAGGCGTAAAATCGGTTAGATATCACCTTAAAAGGATAGCCAGAAATGAAGCCCTGACGTACGAGGAGCTCAGTGCACTGTTAGCTCAAATAGAGGCATGCCTAAACTCGAGGCCACTTTGTCCGTTTAATGATGACACAGAAGATTTGAACGTACTTACTCCATCCCATTTTTTAATAGGCAGTCCAAGCTACTTCATCCCACAAGCAGATTTGGTCACAGAAGAGAGAAGTTACTCATGCAGATGGGAACGCAGCTAGCCATGCAGACCTTTTGGTCTCCGCAGTGGAGCGGAGAATATCTCACTCGCTTTCAGCATCGACCGAAGTGGCTGAAGACCGAACCACAACCCAAAATTGGCGATTTGGTCATATTAAGAGACGAGCGTCTACCGCCATCCAAATGGAGCTTGGCACGGATCGTCAATATATATCGTGGAGCAGATGGACTTATTCGCGTGGACTTATTCCCAAGTCGGGAAGACCAGAAAACCTATAACAGAGGTTTGTCCATTGCCATCAAACGAAGCGTCCATAGACAAAAACAACATTGAAAATAAGATCACAAGTACACACCAAACCAAGCATGGCATTTTCACCAAAGATCCTTAACGCCAATAACACCGGATCAAATTGTCCCGCCAAATGACCTCTCCCCGACAGTACTGGTACCATAGGTATTTCAGGAACTCGGGGGGAGCAATCTCTTACACAAGGAACACAACCCTAATTTTTGCCAAAAACAAAAAAAATCGGACTTGAATCCTGAATAACTAAATCTTTTAACACAATTATCAACACTCAAACAAAATAAATCAACACATAAGTAAATCATCTATGATATAATATATAATTGAATCCAAAAGTTGGGTATATAACTTAATTCGGTGTGGTTTTTTTTTCAAAATTTGAATGCTTGTTTAAGAAAAACATATACAATAGTATTATTCAAAGAATTGCCCATCTGAAGCTATGACTTTTTCCCATCTTTCTGGCAATTTGTGAATCCCATCCCAAAAGAACTGCGCCGGCTTGGCAGCCAAGAATGAATCAAGCCAATTTTTGATATTCTGCTCTGAGGTGAACCGTATTTCAGTAAGGGCGTTCTGCATCGACCGGAACAAATGGTAGTCAGAAGGGGCAAGGTCTGGGCTATAAGGCGGGTGGGGTAAGACTTCCCATCCACTGTTTTCCAAATAGTTCTTAACCGGAATAGCAACGTGGGGCCGAGCGTTGTCATGATGGAAAATTGTTGCCTCGTGTCTGGTCGCATATTCCGGGCGTTTTTCGGCCACTGCTCTCTTCAAATGGATTAATTGTGTTCGGTAGCGTTGTCCATTGATGGTTTCACCCGGTTTTAGCAGCTCATAATACAGCACACCCATCTGATCCCACCAAATACAGCATATTTGGCTGGTTGGCCGGGTTTCACATATGATTTTTTGCGCTTGGGGTTGTAATGGATCCATTTTTCATCACCAGTAACAATCCGATGCAAAAATGACTTCCTTTTGTGGCGTTCCAGAAGCAATTCGGACATGCAAAACCGCCTTTCGACGTCTCTCGGCTTGAGTTCATGTGGAACCCAATTTCCTTGCTTTTGAATATATCCAGCTGCTTTTAAACGTTTTGAAATGGCTGCTTGAGTGACACCCAAAGATTCTGCGAGCTCTTCTTTTTGTTTGGCACCAATCTTCATAGAGTAATGCTTCCAGTTCTTCATCTTCAAATTTTTGGCTGCCCAGGATGTTCATCGTCTTCCAAGCCAAAATCACCACTTTTAAATCGTGCAAACTACTTTTGGCACGTTCGCTCAGCTAGCGCATGTTCACCATAAACTTCCACCAAAATACGATGACTTTCGGCAGCAGTTTTCTTCATATTAAAGTAAAGAAGAAAAACTCCCCGCAAAAACACTTTTTCAGGCACAAAGTTCGACATAGTTGAGTGAAAAAAAATTATTGTTGTTTACGCTTCAAATGAATGACATATACTGAAATGACGTGCAATGACAGTAGCTTTCCATCGCATGTTCCAATGGAATAATACAAGTTACGCCATCTCTTAGCAAACGGCACGAAGTTATAGACCCAATATTATCTGCATACTTAACAGATAATAAAATTAAATTAATAAACTACATTCCTAAATTTACACACTCAACAAGTACATATTTTTTACCACTCCGGCAACATTACAGTCTAAATCACTCATTACAAATAACTGATTTCCCATTCATCAAAATCACTCATTTCAGAAATCACTCAACACTCTAAAACAATCTATTCACTCTTGCG
This sequence comes from Volucella zonaria, assembly GCA_963966105.1. Classification (NCBI taxonomy): domain Eukaryota; kingdom Metazoa; phylum Arthropoda; class Insecta; order Diptera; family Syrphidae; genus Volucella; species Volucella zonaria. Next base: position 141,710,044 of record OZ014530.1, on the reverse strand, counting down.
CCATAATAAAATCACAATATCACTCGCATTAATTTAATCACACAAACATTTATCATACACTATGAAAAACAAAAAAAAAACATATTTCCCTCGCATCTATTACAAAATAAATAATTAATTCAGCACCATTTAACAAAAAACCCACTTACCTGCAAAAAAAAATTCCTCCCTACACCAATAAACAGGAGCCATAATCAATTAAGAATTAAATACATAAACAACAAACAAAACAACAAAAACAAAAAAACAACACCTAATGTAGTTTCATTACTCATGTCGCTTCATGTTGTCTATCTATTTGTTTTTCTTTTCCAAATATGATTAATAATTTTAAATCCCTTTACACGTAACCGCAACACATGTCCACTGTAATGCATACCTAAGAAGCCAGGCTGTTCCATTATTATGAGAAGAATGAAAGGTTAATTGCATTGCGAACTTCGTCCTCGGCCGGGGAGAATGTTGCAGTTACATTAAAATATTTGTTATTAATTGCATAAATGAATTCATGTACACGTTATGTAAACGTTGAAATTGTCAAATCAAACATTATTAATAAATTCGAAGTTACCTAGCATGCAACAAATATCAACGAATAAGATGACATGTATACGAGGGGCGTTCAAGATATTCTCGGTATCGGGGTGAAGCTGTGGTTGCATATATAAATTGACTTATTTATCTTAGTAATACTATTATTTTAGTGCATTCATGTAAAATTTCATATAAATGTGATTATTAATTCGCGTTTTATCTCTAGTTAAACAGAATCATAATGGCAACTGAGGCGATGATGGTGAAAATTGAGCATCGCGCTGTAATTAAATTTCTCACTAAGCAAGGAAAAAGTCAAAAAACTATTCATGAAGAGATGGTGGCTGTTTACCAGGGTTCCGCACCTTCATTATCAACTGTGCAAAAGTGGCCAAGTGAGTTCAAGAGAGGCAGAGAGAGCATTGAGGACGACCCCCGCTCCGGCGCCCCGGCTACTACTTGTACGGGAGAAAGCATCAAAGTCGAAAAACTTGTTCTTGAGGATGCCCGAATAAAGGTGAAAATGATGGCAGAGATCACCAAGCTTTCAATTGGTACCATTCACACCATTCTTCATGACCATCTTAACCTTTCAAAGGTCAGTGCAAGGTGGGTGCCACGAATGCTCACAGCGCCTCAGATAAAAAGTGAGAATCGCATGCTGTAGAGAGCTTTTGGAGATGTGTAGTGAGAACGCGGACGGTGTTATGGATCGAATTGTTACTGGGGACGAAACATGGGTCCACCACTATGACCCTGAAAGCAAACAAGAGTCCATGCAGTGGCATAAAAAAGGAACAGACCCCCCGAAGAAGTTCAAAGTCACTCCGTCTGCCCGAAAGCTCATGGCCACAGTTTTTTGGGACTCAAAGGGAATCTTGCTCATTGAGTACAAAAAAAAAGGTGAAACCATCAACGCCACATCCTACGCTTCCACTTTGCATAATTTGCGGGAGGAAATTAAAAAGAAAAGACGGGGTAAACTCGCAGCGGGTGTGTTGCTTCTTCATGACAACGCTCCTGTTCACACGGCGCGAGTTTCCAAGGCTGCTGCGCGAGATTGTGGTTTCGAAGAAATCCAACACCCACCTTATAGTCCAGACCTTGCCCCTAGTGATTATTTCCTGTTTCCGGATTTGAAAAAATGTCTTCGTGGAAAAAGATTTTCGGATGATGAAGAACTCAAGTCGGTATTTTGCAGAGAAAGAGGAAATTTATTATTTTGAGGGTTTAAAAAAGCTTATCTCAAGATGTAACAAATGCATTGATGTTAGGGGAGATCATATTGAAAAATAAAAACAATTTAAATTGAATTCGCATTTTCCTTCATATCGATACCGAGAATATATTGAACGCCTCTCGTACATATGGTATATAAGCCATGAACAGTTTAAGCAAAATAAAAGAATTTGTTTTATAACGTTTAGCAGAGACAGTTGGTTTTTTTAAGTTTTCTTACAGTAATACGTTTTTAAAAATATTAATTTGCGGTCCACACAGTGGTGGCGAAAACAGATGGTACATTTTTACAACATTTAATGTTAAAAATGTTCGATTTTTTTCGGGGGTTGTTTTATATTTAATTTTGCCAAACATAGTTTTATTGTATCTCAACCATCTCACCTTATACCACACAAATTTGTTGCAATCTTCATCCTGGTTCGTCCACTGAAATTTTATTTTTGAAGTAGAACGAAAGTCGAAGAAATCTTGGTTCTTCATTTCAATTACTCTGAAATCCGTACCTCTATTCGTTTTTTTTTTTACGGTCAGTGCATGATCTAGTACGTCACACTCCATATGAGTGTAACCTGGTTCGAAGAATTTATGATCTATCATCTCAACGCTTGAATGCGCTTGCAAAACTGTCAAAAACATTGTGCTCACAATTGGATTCTTATTTTGACTATAAAATACCAAATGCTTAACTTGATTTTCGATGCTAACATCTTTCAACAAGCATGTCGCAATTTCATTACCACCTCGCTTAGACATTGCCTCGTACTACATAAAACATACCGGTGTATTTGAAGAAAAGTCATGTGCGGTCCACAACTGTCATTTGTAAAAACTTAGTGAATTTCGCAGATGTGGTGTCGGAAGGTCAAATGCAAAAGCCTTGATTTCCGATTTTCTTTTGGCCAGAACTTTTTCTTCTTTTTTATGATGTTGGTTCAAATCACGTTGAAGGCTTACAAGTTCGTTAGCTCCATCACATTTTGCAATTCTATTTTTATTTTTAAAGTGTCACATCTATTACATGTGTCGATGCTGGGCTTAAATTTTATATTCATTCCTACCAAAGTAATACAACATAACATATGCATCATATATAACTAAAATCTATGATTTAGTAAGTATAAATACCCTTAAATATTTGTGATTTCTTCGCCAAATATTTCACCTCTATGGACTTTTCTTCTTTTAAACGCCTCAACGGAAAAAAATTTCTCCTGCGTTAAGAGGTTCTGGATTTGATCGACGACGCATTTGAGACTTTGAAGCTAAATTTTTCGGTTGCTGAGATGAAATTGGTGGGGAACTGTAGTCGAAATCGGCTGTGATACAGGCGAATTCAATTGAAAACTTGTGGACGCGTTTGTTTCGAGGGTTTGCGATAACATCACTTTCAGGATAACATTGGGGCGTTGTGCGAATCATAACTTGTTTTATGAAAATAAGGAATTTTAAGGACTCAAGTGGTACTTACCCAAACGGAGAGGAATGCGTTTATATACATGGAATGGTACTAAACTTGATTTTTCCAAGTTACAAATTTTGAGTACTTCATTACACGTTTTTTCTTTATTCTATTGAGCGTGCTAATATATGTATGTAGAATGTAGACTAAAATTTCCTAAATAAATTTATATTCAACACATTTTTCTGCAAATCAAAAAAAACTATACATTTTTTTACGTTTATTTTTGGAACAAACTTAGCAATATATTTTATAGATTATTATTAAGTTCGCTTTTAATGTGAAATTGAACAAGGAAACAAATGGCTTTTATAGTTCGCAAATTACTTATCTCAAGTTTGAGTGTTCCTGTTGGGCAATAGAATCGATGTTACCAGATTCCTTAAAAATACGCCCGAGGAGTTTTCACAGCAAGGGCTACTTTATTGATTTAGCATTAAAATTAAATATCTTCTCATTCCAGTATTCAACAGCAAGCACCTAGTGGAAGCTCTTAATGTACTACCGAAGGAGGTAAGTTTACAAAAGTTTGTGTACGCGTCGTCTTACCTACAGATAATATCCCTCTTGTTCTATTATCGGGCCTTATAAAACTACGCCACTGTCGCTGCTGGTATCTGGTCATTGGATGTGATGTCAACGCTCACAATATCATCTGAGGTAGTAGTGACACAAACAAAATAACCAACTATAGTGTTTATCAGAATACATTATTAGCAAAAACTTACGCGTGTTAATATACTTCCGAGGTAATAAACTAACCTTTTTGAATTCAATCAGAGAAGAGGTACTTGATTTTTCATACAAGAAAGAATCATCAAATTGGAGTACATATAATCAGTACCGAAAATCCGTCTGCATCAATAAAGTCCACTGAAGATATACATATGTATAACACATAGATGAGGTACCTTTTGACCTTAATGTATCTATCATATCACTTCAGCAGTAGTTGTAAAGTCAAAGCTAAAGTTATTAAAGGCTGCGTACGAACTTAGAATAAACAAGGCGAACAACTACGCAGATGGGTGGAAATACTTTAAAATCAAGCAACATACGAGAATATATAGTCAAGAAGAAATCCTAAGAATCCTCTATTTTAATATACACCAAATGTTAGTTCTGATTCTAGTATCTATCATAACAATAGCAGAACTAACAGTCTGTCTTGGCCGTAAACTTATTTAAACCCTTCGAGGTACTGGGAACCAAATGAATCTTGCCAGCGTTAATTTAAAAAGGTCATGTTTCCATTCCACCAACTATGGTTTCCTTATTTAGGTCTGGATTCCATCTGGAGTACACACCAAAAAGCTGGAATTAGATGGACATAGGTTTTATCCGCAAACCAGGTACCAAATCCAGTGTCAAATCAATAAATTCCAAAACCGAATATCAAACCTTATATATACCAAGTGGTATATGAATAATTCATCTTTGGAACAGTAATGAAAGGCACCCCCATCCATATATTCACTAACAGTAAAGTAGTATCGACAGCGTTATGCTTAAAGTTGTTTGATTTCAAATTGGTGATACATTACTTCAATACACTTTAAGATTTGAAGGAAATGGAAAAGCAATGAAATGGCAAAAAATGATTCAGCTGATGCATTCAATAGCCCAGAGCCTTTCTGCGGCACCCCGTATTCTGCAATAAATTCGACGATCACAAGTTGGGAGATCAAAGTATGTTTATCCTATTGTGATGTATTAGTGAAACAAAGAGATCACGAAAGGCGCGCCAGGTCTCGTAGCTGCCAGAGAAAGTCGGCCAGTTGATTTTTGGGAGCCTTATTTCAGCTGATCTGGAGGTAACTGGTACAACCTCATTTGTATCTTTTGGGCTGGAAGCCTCTGCCTGTCAATGAAATCAAGAAGATCGCTGCGATAATCGAAATATCCTTCTCAGAACTTGTTGTAGATCACCTCCGCTTCTGATTCATTTTGCGTATCATCGTCACCTAATTAAGGAAGTACCTTTTCATACTCTACTTCCACCGTCTTCATAAGTTTTTCCAGCAAAGACAATCTACCTGTTAAACAATTCACCGTACGCCTGGCTAAATCTGTCTTAGCAAAATTCGAACTGTCTTTATCTAACTGTTTTAAATTTTTCCAGTGTATTGCCTTTCATTTTATATGTATACAGGGTGTCGGTTATCACAAAATTATAAAAAAAAAAATCTAAGTCATGTACTTTTAAAATTATTCGCACTCAAAGAAAAATCGAGAAATCTGACACCCTGTGACGATCTTTCAAGTACTGTGTCTTTACTTTTCTTCGATTTTTTTGTTGTCACGTAACCCTGAGTCCATCCGAGATCGACAAAAAAGCAATATTTTAGTTAAAACCGATATAATTATGTTTCAATTTTGGACCACAATTTACAGAACAGTTACCATTCTTTGCCTCTGAACAAGAGGAATATTTTCCAGGAGTTCCGGCAACTGGTCTCTCAATTCTAAATAGAATGTTGAACATGTGGAAGTATGAATAGCCAGATTAAAGTACTATCCAATATGCCGGCCCAGACATTCACGCTAAACCTGCTATAAAATGCCATACAGTTAAGAAAAGCATCTGCATTTCATCTGAATCTTTACCTTTGAGAAGATGTTGTTCGTATTAAGTGAAGATTAGACACAGCACACACATAGTGGGAATTTCGTTGGTTGGTAATGCCCATTCTCGTAAACTGGGCTTAGTCAGTCCATAAAACTTTTTAAATAAACTGCTAATTCCTATTTTGTTGATGCAGCAGCCATTGGCAAAATTGAATCCGTTTTTGGAAGTCCCCTGGCAAAAGTTCCTGTACGGGCGTATAATGAAAGGGATAAACGCGGTTGGCTTGAAGAACTCTATGGACTGTAGTTCTTGAAGTTTGCAACTGTGCTGCAAGCCTTCTGGTGCTAATAGATGGCTGCATTCTTACATCATTTAAAATCCTTTCTTCCTCTTCTGCTGCTATTATGTTAGACAATCTTTCTTTTCTTAACCCATATGCTGAGCCAACGGTTGAAAGGCGGTGAAAAGCATTGATAAAAGTTGGTCTAGAAGGCACATTGGCACATTTCAAAAGTTGTCACTGAATTAAGCAAAAGCATTCCACAAAATAGCGGAGAATTTACCGTTGGCTTAATTTTTCAACTTTGTGTTACTTGTTGACTGACAGATTTAAGTAAATTTTTTTTTATTTGAACACACTATTTATTTTGTGACCCATTTGCCTGAATAAAATAGTGGTTTTCAATAACTTTCGTTGTTCGTAGGTAGAAAAGTCATGCATAAAAATCGTAGATAATGAAGAGAAGACAAAAGTTTTGATAAAAACAGTTACCCTAAAATTTGAAAATTTCGAGATAAACGCATTTTTCTGATGAAATTGGTCCAACGATTTTTCAAAATGTTAGCTTTAAAATGCCATAACAGCACCAAGAGAGCTCTCAACGGCATTAGACGTGGTTGTCAAGTGCGGTATTATACAATAGATCACAGAACCGGTAATTTGTTTGTTTTCTTTTGTGAAAAGTACACTCAGTACTAATCTCGGGGTAAAAAAAAAAAAACTTACCCATTAATTGTTGCTAGTAATTCCCGCCAGTATGGAGGTAAACTTTCATAATCGGTTCGATGGCTTGAATCCTAACGAGCCAGTGCATTCTGATCACGCAGTAAAAAGAAAAAAAAACAATAAAGGAAACAATGTTACATGTGATCAGTGGCCAATATTGACAGTTCCATCACAAGCTGCTGCCGATTTCTCGCGACTTCTTATCATAACCAACTCTCCAGTCGACAATGATAAAACTCCCATTGCAAATCGTAATTCTATCATTATAGGCAAAGGCATTGATGCTGTTTCCACACAGTACAAAGAAATTAAAACTCTAAGGAATAGCGACCTCCTCATTCAGGTAAATAACAGGTTAATCGCTGAACGGTTTGTAAAGTGCAAATCGCTAGGCCACTTCTCAGTCGAAATTAAGTACCACCAGTCATTTAACTCATGTCAAGGTCGTATATTCTCCTTCAACTTAATTTCTCTAGAAGAGAGTGATATCTTGGACTCTTTAAAAAAAATTCAAAGTCACCGAAATTAAAAAATTGTTCAAAAATGATGCCGGAATAATGAAACCAACAGGGGCTGCCATCATAACGTTCGATGCACCAGAACCCCTCCCGGAAATCAAGCTCGGATGAGATCCATACTGTAGCATCCTCTCACGCACTCTCATGCTATAGCTATGTATTCACTTGTATATGTATATTGTAATCATACATACATATCTCAATAAACAGTCAGTCATCAACCTACTCTCTTCTTTACATGACATAGTGTCAGAAGTGGTGCGCGAATTCTAAGTGCCTTTAATTTAAAAAGTTTTAAAGTATCTACCATCATAAGGCAGTAATTAGAATACTGTTTATGGCTTGGCTTGGAAGAATTGATTGCAGCAGTATGACTGGTTTGCTGCAGCATAGAGCTGGATAAAAAATCAGAGTTCGTCCAAGTAGGTACATTTATGTCATGCATCGGCCCAGATGCTATAAACATATTTAATTCGTTTACTCTAACAACTGCTGAAGCGAAGTCAATTACCTCCATTAGAGCAAAATTCGAGGCTCATTTCACTCCCAAAACTAACATTACTTTTGAAAGATATGTGTTTAATAAAATCATGCAATCGGTATGCGAATCTTTTGATGATTTTATTACAAAGGCAACTCTTCAGGTCAAAAAGTGTAGTTATGGTTCTTTACAAGACAGTATTTTAAGAGATAAAATAATAATTGGCATAAATAATGATTCTCTTAGAGAACAACTGTTAGCCACCGATGACATTAAATTAGAGGATGAGTTAAAAAAGTGCAAAACAAATGAATTGGCACTAACACAGCTTCAAAAACTTCACAAAGACAATTCGCCTGCAATACATGCTGTGTTTAGACCTAATACATCCAAAACAAGAAATCACCGCAATAATAATACATCACTGTTTGCACACAAATTTAATGAGAAAAACAATCAAAAAGTGTATTCAAACCCCTCCTCCGTTGAAACAGAATCAACCTGCAAAAGATGTGGTTATATACATCAACACAATCAATGTCCCGCTTTTAACAAAAAATGCAGTAAATGCAGGCGAATGGGACACTTTGCTAAACTGGGTACATATGCAAAAAACAACAAAACGGTGAACACAGTGGGACAAAATTCATCTGACCCAGACTCGGATGAAAGTTTTTTAGTTCCGTCGTTTTCAAATAGCAAAAGTGATGACGATTGGTTTGAAGACGTAAAGCTCAATAACATTCAAATTAAAGTAAAGCTGGACACTGGTGCACAGTGTAACGTCATCAGCAAAGATTTAGCCTTTAAATTGTCTGCGAAAATAACACCTTCCAGCACAAAAAATTTAGTTGCTTTTAATGGTTGTAATGAGAATGTTTCTAGTGAAACAGTTATCAAATGCATGGTGCGGGGCGTGATGCGAAAAGTGTTGTTTAAAGTCGTCGATCATCCGGTGAATCCAATTTTTGATAAAAAGGCATGTGAAATGCTTAATCTTGTAATGCGTGTACAAGAAATACATGCAGATGAAAGCGTATACAAAGGTCTAGGTTGTGCTCAAAAATTCATTTATGACATCGATCTCATACAAAATCCATCGCTTAACATATACCCAGCACGTAAAATACCACACTCCATCAGAGACGAGGTGAAGCGAGAAATTGACACAATGGTCAAGATGGGAGTTTTAGTAAAGACCTCCAAGGTTACTCCAGCTGTTTCGCCGATGGTTGTGGTTAAACAAAATAATAAAATACATGTTTACATGGATCCATCGGACATTAATAAAAATATCTTCCGTAGACAACATCCTTTGAGAAAGATTGAAGAAATTACGGCGCGAATCCGCACCTCAAAGTATTTTACGCTCCTGGATATGAAGAAAGAATTCTGGCAAATCCCAGTAACCGAGCGAACGAGCGATTTTTTGACGATGGCCTCGCCATGGGGCAGGTATTCTTATAAGGGATTGCCATTCGGACTAGCTTCAGCTCCGAAAATATTTCAGAACATGATGTGTCAAATTCTCGACGGCTGCAAGAATACAGAGTGTGCAATTGATGACATCCTTATTCACGCCGAAACAAAAGAGGAATTAATACAACTCACGAACGAAGTCATATATAAAATTTCGCAAGCCGGTCTCAAAATGAACAAAGACAAATGCATTTATAATGTCAAACAAATAAAGTTTTTGGGACATGTATTGTCTTCTGACGGAGTAAAATCAGATGATGAAAGGATCAGCGCAATCAGCCGTTTGAAAACGCCACAAAATAGGACGGAACTCATGAGACTTTTGGGTATGGCAACTTATTTAACTAAATTTACAAAACATTTTTCTCATATAACATATCCATTGAGGAAACTTCTGAAGACTGACGTTGAATGACAGTGGACTCAGGAGCAAACGGATGCATTTGAATCTCTGAAGCATGCACTTTCAAATATACCTGTTCTGAAATTCTATGATCCGAATAAAAACGTAACATTGCAAGTAGATGCAAGTTCGCACAGTCTAGGTGCTGCTCTATTACAAGATGATTGCCCAGCGGCGTATGCCTCAAAGGCGATGACTGAAGCGCAACAGAGATATCCTCAAATTGAGAAGGAAGCACTGGCAATGCAGTTTGCATGCTCCAAGCTCAGAGAATACATCTACGGCAAGCCCCTCGTCATCGAAACTGATCATAAGCCCCTGGAGGCAATTGCAAAGAAACCATTACACTCGTCGCCTCATCGACTTCAGAGGATCCTATTCGAAGTTATGCAATATTCGCCTGCTATAAAGTACCGCAAGGGAAAAGAAATAGGAATTGCAGATGATTTAAGTCGTGATTGTAGATACTATCCGGAACTTGAGGGACGCGATGAACTTGAAGTTTGCTCCTTGCTGCAAATCACACCCGAATCAAAGGAACATTTCATAACAGAAACAAACAAAGATACAGAGCTTCAACAACTTAAAGAATGCGTACTGAACGGTTGGTCAAAAACGATATAAGAAGTAAACGAACCTTTAAGAGGGTACTAGACCTTCTGCGATGAAATAGATACGGACAACGATTTGTTGTTCAAAGGAAACAAACTTATTGTACCTAAAAGCCTAAGATCCAGCATGCTCAAGAAGCTACACAGTGGACATTTTGGCATTCAGCGTACTCTTAGCCGAGCCAGAGAGCAGTTGTTTTGGATTAACATTACAAACGACATTACCCAAATGATCGAATCCTGTTCAGTTTGCCAAAAAGTACAACCAGCAAAAGTAAAAGAGCCCTTTATGCTAAAGCGGGTTCCATCATTACCATGGGAGATCGTAGCGTGTGACATATTCCATATATTTAATAATGATTATCTTTTAATTGTAGACAGCTACTCTGGGTTTTTCGACTTTGTGGAACTTAAAAGATCATCTTCAGCCGAAGTAATCCGAAAGCTCAAAGTTTGATTTTCCACCCACGGCATCCCCTTTGTTTTTGAGTCTGATAACGGACCACAATTCTCAGCAAAGGAGTTTAAGTTATTTGCCAGTACCTGGGGATTCAAACATCAGACATCAAGCCCTTATTATACCCACTCTAACGAACTTGCGGAAAGATATGTACAGACGTCTAAACAACTTCCTAGGAAGTGTCAGTTGGACGGTTCCGACATTTACTTGGCGCTTCTGAATTTTCGGAATACATCAAGATCACCCGAACTGAAATCTCCAAGCCAGCGTCTATTCAGCAGACAAACTCGATGTGATTTACCTATTGCCAAAAGCAAGCTAACTCCAAGAGTAGTTAAAGCGTACATGAAGAAATGACTCAGATGCGAAACCACCAAAAACTACAATATATGCTGATAAATTAATTAAACCCTCTTCTCAGTTTTAGCCAGACGATAAAATGCGAGTTCAAGAAGGGCACCGAATATGGTCATCAGGTACAATACTAGGAAAATCTTCCCAACCAAGATCATATATAGTAAAAACTGATGACGGAAAAGTAAAACGCCGCAACACAATCCATCTCCAACACACAAAAGCAGACATTATTCCCGAGCGAGCCATTGTACCACAAGATAACAAGAATACCAAAATCGACCAGAACTTACCAACAAATTCACATGACAACACACAACCAGAAATTACACCAACAACCAACATCCCATGCACTCGATCAAGAACCAAAGCACAACAAAGCCTATCCAATCCACCACCTCAACAGCCTATACCAACAATAGTATTACGCTCTGGAAAGACCTTGAGAAAATAAAACCTTTAAACAAGAAGAACTTTTGCATCAAATGTATATTTCGAATTTATTATATTTTGTACTATTATCTACATTTGAATTTGAATTTTGTTTTCCATCTACTCGTAATTTTGATTGATTTAAATATTTTTAAATACTTTTTGTTCAGACTTAAAAATAATTTTGAATTAAGTTTAATTTTGTTCATTTCTGAATTTTGAAAAAAAAGGGGAGATCTAGCATACTCTCACGCACTCTCATGCTATAGCTATGTATTCACTGGTATATATATATTGTAATCATACATACATATCTCAATAAACAGTCAGTCATCAACCTACTCTCTTCTTTACATGACACATACTATCCCAATCCTATGTCTTGCAGGACATGTCAACGTATAGGACACACAAAAAATTATTGTAAGGAATCAGTTGCTATCTGTTGTACCTGTGCTGAAGTCTCGCCTCATCTAGAGGAATGCAAGAGAACATACTGCGTCAATTGCATCACTGATGAGCACTCATCCAAAGACCATAATTGTCCTACCTTTCTGAAAGAAAAAGCCATAATAATAATCAAAAGAAAAAAGAGCCAGAGAAGAATATAGGAAGTCCGGTCATCTGTACGAACCTAAATTTCAAGCCAACGCATCAAGAAAACCCCTTGCAGAAATCATACAGAAAAGGACTTCCCGTAAACATCCAGGTTCCAAACATATAATTGACAACATTATAATCCCGAAAACAACTATAACAACAAACAACACCAATAATGACACCATTTCCACAACTACCATAACCACAGAACAAAACAACAAAAAACGTATATCCCGTTCATTTTCAACTAACTTACAAATCACTATGGAATTCGATCCCACGAAACAATCCGTTCCCAATCCCACACTCTCTTTAATTACACCTAACACTTCTTTACCTTTTCCATCAACACACCCTTCGTCTGAATCATTAACTCAACTACATAACGATCCGGTCGTGCATACTAATGCATGAGTCTCCCTCTCTCTCTCTCTTTTCTCTTCCCTTACACAGAGTAGTTTAAAGGGAGTCGTAAAGAAGAAGTGGTAGAATACGCACACGGCGCGGTACGCGAATCATTTTGTAATTTTGTTTGTTTTTTAATATTATACCCATGAAGGGTTGATTTTTATTTTGTAACTTGGATTTCTCAAATTTTGTATTTCATTTCGTAAATAAAAATTAAATTTGATGGGAGACGAATTTCCCACATAACATTTCAAGAACTCTCACATTCAACAGCTTATCTCTTACCTCATCATCTGATTACGACAATATAATTCAAGCTACAGGAAAACTCCCACAGTCAAATCTTCATCAACCAAAACCAAATTTTCAATAAGCACTCTACAAATTTAAATAAAAATATATACAAATTAAGATATGGATAGACTAAAGAATAAGAATAACATAAAAATCCTTCAGTGGAATACCCAAGGATTTTTCAATAACCTTGAAAACCTTTATATCCTCATCCAAAAATTTTCACCAACAATCATTGCATTGCAAGAAACAAAACTTTTAGTTAACCTATTTGGTTAACTCAGAGCTAAAACATTTGACCAAAGACAAAAGAAAGGCAGGGCTGAATTTAAAAAGACACCCAAACGTTGAAGACATTATTACATACCGTCGCATAGATGGCATTATTAACCAAAGTGTTCGTGCGGCTGAAGCTGATGCGTGAGCACAATTCCTAGCTTCTCTTCATCCATCCATGGAATCCAAAACGATTAGGGGTAAAATAAAAGCTATAAATGGGAACCTTTCACAGAGAGGTATAACCACTGTTACTCATAACTCCACCACCGTTATTGATCCCTCGAAAATAGCACAACTTTTCGTTGACAAATGGGCTGGATATAGTTCCAACATAAATTTCTCCGATAAGGTTCTCGGAAGAAAACTCTCATTTAATATCGATTCCCTCCCCCTCAGTATGCATACTTCTCCTGAAATTATTTCTCCAATCACTCTTCTCGAAGTCATGGAAACCCTTAGAGGAATTAAAGGCTCTACACCTGGGTCGGACAAAATAACATTCAAAATGATCAAACAGCTGCCAGTATAATCTATGTTAAGACTAATTAACTTATTTAACAGCGTTTTAGAACGAGGTGTATATCCGCCCGAATGGAAGAAGGCCCATTTGGTTTCCATACCCAAGCACGATGCTGACAAAAGTTCCCTCGACAGTTTCCGTCCTATATCTTTGCTTTCCGTCCTGTCCAAATTATTGAAAAAAATAATAGGGAACAGGCTAAAATGGACACTGGAAAAACATCTCAATCATGGCCAACACGGTTTTAGACAAGGAAGAGGCACTCAAAAATTTCTGCTGCACATGCTTGACTAAGAAGTGAATGCAGAGTTGGCTGCGCGTAATCATTCGATTCTCTTGTCCATGGATTTGGAGAAAGCTTTCGAGAGGGTGACTGTGTTCGGAATTATAGAACAACTTAATCAGTGGGGTATTCATAAAAATTACCTTAGAGTAATCAACTCATTTATGTCGAATAGGGTTTTTATCGTGAGGGTTAATGGACACTTTTCAGCATCTACCCCTATTGATAACGGGATTCCATAGGGCTCACCTATATCTGCTGCCATATATAATGCGTATGTTGACTCACAACTCGTGGACACCGAGTCAATCAGCGAACACATTACAGCAACTGTTAGCTTCGGGAAAGCCAAATGAAGTTAATGACGCGTTAGAGCAAAGCTTACTAAAAGCACTTAAAAGATGCGAAAATTCGGGAGCAAAGTTACCAACTAGCAAAATGAAAGCATTGCATATATGTCGAAAGCACCACTGTCCCAACACACAAGTCAAAATCGGAAATGTGACCCTATCTCTTCTGGACAAAGCAAGAATCTTAGGACGGACTTGCACTAAATCCTGGAAGTGGAATGCACATGAGAAGGTAGTAACAGAAAAACTGGGAAAAATTCATAATTTAATGAAAATAGTCTGCAACAAACACAAAGGACCGCACATAAACACAGCCATCAACATAGCGCAAGTCCTAATTAAAGGAGCTACGCAACATGGTCTAACCATATATTCACACTGGACTAAAAGATGCGACAACCAGGTACAAATAAAAATAAACGCCATATTACGTGCTGCAGTTGGTGCACTACTCTCTACACCCAATGACGTACTGTTAGCAGAAACTAACACTTCAAGCTTCGCAGATATGAAAATGATCGCTCAGGTTAAAATTGCTGTAAAAAGTCTCATGGACTGCAAACACCCGCTACATGAAATATGTAGGAACGGTAGAATTATGGTTAAAAAAAGTAAAATCAAAAGCGCCCTCTACATTTCCTTGAAGCTTCTCACAAACACGGCTACTCCAATGCCCACCAATTATGACAATAGCAAACCACCCTGGATGTTTCCAACAAAGATAGTTAACATCTCTCTGGATAGTACACTAAAAGAACATACACCAGCGGAAGTATACCGAAAGAAATTTGCTGAAATAATATCTACCGGCAAATTTGATTGGGTTTTATACACTGATGCTTCCTGCAACAATGGAGTAACTGGTTACTGCGTCTACAGGCTGGACCGTAATTGTGACAGGTTGATTTCGCAACAACTCATCACACAAAATCAAAACTCATTCACTATAGAAGTAATGGCATTAGCGGAGGCAATTGAATTTACAAAATCAAGAACGGAAAAGACAGAAATCTCCCATCATCCTGAGCCTTTGAGCTGTTATGTCTTCAAATTACCCGAGAATTCATTTAATATGGTCACCTGGACATGTTGGGATTCCGGGAAATGAAAAACCAGACGAAGGCGCCGTGAAGCCTAAACTGGGACACCCTGTATGTAAATCGTGAGCCAACAGCTAATGTAGAAGTTTTCATTAAATTAAACAAGCATTTGATGCGAAATCAATGTAGAATTTTATTGATTAATAAAGTTCGGTCTAGGGCAATTATGAATGGAACACAACATCGTTCATGTTGCAAGCCGAAGGCCTAAATTATCGATGACTTTTTGAAGAATAAGTGGGTCTATGGCTTCAATTTCAGTTTGTATGTTGTGTTTGAGATCCTGAATTGTCGCTGAGTTATTGGCATAGACCTTACTCTTCAAGTAACCTCAAAGGAAGAAGTCTAAAGGCGTAAAATCGCTTAACCTTGGAGGGCAATCAACTTCTTCTCTAACCGAAATAATGCGATCTTCAAATTTCGTACGCAATAAATTGATTGATTGATGGTGGGCGGTAGCACCATCCTGTTGAAACCAGAGATCGTTCATTAAATTTTGGTAAAAAATTGCCGGACAACATGTTGTGGTAATGTTCTCCATTCACTTCGGCGAATTGAGGTTTTGAACACTTCCGCTCACAGTGCTAATGTTTTGGCGTGGATGTGCTGGCCGAGCATGGTGATATGGAGTTTGAAACGATACCGAACCAGTTTCTTCAAAACGCTTCACCATTGCACGAATTCCGAACTCACTACGATGATTATGTGGACCGAAAAATTAACGAATTTTACGAAATGTTACTTTTACAAATCGCAGTAAATTACAGTAATTGACAGCCAACATCCACATCATCTGTTGGCTCACCTTTTATTATATCTAAGCAAGAACAAAGAAAATGTAGCAATACAACACAATCAAAAGATGAAATCTCTGGTGTAAAAGAACAGTAATAATTAAATGATGAAATCTCTGATGATTTCAGTATGATGGTTTCCAGTGTGAAATACTCCCGTAGATGAAATATGTGGTTGAGCTATACAATCGACGAACTATCTTGGGGATACATTATCCACCGGAAGAACACAGTAGGTGTAAAAAGCAGCAACAAATCTTCCAGTAAGAATTATTCAAACTAGCAAACAAATTTCTTCTTTTTTGTGTTTATTTGAAGGCGTAAAAGCACCAAATGTTCTTAAAGAAATGGGTAAAAAAATTACAGAAAAAATTAAACCATTATCAAAATGAAGTTTGATAATGACATATTTTTCGCATGTTATGTTAATAAGCAAATATGTTTTATTTAGAAAAATAATAAATAACAAATTTATAAAGTTTATATTTGAAGTGTTTATTATTTACTCGAGTTGTGTTTAATAAATTCTAATCTGCAACAGATAGTGTATGTCCTGTTGAACTATGCACGGCGCCATTAAGAAAACGGGTATGTGTCGATCCCAGTCCCGCTGGCAGTTTCTGACGATCTTAGACAGGTGATCATCCAAGGTCCTATAGACTCGTTTGTCCATTCAATCATATTGAAGGTGTAGCGGCGTTGTCTTTGTCTTACGTATTCGCAGATACTGGCACACTTCCTGGAAGGCTTTTGAGTCAAAGTCTCACCAATGATAAGAATGTTGCTCCATTGGGACCCCAAATCTGCAAACCCAGTTATTGACTATCTTTTCTAATACGATCTTAGCCTCTTGATTTGGGATTGCAAACACTTCCAACAACATACTGAAGTAATCCATGATCACGAGGGTGTATCCGTTGACAATAAAGGTTTCGGGGAATGGGTTAGCGATGTCGGTGTCTATTTGTTCGAATGGTGCTTCGACACTGCATTGTTGCACTCGTTGCTGTGGATTTACTTTTGAGTCCTTGGCAGCCTTATACCCTTCTAAAAACCAATTCTTGAGAACAGTTTTTACGCTTAGCCAATAGAAGCGAACCTTTACCTTCTTTAACATCTTGTTTATTCCAAATAACCTCTTGATATGCCGTCATGTATTTCATACAGCACTTGGCTGACTCTGGACCGTGCTACAATTAGCTGCTTACGAGGTGTTGTTCCACCTACACTTCCCATTTTCTCTTCCGCAAATCATCTTGCACACAAAGCGAGTCCCACTGTGTACAATGTGACTTCAGAGTTTGGCTCCGGTTCAATATCTCTTGCCAGCTAAAGACAGGAGCTCGCGCCGTAACTCGGCGTATTTTCTTTCAGGCCTGGAGAGAACCTTACTGTAATATGCAACAACTTTCTCTTGATCATGAACTTGAGAGATCACAGCTCCGACACCAACAACATTGCTAGCGTCTGCGTCCACGATGAACATTTTTTACTCTGTGGGGTAACCCAAGATGGGGACGTTGCACAGCTGCCACTTGAGTTCTTGGAATGCTTTTTCACAAGCTCCAGACCACCTGAACTGTCGGCCTTTTTCCCTAAGTTGGTGCAGGCTCTTAGCAATACCAGCAAAATCCTTTGCGAATCTTCTACAAGACGTGGCAAGTCCCAAAAAGCTTTTCAGTTGGTTTTTACCTTAAGGAGGCTGGCCAACTATTTACCGTTTCCATTTTGTCAGGATCCGTCCTAACTCCTTCCGCGAATATAATGTGACCCAGATATTTTACTTCCGGGCGGAACAGAAACAAGGTACACTTTTCTGGGTTGAGCTTCAAATGAGCGCTTCGTAGCTTTTAAACATTTCATTTAGATTTTGGTGACGCACCTCGAACGTCCTGCCTATTACGACAACATCCTCCAGATACACTAGACAGGTTTTCCAAGTGAGGCCTTGCAATATTCGTTTCATTATTCGCTCGAAGGTGATGGGAGAATAGCACAGTCGAAATGGCATCAACATATACTGCCAGAAACCGCTTCCTGTAGTGAAAGTCGTTTTCTCACGATCTTTTCGTTCAATCTCCACGTGCCAGTAACCGCTCTTTGGGTCTACTGTTGAGAACCATTCCGCCCCACAAAGTGCATCCAAAGTGTTGTCAATGCTTGGAAGTGGATAGCTGTCCTTTTTAGTGAGATCGTTGAGACGTCGTCGGTAGTCTACACAAAACCTCGTAATGCCGTCTTTCTTCCTCACGAGGACAACCAGGAACTCTGCGATTCTTTAATCACCCGCTCTACTTTCATCTTCGACACCATTTCGTTTACTTTGCCAATGGGAGACCCCTTGCAGGTTGACGGATTGGTCAGTCGCCTCCGGTGTCAATATGGTGTTGAACAAGTAGCGTAAGTCCATATTTGCGTCTTGTGTAGCAAATATATCAGCTTCTGATCCAGATAACAGAGGCTTAATATAGGATTTTGTTCTTGATTTTCATACTCTGAACTCTAACTACTCGTTACCGGTGTTAAACGCACGAATGTAATATGATTACGTATGCATTTATGACTAGGTCACACAGAAAAATAAACAAATCAAATTTCATTGCCACCTGAAGTTGAACAACCACGGGGTTCATTCGCTTTAAAAGGAATGTAAATTCAGCAATTTTAGATATACGTTTAGCTCTGAAATATTATCTGTAAACTAAGCAATTACTGGTTTTTCAGTTAGTATAAATAAGAGGAATTAAATAAAGTAAAGCGAGTTGCTTATAAATAGTTACCCAAGACTTTATACCTCTTCAAGTGAATCTGCTTGAAGGACTGTTTCAGCTATTCCGCACAGTCGGTACAAGAATCGACTTTTACTATTTTCAATAGCAAGGTCTGGGTTCATGCACCTATGATCATATTCTGTACAGTTTGGATAAAATAATCCAAGCTTAAACATTTGGCGACCGTGACAGGACGCAGGTCCAACAATTAATCAGAAAATCAGGGCTTTGACATCGTTCAACTGCTTTTTTTTGACGTATACTGGGCCTGAATACAATACGACGGATCAATTTAACAGATTTCAGCGCATACGGAGACAAGCCTTGAGAGATTTTAAACATGGAGCTTGGCGCCTACACCCAACAACAGGAAAATCTAGGAGGTGGAATCCTCAAATTATGGAAAGAACAGAAGAAGGATGGTGAATAAAGGAAACATAAAACTCGAAACTCCCAGCAGGACTTTCAACAACGCTTAACTCAACTGAAGGAACTCTGGGAGGAATTTGACAAAACCGACAGTACCATAAGGGAAACCAATGCGGTCGACTTGAATCACCCATATTTCCAGAAGGATTACTACACAGAAGTCCGGACGTGGTAGAAGATCTCCAAAGAGACATAGACAAGTGCGTACGTCTAGAACCTCAATGGAGAAGCGGGGAGGAGGAAGCCTGTACCAAGACCAGGATACCAGAAGATGACATGGTCGGAAAGGCAGTCATACCGGTCGAAACGGGCAAAAACAGGCCGACTATGACGATAACAGAGGAGGAACCACAGCCTGCGAAGCGCCACAACGACACTGATGGAGTTCCAATCCAGGTGCCCAAAGGACGCCGGAACGAATCCATGAGCAACTAGAAGCAACATTATAAATGGGTTATGGATTCAGTGAAAACCTTTCCACGTAATAACATAGGAGGAACAGGTAAATCAGAACAATTCTACCGTATCCAAATACTGGAGATTCATGAAGATTTGGAAGGTTCAACTCAGATGCTGCGAACTCAACCAACCACTATGAAGATGCCTAAGGTAGAGTTGCCAAAATTCGATGGCAATTACCTCAAATGGCAACAGTTTGCGGATCTCTACACGGAAATGATCCATAACCAGGAATTATTGGACTTGCAAAAAATGTGGTTCCCGAAGCCGAGCCTAACTGGAGATGCCGAAAAACTGATAGGCCAACTGTCCGTATCAAGTGCCAACTACGCAGCAACCTGGAAAATAATAAGCGAACGTTACGACAATCCCCGGCTGTTAGTTTCCTCATGGTTGCATTAATTATTGTCTCATCCAAAAACACAAGACGATAATGCTAGGTCGATACGTAGCTTGCATGGTACCATACAAGAATGTGTACTGGGATTACAGGGATTGAGGATAAATACAAGCACCTGGGACCCAATCCGGCTTCATCTTTTCCTCAAAAAATTGGATAAGGATACCCATACACCGTATGAACAATCACTGGAACATCCACGACACCTTCCATCATTTAAGAAGTTTCTGGAGATTTTGGAAAATCGTTTCCAATCCATAGAAGCGTTGGGAGCTAAGGATTAACTGGAAGGTAATAGGCCAACCAAAGCAGACTTCAAGACGTTATCAGCAGTAACATCTCATCAGATGGTTTGTACGTCATGCGAGGGCAACCATCCGCTTTAAGAGTGTCAGCAATTCCTAGATCTTCCACCTACCCAATGGTTGAACCTGGTCAAACAGTGCAACCTTTGTATCAATTGCGTAAAATCTGGACATTTTGCAACTAACTGCAAGTCTCAAAATTGTTCAAAATGCCAGTGGAGGTATAATACGCTACTACACTTGGAGACCGACAGCACTCGCACACAAAAGAATTCAACCATAGTCAAGGTCGGGGCATCTGCAACCACGCTACCACCACGTGAGACCGAGATGTTAGAAAATGCATTATTTCAAAATCATCAGCGCACATTTGTTTTACTTGGAAATGCAAGAGTTAAAATAATAGAACCTAATCAACAAATACTGAATTGCCGAGCACTATTGGATTCAGGGTCTCAGATCAACCTTATGAGTCGAATATTAATAAAGGCATTAAATCTAATACCTAAATTTGACTCCCTTGTCATAGAGGGAGTAGGGCAAGAAAAGCGAGAAGCAAACCAGCGAGTAAATGTCAGACTACAATCCAATACAACCAACTACTCTCCGAGGCTTTAAGCTTTTGTACTTAAAGAAATTATTTTACCTCAACCTGCTCAGGTATTGGATGTTTCATCATGGAAAATCCCACTAAATATCAAACTCGTAGATCCCGAGTTCAACCGACCTGACAAAATAGACTTATTGTTAGATGCCGAATTTTATCACGAATTGCTGGCGGTCGGACAAATAAGGCTTACTGTTGGCCTGCCAAGGTTACAAAATATGTACATTGCTCGGGTGGATAATTTCTGGCAGGGTATGAATACACTTAACGCCTCAGCATGTGTTAAGTTTTTTGGAAAATGGGATAGAGAGAGAAAGACAGGTTATTTCGCTCCATTCAATGGATTCAGTCAGAGGAAAGCATCCTCGAAAGGCATATGTAGCAGTATTCTCCTGCTTCGCAACTAAGGCAACACACTTCGAGGTTGTGGGAGATCTAACCACAGAAGCATTCAAAGGTGCCCTCAAGCGTTTCATAGGAAGAAGAGGAAATTGCCAAAACCTCTATTGCGACAATGCAACAAACTTCATCGGCGCAAGAAACCAGCTTATGGAGGTTGAATCTTCTATACATGTGGGATGGTGGTCAAGGGAGGTTTGAAATAAGAACACGTTTCTTTAAGAGTATAATTCAAATGTAGTTTAATTCATTTAAGTTTTAATTTGTTAATTTGTAGATATTATATGTAATGGCAAATAATTTAGATTAAGATTTGTTAATTTGTAGATATTATATGTAATGGCAAATAATTTAGATTAAGATATGTAACTAGATTAAGAAAAAAAAAGCGTATCGGCAAATAGTTTCTGGGTATTAGACGTATCGTTGCGTAGCGTTCGTGTCGGTTATAAACTTCCGTTGCTCTTCGTGGCTGCTGGTCAACTGTGTAGTTAGTCTCTCTTCCTTTCTTGTGTTTCCAAAGCGATTGATGATGACAATGACTAAACATGGTAATAGAGAAGTTGCATTTTAAAGAACAGTAGATTGCAGTAGATTATAGTTTAACGTTTATAGTTCACTGTGACGGACTTAGGTTTGAGTTGAGAGGCACATTCTGCCTACATCCGGCCATCCTGCTTTAATCTGACTCGTAGATGTCAGAATCTTCCACATCTTCTTGTATCAACGGCTTCATCAGATCAGCTGCAGACGACGTTTTATTCGGGCCTTCGTGGTTACTGACTTTGGATACTTCGTAGCGGTCGTTACGTCGAATTTTTGTAACCTCGTGTGGACCCAAGAATTTTGGTTGCACTTTGAGCATACTTTCTCGTTGATTTGCGGCGTTTGTTATATTGTAGTTTATTTTCTTCTCGAATTCGCTCGATCTGTATCTTTCGCTCTGAAATTCTTCTCGTATCTCCTCCTCCAGCATTTCGGCTAGCTTGACGTCTGCATCGCTTCGCATTGGAACTCCGAACAGTAGCACGAAAGGTGTTGTGTTCGTGGCTCTTGAGACTGTTGAATTTATTGCCTTTTGCAATTGTGTGACATGTTGGTACCATTTCAGGGGGTTGTCCACGGACATCTTTGTTAGAGTTGCGATTATGATGCGATTCATTCTTTCGACTTTACCGTTACCTCGTGGGACACCAGTTGTAATTTGAATGTGAGAAATGTTTCACTGCTCGCAATATTCCTTGAAATTGTTTGAACTGAATGCCACTCCTCTGTCAGTTACCATTCGTTCTGGGTTACCGAAAATGTTCTCCAAGAAGGTTAACTTTGATAAAACCTCTTCCGTTGTCGTTGATTTCACTGGAAAAATCCAAACGAATTTGGTAAAAGCATCCATAATTAGAAAAAGGTGTTTGTAGTTCTTAGCCGTAGACGGCATAGGTCCAAGATGATCCAAGTGAACGGTATGTAACGGTACTTCAACCTTTGTAATTGCATTTAGGTATCCTTCCTGCTTACCGCCTTTCTTTGCTGATAAAATACAGGTCACACAATTGGCTATAACGTCCTTGATTTTCTTACACATGTTCTGGAAATAATAATTTTGCTTTATACGTGTTTGCACTTTGTCTGCGTTGAAATATCCTGCGTCATGAACGCTACTAATTATTTCCCTTTGCATAGCCTTTGGGACCACAAGAAGGTAAGCTCCTTCGACAAATCGATACAGCACTCCGTTCCGGTTTATGTAGTCATCATACTGCTCGCGTTGAAGAATACTGAGAATAAGTTGACAGGATTCATCTCTGCATTGGGCCTATTTGATTCTATGGAGAATGCCCGTATCCACTGTCGCAACCTTCAAAACTCGACTTAATGCATCAACGTGTTGCATATATTTTCCTGGTCTATGATGCACCGTACAGTTGAACTCCTTCAATAACAATGCCTTGCAACCCGTGTACATAACTCCTTCTTCTGCATTGTCAAGTGGAAGGCTTTGCAATCAGCAAAGATTTTGAATACAAGGCCCAAGAGGTAAGTACGTAATTTTTTAACTGAACGTATTATCGCTAATACCTCCAACTCGTAGCTACTGTAATTTCCTTCGACAGGTGTAGTCTTAAAGCTTAGGTAGAAGACCGGATGCAGTGCTTTGTCGTGTCGCTGAAGTAAGACAGCAGCGAGATCGACCTTGCTTGCGTCAGTATGTAACTCCGTGTCCAGCTCCGGATTAAACAGCTTGAGAAACGGTTCCTGACACAGACGGTCTTTCAACTCCAGATATGCGTTCCTTTGTTCGTGACCAAAGCTAAAAACGACCGAACTCTTCCTTGTCATGTCGGACAAAGGCTTAGCAATACGTTTAAAAAAGGTTTTAAAAGGTGGTTTTTATTTGCACATACATTTTCGTTAACATTGTTTTACCTGCAAAGCAAAGTGCTTATCTGCAGGTGGTTGGACATAACATTAATATAGTTTTGAAGTGATTTCAAATTGAAAAGATTAGGTTTAAATACAATTAGTTAATTTTGAAGTTAATAGTATTACGGTGATTTTAAGAATTACTAATATGACTCTACTTTACGTGATGAAATTCAATAAAATGTTTTTTAATCTCTTTTTTCCTTTTTTTAAAATTAAACTTTAAAACTTGAATTAGTGTGTCGAATAATTTTAACAAGACGATGTTGCAAGTTTGATATCTTCTCCAGGTGGGTTTTTGCTGCGTTTCCCCAGGCCAGAATCCCGTATCTCATGCGTGACTCTGCCAACGAGTAGTACACTTGCTTTAGTACCTCCAAATGTGAGTAACGTTTAAGATACACCATTGCAAATATAGTGCTCTTAAGTTGAAGACGCAGTACGTTGATATGCTCACACCACAGGAAATTCTCGTCATTGGTAACTCCGAGGTATTTAATGGTTTTAACTACCTCGGTTCTGCTGCTGCTCCTCAGTAATGGACAACGATCATTTCGATGAAAGATTTGAATAACTTCCGTTGGCTTCGATGGAGTCCGAATATGCATCAACTTAGTTTTATTTGCGTTGATCACCAGGCCGTTGTCATGACACCATTCAGATACAAGGTTGAACTCGTGTTGCAGTATCTTTATGGCTAAGTGCAAGTGCTTGTGTTGCACGACGATTGCGATGTCATCAGCGTAGGCATATGCAGTAGCTTTTTTAAATGTTCTTAATAGTTCATTTGTGAACAGCATAAATAATATGGAACCTTGTGGCACTCCGTATTTGATCGCTCTTTTTTTGCTAAATGTGTCAGATATCTTGACTTGTATTTCTCTTTCACTCAGATAGCTTTTAAGCCAGTTTGCCAGCACTCCTCTCAGTCCTAATTTGTTGACACTTTCCACAAGTTTTTCAGGAGTCAGGGTATCAAACGCTTTGCTGAAATCTATAAAGAGCACAAGTACGTGGTGGTTTTTATTCAGTCCAGCATTCACGACGTTGGTAAATTCCCCCTCTTGCACTTTTGAAAACCAAATTGGTTTGAATGAATCACTTTGTGCTTCGACATAAAACAATTAACACGATTAACAACTACCTCTTCCAAACATTTTTCAACCGCTGGTAGAATTGAAATCGGTCTATAATTCTCCGTATCTTTTTTTATTCCTCCCTTGTATATTGGGCGAATTATTGAAGTTTTCATTAGTTTTGGCACACAGGATTGACACAAACTACGGTTTACGATCTTCGTGATTATAGGAGTGAGACACATAGCATTTATTTTGAGATCAACTGGTCTAATATTGTCTGTTCCAGGACCTTTTTTGTCACTCAGTTGACACAGTATTTCGTAAACTTCAGGCTCTGTTGCTTCCTCTACGTAAATACTTTTTTGAAGTTGCCAGTTCTCATGGTTTGAGGTTTTTGTATCACAGATATGAATGATGTGATGCCGCTTGATTTGAAAACCGCTCCGAAAATTCCTCAACAATGTCTTTTAAGCCATCGGCAGCATTTGGAAAATTACTTTTAATTGCTTCATCTACTGAGCATTTCTTTCTTCCTAGCAGTTCACTCACAATACTCCACGTTTTCCTCGGGTCGTTGTTGGCATTTAAAAACTTTTGTTTGTAGTTTTTGGCTTTTATAAGTTGAATGTTCTTATTGACTGTGTTTCGATATCTTTTGTACTCATCTTCAAACGTCTAACATCTGGGGCTGTTTTTCCACCTCCTATATAACTCATCTCTTTTTTTGCACATTGGGACTATTTCTGGAGTTATCCATGGCTTATGCTTCCGTGTTCTTTTCCTTGTGGTTATTTTACTTGATTCAGCATAAATCTTATTCATTTCTCCTACGAATTTATTGTAGAGTGCCTCAACGTCATTTTCTTGAAGTATATGTTGCCAGTCTGTACTCTGAATAAGCTCATTAACTTTTTGGTGATTAATATTTTTAACCTCGGTTTCACATGGTGTTTCAGAGCTGTTTAGGCTTTTCGTTGCATATAAAACAACGTAATGGTCAGAGAGATCGGTTTCAATTACTGCTGAGAATATTTCACTCTTAGTTATACTAACATATACGTGGTCAATTATCGTCGCTTTGTTATTTAAAACACCAATACGCGTGGGACATTTAATCACGCTTGTTAGCCCTTTGGAAGCCATCATCTCCATGTATTTTAAAACAAGTGAGTTATTCTCATCTCTGATGTTAATATTGATGCCTCCCAACACGATATTCTCATTATTCCCCTTTATAATTCCATCTAATTCTTCAATAAACCTTCCAACACTCGAGCTAGGTCGCCTGTATATTCCATGTACATGCTTTTGTTCACCGTTATGGCATATTTCTAGGTGCATGCCCTCGTAGTTTATTGGGCTAGCTGGTAATATTGTGTAAGTTATATTGTCTTTTATAAATATTGCAACTCCTCCACCTTTCGTCACATCTCGGTTTAAAAATTCGGGATTAAAACCGTCATTGTTATAAAAATTACTTTTTTTTTCGGTATATTGATTTCATTCAACACTAAAATATCGACGTAACATAGCATATTTTCAATTACCGCTATAAATACATCCCACGTTTTGGTGATCGATCTAATATTAAAACTGACACAACAAAAATTCATTTTTTCCAAAAATTTTTTTCGATGCAGCTAACACCATGTATTACCCTAAAGTCAACATCAGCTTCACTATATGTGTTTTCCATATGATTATTTTATTTCGATTCTCTAGATAAGTATGATGTATTGTACAACAACGATGCTTAGTTGTTCATCTTGTTTACATCTTCGCTAGACCCGATGTGTATGGCAAATCCAGTTTCGTTTTTTTTTTGCTAATATTTTGCCGGCTGTTTCCGTATAAACTTTCTAAAAAAACCCGTTAAACCAAGAAAACTCTGGAGATTTTTTAAATTTGTTGGTTCTGGAGAATTTCGAACAGCTTTAGTTTTTTCGATTGACGGCCGAATCGAACCATTTTCCACGATGTTGCCCAGGAATTCAATTGTTCGCGTGACAAAATTACATTTTTCCCATTTGATTATGAGTCCGTTCATTTCCGCAACGTTTAGCACTAGCTTCAAAATTTTTAAGTTGTCTTCTTCATTTTCCGACGGGATTATTAAATCGTCCATATAAATGAGGAAAAGTTTCTTGCGGACTTGGTCTTTGAAAACTGTTTTTATAAACCTTTGAAAGACTGACGGCGAACTACAAAGGCCAAACGGAACTTTGCTGAATTCATATTGAGCTTCGGCGTAACGAACAATGTAAACTTTCGGCTTTCGGGATGAGTATCGACATGGAAAAACCCGTTTTTAAGGTCTAAGCTGGTAAAAACACGCGCGTTATAAAGATTCTCCAGAATGTCCTCAATTATCGGTAATGGGTATCTATCTTTAACAATCTTGGAGTTCAATTTTCGATAGCTACCGTCCTTTTTCTTCGCGAGGACAATCGGGCTAGAAAAATTGGAGTTACTTGGTATTATAATTCCTTCCGCGAGCCAGTCCGATACTTAGGAAGCCACTGCGTCTTTTTCCTTAGGCGCTAACCGTCTAGGACGATGAAATACTGCCCTTTCGTCTTCCAGTACAATTTTCATTTCCACTCACGATTTCTCCGGTTTTTTGGCTTGTACCAATCAATTAAACTCGAGATTGTCTCTTTTATTTGCGTATTTTTTATTATGTCTATGTTATATACTTTTTTATTTTCTGATTCTAGGGTTTGCGTATCAATTTTAATTATATCGTTTTCGTAATTCGTGTCATTGCAGCCTATTACAATATTAGCATATTGTAAGATTTCTGTACCGATTATTACGTTCTCAGACATCCACTCATCATTAACAACATCAAAAGTTAAAATGTAGG
Source organism: Volucella zonaria (assembly GCA_963966105.1). Lineage (NCBI taxonomy): Eukaryota > Metazoa > Arthropoda > Insecta > Diptera > Syrphidae > Volucella > Volucella zonaria. The sequence continues at coordinate 141,682,129 of OZ014530.1, read as the reverse complement.
GTATCTCATCGATAATAACTACCATTTTCACGGCACCGATTGATTTATAAACTGTTTGCCCTATTCCTGTTTTCAGTGTACACGCACTATCAAATTGTTTATTCAATTTTAAAAATACAGAGTTCTTTATAAGGCATAGCTGACTACCTGTATCAAATAACGCATCTAACAAAAGTGTGTCTATCCTTATTTGCATACGAACTGTAGGGGAAGAGACTCTGTGTACCGTTGAAGAACTCGGGCCCTGGTTTCTTTTTGGACAATTTTTCGACAAATGGCCATCAAATTCATTGCAGTTGAAACCCTTAGCTTTATGAGGACATGCGAGTGCGGCATGTCCTTTGGCCCCGCATGTAATACAGCGTTTTTGAGTTTGAAAGTCTTGCGTTGAACTACCCGCTTTTTGAGTGCCGCCATAATTTGTAAAAGCTTGCGATGATGAACCTGGTTTTTGCGCATGGTCTAGGCTTCGTTGTTTTTTCATTTGAAGTTTCATTTCATCGTAAATTTTAAATTTTGCTTTTAAATCTTCGAATGTTTTTGCGTCGTACAATTATACCGGACACGGTGTAAGAAAGTAAGGATTTTTCGTCGATATTATCCTTATTAGCTATCAACTTCATTTGAAACATATATTCCAGATATGTCTCATTACTATTTTTTCGTCGTGATTCAAGCTGACGATGAGTCAATAGCCCCGAGGTAGTTTTAGCAAACTCTTTCTCTAGCGCAGATTTCAAGTCTTTCCAAGTATGAATGCTTTTCCCTCGCATATAAATAATTTTGAATATCGTTCCACTGACATACCGACGAAATGTCCTCAAATTCTTTCAGCCAATCGCTAATATGTTTCCCGCCCTCGCCATTAAATGATTCTAACGAATCTTCCACGTCTTTAAATTGTTTTGTGCCATCTCTAACGTATTTTCGTTTATTTCGGTTATATCAGTACTATTTCCGGTGCTTGTTTCAAACTTTTTGTCCTCACTGTTAGCGTTGTTTGTACCGTCAACGATGGTTAACACGTTTGCGTTGTTTGATCTGCCGTTTTCGCCCTCGTACTCTCCTTTATCCTTTTCGCTATCGTCGCCTTCACAATCAATGTCTTCTTGTTCTTCGTCTGTACTTTCCTCGCGCCCTACCCCTTCTAAAGCTTGTTCGAGATCTCTAACAAATGCGACTTTTAATCGCTCAACTAAATTTTGCTTAAGTCTATAACTATACGAGAGGCCTCGTCCTTTAAAAAAGCCTGTAGTTGCTTGGTTGATAAATCTTCAAGATTCATTTAGAGACAAGAGCAATTTTTGATTTAAAAAAATGCAAGCAAAATGATACTTATCGTTTTGTGTTTCTCTATGCAAAATGATGATTTGCCGCTTCTTTTGACTATGTTGGACGTTGCGCTGTATAGAAAAAAAACAGCAATTTTTCTTTTTTTTTACTATGCACTGTCACTGATATTTTTTTTTTCTTTTTTTCTTTTTCTTTGATTTTTGATTCTTATTTATTTATACCGCAATTTAATTTATTATGTTCAATATGCATAATTCTGTTTCCACAATGTACTTTTCCAGATTTTCACGGACGCGACGGGGGTTTTAAGACACTTCTGACACCATGTGGGATGGGGATCAAGGGAGGTTTGAAATAAGAACACGTTTCTTTAAGAGTATAATTCAAATGTAGTTTAATTCACTTAAGTGTTAACTTGTTAATTTGTTAATTTGTAGGTATTATATGTAATGGCAAATAATTTAGATTAAGATATGTAACTAGGTTAAGAAAAAACAGACGTATCGTTGCGTAGCGTTGCATTTTAAAGAACAGTAGATTGCGGTAGATTATAGTTTAACGTTTGTAGTTCGCTGCGACGGACTTAGGTTTGAGTTGATAGGCACATTCTGCCTACATACATTCGCCATCGTCGAAAGAAAAAATAACTTCTTACGTCGAATCTATCATATGAGAAACTTGAACCTCTGATTCCCTGGTCATCAGATCCAAACGATCTTACGGCTTTAATACCGGGAAATTCTTTAAGGCATTAATATCTACAATTAATGCACTAGCAGAAAATGCAAGTGGCAAGTTAGGCAACAGAGGGAAGACAATTACCGTAATCAAAACGCAATTTTGGCAACGAAGATCACATGAATACCTCAATGACCCTAAACACCGCTACAAATGGAAACAACAACAGAATGTTATGTTTGTAATCTTAAAGGACGACCATTTACTACCGACGCAGTTGCACCTGGGTAGGACTGTTATTGCATCAGAGGGAGTGGCAATGTGATACGAGTGGTGGAAATAATAACTTCTAGCGGTTTACTCAAGAGACAAATACAGAAATTGGCACCATTACCAGTAGACGATAATCCACCTCTACCAGTGCATCTAGAAGGACAACCAGATCCAGAAACCAGTTAATTCACGGTTGGACAAAGACGAAGTACCAAAAAAAATAATAAGGCAATCATTGAGTTCCACTATTGCAACGATCCTTTTGACTCTGATTACGCTTCCCTTGGGTAAGGGAGTTAATGTCGAACTAGTGCCATTCAACTCACAACCAGGAATTTATTTTGAAAATAAAGGAGCATCCAACATATTGTCTAGTGAATGGAATATTATTGCTTACTATGATATGGAACTCTACGCAAAGGAACTTCAGCTTTTAACAAATGCAACTGATTCATTAAGACACCTATGTAATCTTATGAAGCCCAAATAATGAACTACTATCAACACCATCCTGTGGTAACCGGATGAAACGAGGTGCCTTATACTTTGTAGGAAATGTGGCCAACGCGTTATTCGGGGTACTAAATTCAGAATATGCGGACAAATTATCAAAGTCAATTAAGGGAATCCAAACCAATGAAGAATTACTTTTAAGCCACATTTAAAATCAGACATCATTCCTCGCGGCCACTATGGATATCATGAACCGTAATCGAGAAGCAATATCAACCCAATTTACAGCTATGTCCGCCCTCTTTAATGAAGTAACCCGCCAAACGAATAGCATCTCCCGGGAACTATATCAAGACAAATTAGCTCAAAGTTTTATATCGCTTGCGATGCAAAAACTCACTACCATATCCAATTCCCAGGCTCCCTATTAGATGTTATAACGCACAGTCAACATGGAAAAAGGAGCATTTACCATCATTAGTAAAGCTTCCTGCACCTTACTTGGATATCACAACCCTTTACAACTTGATGACTCTAAAGGGAAAAATATTACCACATCATGCAATTTTCGAAATCAAAATACCATTAGTATTATCAGAAGACTTCGAGATATTTCTAATACCGGTACCAGTGCTGATAATTGGAACTTTCACCGCCATACAACCATCCTCGCCATACATAATAATAAACCTATGTACATCGAGAACAGTACTATTCACTTTCGGAAGGAGATATGAAGGATTGTTTGTCAATTAATCATGAGGAGTATTTATGCAAGCAAGGTGGTCCCTTACATCACATGGGTTCAACCGCCAGTGTATGTAAGATTTCCTTCTTTAATAATCTACCTGAGTTTGATAAATGTCGAGTACAAAAATGTGAGGATGGCCCTTATTGGATCCAACTTCACAACCCAAATGAATATATTTACGCCTTACTACGAGAAACCACTCTAAATGTTGTATGTGGCTAAAACACAACATATGTCACCATACGAGGATCAGGTATTGCAAGGCTGCAGAAATATTGTATAATGAAACAGCGATTCGTAACAATCCGAGGGTATAATATGTACCCTTCGGTCACAAGATTGTCATTCAGCCCGCTAAGCACCATAATTCCAGTTCAAGGGACAACTCTAACTTATCCGCAGCAATTGTACCTACATCACATCGCGAATATCGAAGTATTGAAACAGAGTGCGGAAAAGTTTCGCAATGAGCTACCAACTGGCCTGGAACATCACGAAATTCACCATACCATGGGACATGCTGGGGTGCTAATAGCAGTTTTAATTATCATCTTTTTGGTTGTTAAATGCTATCTCAAGGCCAGGAAGACTAGACAAATCCAGCAACCAAACCCAAGAGCACGAGCCGTTATCAGCGACAATCCAAGAAGACAGCAGCAGCAACCCGAAATCCAGGAGGATAGGATACGTAGTAATAGAAGTCTTAAACAGAAGAATTATGTATTGTAATACACCTAAGAAAGAAAATTTTTATTATTGTTGAACCATCTGTTTAACTGCGGGCAGAATGTTAAACTCACAATTGTAATATAATTACCTTGTATTACTAGGTCGCACAGAAAAATAAACAAATCAAATTCCATTGCCACCTCAGGTTGAATAACCTCTGGGTTCATTCGCTTTAAAAGGAATTTAAATTCAGCAATTTTAGATATTGGTTTAGCTCTTATAGTACGTTTACACCGACCCGAAATTCAACATTTCGAAATGAACCGCTGCTGTCAGCTACTACTCGTACCTCGCGTTTTCTTTCGTTTGAAACTAGAAGTGTGATTACATCAAATAACATACTTAGTGCTTTATAAATATGAATTTGAGTAATAATTCAGAAGTTTTTGATATATGGTATTCTTGACTCAATATAGTGGACTTGATGTTGCGATGAATATAATATTCCCGAAAACCAACCGGCTACGTAGACAACGTCGCCTAAAATTAATAAATATACTACGACTTATGAAGAGAAGACTGGCAATTGCAAGAGGAATTGTAATGTATAAGCGGCAAAAGAAAGCCTGGACTCTGGTAAGTAATTAAATGCGAGATGATGAAGATGTGCACCTTTCCTAAAAAAAAAAATATTATTCGCAGAAACGTACCAGTACTTTCTGGGAACAAGAAGTGCCCGCAAAAGACAACGAATTTTTAAAGGAAAATTTTCGTATATTTTCGTGTATTCCATTGCAAAAAAGAAATGTTTTTTTTTATTTTATTCAATATAGTCCCCTTTTAGTTTGATACACTTATTCCAGCGATTTTCCAACTTCTTGATCCCGTCCGAAAAGTAATTTTCCGGAAGGTCTGCAAAATACTCCTCCGTAGCGTCGATGATTTCCTCGCGTGAGCTGAATTTTTTATTGATGAGCCATCTTTTGAGGTTTGGGAAGAGATAATAGTCCGAGGGATCCAAATCCAGTTACCAATCGACGCCAGAAGTCCGCCTGATTCCGCATCAGCAAGTCCAAACACTCTTTCGAAGTGCTCTCGCGTTCGTGTTTTTGGTCAGGAGTGAGCATGCGTGGCACCCAGCGGCAGGATAACTTTTTCATATGCAGAATATTGACCACAATATGGCGTGTGCGCTCAGTACTAATCTTTGTGGTATCTGCTAGCTCGCGCACCTTCACTTTCCGGTCAGCCAACACCATTTCATGTATTTTTTTGACATTGTCTTTTGTAACCGCATCGGAGGGTCTGCCACTGCGGAATTGATCGGTAGTGGAGTTGCGGCCACCACGAAACTCTCGAAACCAATATTTTACGGTGTTATCTGACGAAGCATTAGCCCCATAATATTTATCCAACTTTTCTTTTGTTTCCTTCGCCGTTTTGCCTCTCAAAAAATAATGTTTTATGAGAGAACATTTGGCATCAACATGATGCCAAACACGTCAACAACAATCAGCTGTCAAAACAAAACTAAAGACAGTATCGCACTGAAATTTAGCATATCTGCCTAAATATGAACGGACTTCAAGGCACCATAACCTTTTTTGCAGTAGCAGAGGCGGCATTCTGGTGGTCAAGGAGGTTACTTTTCACCCCACCGCGAAATACTATTCCGACCAGCTGGATTTTTATGCGGACTTCAGCATTACGGCAACCGTTGCTCCCGTAGCAGTTCGCAAGCTGTAACTGTTAGTGTTATGCAACCAAGACTTCTGCTTGATGATGATCCTAGGGCCATTAACTTATGCTTCCATCTCCCCGGCGCTTCGGGAAGGTTAACCGGCTTCTAGATTTCTGTTGGTCTCTTCCCCTATTTGCGTGTTAACACGGTGAGATAAAGATGTCCTATTTTATTGCAGTTCCAGCAGCGCATTCTTTATCTAACCCGTGGAGTATCTCGCTCTTATCAGTAAGTGTTGCGCAGGAGCATTCAACAGATGCTGCTTCCCTGACGAAATGTGTTCTTTTGCAAGCCTGATTGTCTGCTTCCATCGCCAGAGCCAAGGCAAGTGCTTCAGAAAGGGTTTTTTTCCCGGCCATCCTTACTGCTGACTGTAGCTTGGAATCTGCAATTCCCCTGAATTGTTGACAGGAAGACCTGCGGTGGGGTATGACAAATGTGCCAGTCTACTCACGTCTGCTTGCAACTACTGCAGTGTTTCTCCTGGTTTCTGCAATCGCTGTGCAATTACGAGAGGCGTTCAAACTATTCTCAGTATCGGGGTGAAGCTGGGGTTGCATATATAAATTGACTTATTTATCAAGTAACACTATTATTTTAGTGCATTCATGTAAAATTTCATATAAATATGATTATTAATTCGCGTTTTATCTCTAGTTAAACAGAATCATAATGGCAACTGAGACGATGATGGTGAAAATTGAGCATCGCGCTGTAATTAAATTTCTCACTAATCAAGGAAAAAGTCAAAAAACTATTCATGAAGAGATGGTGGCTATTTACCAGGGTTCCGCACCTTCATTATCAACTGTGCAAAAGTGGTCAAGTGAGTTCAAGAGAGGCAGAGAGAGCATTGAAGACGACCCCCGCTCCGGCGCCCCGGCTACTGCTTGTACGGGAGGGAGAAAGCATCAAAGAAGTCGAAAAACTTGTTCTTGAGGATGCCCGAAAATGATGGCAGAGATCACCAAGTTTTCAATTGGTACCATTCACACCATTCTTCATGACCATCTTAACCTTTCAAAGGTCAGTGCAAGGTGGGTGCCACGAATGCTCACAGCGCCTCAGAAAAAAAGTGAGAATCGCATGCTGTAGAGAGCTTTTGGAGATGTGTAGTGAGAACGCGGACGGTGTTATGGATCGAATTGTTACTGGGGACGAAACATGGGTCCACCACTATGACCCTGAAAGCAAACAAGAGTCCATGCAGTGGCATAAAAAAGGAACAGACCCCCCGAAGAAGTTCAAAGTCACTCCGTCTGCCGGGAAGCTCATGGCCACAGTTTTTTGGGACTCAAAGGGAATCTTGCTCATTGAGTACAAAAAAAAAGGTGAAACCATCAACGCCACATCCCACGCTTCCACTTTGCATAACTTGCGGGAGGAAATTAAAAAGAAAAGACGGAGTAAACTCGCAGCGGGTGTGTTGCTTCTTCATGACAACGCTCCTGTTCACACGGCGCGAGTTTCCAAGGCTGCTGCGCGAGATTGTGGTTTCGAAGAAATCCAACACCCACCCTATAGTCCAGACCTTGCCCCTAGTGATTATTTCCTATTTCCGGATTTGAAAAAATGTCTTCGTGGAAAAAGATTTTCGGATGATGAAGAACTCAAGTCGGCAATAAATGGAGAAAGAGGAAATTTATTTTTTTGAGGGTTTAAAAAAGCTTATCTCAAGATATAATAAATGCATTGATGTTAGGGGAGATTATATTGAAAAATAAAAACAATTTAAATTGAATTCGCATTTTCCTTCATATCGATACCGAGAATATATTGAACGACCCTCGTAGACCTTGTAAACCTTTTGCATGTGGCTATCCCCAAACTGTTTCCTGATAGCCTGTACCACAGATAATAAACTTACCCAGATATCGCATCCCCATACAAAAAAATTTTGATGTTTACCAACGATGGGTAAACAAAAAGCTTTTCTGCTTCGCTAAGAAAAAAAAACGGAAAATAAATTTTCTGTGCGAAAAGCTTTTTCTTTTGCTACGCTTCGTACCGTCTGCGACCTACGACTGCGAAACACAATTTTATTTATACAAACATGTGTATGTACATTAGGGTGACCGCAACGTTCGAAGAAAATTTTTTTTATGATTTTTTTACGGGGGAACCACATAAAATGATCAGACTTTACAGATTTTAACATAGCCAAAATTTGAGATCGATTGGATAACGCTAAATGGTGCCGACTCTCGCTCAAAGTTTTTAAAATCTCTTTTTTTTCTGTTTTGCGAATTAAATAAGCTCTTGCTCCCAAACAGCTAATCCCATTCTCACTATTTATATGCTTAATGAAATGTAGTCCCGTTACACATAATTCACATTAGAAATAATTCTATTGTCACTTACAACAATCTTGTCAGTTGCCAAATGGCTTTCGAATGGTTAATTTTGATTATTTACCAATAGTGCAAGTTCGAACATTTCAATACAACAAATTCGCGGTTTTTATTGTATTATTATTTTTTCAATACAATAAATTAACTTATAATAAATTGTGAGTCTTATTTCTGTTGTGTTTTCTATAGTACTTTTAGTAATGTTAAGGATTTTACAGTTATTTATTGTGTTCTACTGTTCTTTGATATGGGATCTACACCGAACATGAAAAGCGGAACCCGTGAAAAAATATTTCTTATCGGCTATGCGTCTCACCAAATAACAGGTTGTAAATTACCCTCAAATCGTCAAGTCTTAGCAACATTATTTTTCAATTTACGGACTGTTAAATCAGCGGGACTTGTCATTCGATAAGTATTTATTTTTGGGGAAAAAGCTAGAATTCCATCAAAATACGAAAAAGATGCAATTATAAAACTGGAGAAGCTTTATAATGAGTGGAGAAATCACCAACGAAATAAAAATAAAACCCTTGAAAGCATAAAAAACAAAATCAAAGAATTTGCCTTAAAAATGGACGATCTCTTTGACGTAGCCCATCAAGATGCCTTGACTATGATGGAACCAGAAGGTAAGGCTTTTCTTTTGAAATAGAGAGAAACAGGTCTTCGAGGTTATATGATTGGAGTCGATCTTCGGTTCACTCGAGCTGAAGAGGAAAAGGCTAAAAGGATACAGAGAAACTGAAGCGCAAAATTGAAGAATTTAGTTTTGATATCGGTAAGCTTGACTTTCATAATTACTCGATCTCTTACTACTCTTGCTCTGATTTTAAAAGACACTGACAATGAGAAGGAAGTACAGGAAGAAGAGGAGTAGGATGCTGAAGAGGTCCATCAATTTGGGGATACCAGCAATCTGCGAATTGGGATATCTCAGGCTGCCACCGAAGTTTTTGGACCTTCTCATAGCAAAAAAATGAGGTATAGTCGTGGAGTGAAAGAGATTTTAACAATGAAACTCTCTATGTTGTTAGATCGATGTAAGGTATCCGATAGAAATGCTTCTCGTATAATTATATCTACAATTGAAGCACTAGGAGAGAATCCAAATGACTTTTTTAGCCGCTTAAAAATAAATGCAGAATTTTTGAAAGAATCTCCAAATTTTTGGGCTGAAAACTCGAATTTTAAAGAAGGTTTCAGAATAGTTCGATCACTTAAGGTCGTAAATGATTTGGCAGAACGAGGAGTAAAATTAATAACTGATTTTAATGACCTCTTAAGAGAGATCAAAAGCAATATGTCCTCCACGTAGTCAGTGAGTGCCGAAAATTGTATCCCAATGTTATGTAAATCTCTGGATTAGATTATTTTTTTATATATATTTATTTCATTTATAATAAGGTATCAATTATGTAAAACATGTTATTAAAGAAATTTTGTACAAGAAAAGTGTTATGTGGTTCGTTTTTTATGACAAAGCAAATTTTATAAAAAAAACCCATGGTTTATCAATATTGCCCGAACTTTCTGCTTCAACGCAAATTATTTTATAACATTTATATTTAGCGTTGTTAAGAAAAGTCTTACCTTTTATTTATTGCATAAATAGTGAGAATTGGGTCAGTAGTTCGGGAGCTAGAGCTTTTTTTCTTCGCAAAACACAGAAAAAACTGCGATTTTTGAAACTTAGAGCGAGAGTCGGCACTATTTACCGTTATCAAACCGAGCTCAAATTTTGGCTATCTAAAAATCTGCAAAGGCTTATCATTTTATGGGGTTCGCCCGACTCATTTTCGAAAATCTATTTCTTGTGGTCACCCCAATGTACATATATTCATATGTAGGTACGTATTTTCCCTTTTCACTTTGCTGTATTGGCCGAAGTTTCGATCTGTGTAGATCTGCGGTGTGGTAAAAAATATTTAAATTGTATTTTTTCGAAGTGAAGAGCGATATTTTACTGTGTGTGTCCAGTAAAAATGTTGAAGAGTTAATCTAGGAAAGGTAAAATATATTATTTAAGTTTATTTCAGGTTGATTAGGTACCTTGGTACTTACAAATACAAAAAAGTTGCGAAAAAAAATCGACTTAGAGGAAATGTCGTGGCGAATAAAGTGCGCTATTGTATGCTGCAATGCAACAACTGCCCAATTTCCAGAAAGGAAAATGATTAGATTTCCTAAAAAGGGAACTAAGAAATATAATGAGTGGCTAGCACAGGCAGAAGAATCCCGTGAAAAATCCCGTTGAAGATCATAAACGGCCATACATTTGTAGTAATTTGAAATTTTTTTCGGGAAAAAAAATTAAAACACGACGCTGTTCCTACACTTTTAATGAAAAGGAGTGAAATGTTTTTGGAATGACAATGAACTTGCTTTTGAGCCTAAGAAAGCCATAATAAACTACTCTAATCGCAAAAGATTAAAAGTGCAAACGAGTACCGATATATCCATTGATGAACTAAATGAAGTTTCAGCACTTATAGACTACAACAGATCTATAGATTTCATAGACTTTGTATGCAAGAAATTCGAAGCGAAAACAAAAAAGCCATTTTTTTATATTCAACTAATAAGTAGACTGAAAAAAATTAACAAAATCCTCAAAGAGAGAGCTAAAAAAAGTGTGAAATTCAGAAATATCCTGGCAATTAAAGTCCACAGACTAAAAAAAGGTAAAGCACAGCTTAGAGAATATCGAAAGCAAACAATAGAAGAAAAAATATATTTCTTACACGATATTGTTGAAGTAAAAGTTTATTGGAAATTTAAAGAGATTGCACATTTGAATTCTGTTGTAACGTACAATAAGTGATACCAACCTACAATATCATATGAACTAGATTGTGCCATACACGTTGGGTATTGCCAGCTATTTTCAACACGCCCCCTCAACGTGGATGTCACTTACATTTTGATAACTAAAAAAAATAACAGTAAATTCTCATTTCAATTTCAAAAACATTATTCAATAAAATCGTTATTTCAAATTTAAGTTCAAAAATCGTTAATTTTAATTTAAGAGCTTAATACATTTATCGTGTTTAAGTCTCACTAAATTCCTTGTTAAAACATCGGCTACATTATCTTCTGATGGACAGTATTCTAATACAATTTTCTGACTCTTTATTACCTCCTTGATGTGATGGTATCTTATGTCGATATGTTTACTTCGCTTGTGAAGTACTGGATTACTTGCCAACTTCTGCGCCCCCTGGTAGTCGATGTGTACTACTACTGCTTCGCCATTTGACCATCCGACCTCCATCAGCAGTCTTCGAAGATAAACAGATTCCTTTGCAGCTTTCGACACAGCCATATACTCTGCTTCAGTGCTACTCAATGCTACAGAGTTCTGCTTTCTCGACTCCCTGCTTATCGGTGAATTGCCAATGAAGAAAACAAATTTAGTGAATGACTTCCGATCAAAATTATCGCCACCCCAATCAGCATCAACGTTGCCATTTGTAAGATATCATTCTCTTTATCTAGCTCAATGGTGTTTTGGATCTCTTTGTCGACCTTACGTTTCTTCAATTTCTTCTTTTCTCCTGCCGTTCTTCGGGTTCTTCCACTTCAATTTTTATTTCAACCTTTGGTTCAGCTTCATTTTCTGTCTCTTTTGGAGGAGTCTCTTCTTGCATTGTTAGAATTGAATTTTGCAATTTCTGCAGCATCCCTGATGGACTCCTTTTTCACCTTGCCACATGTAACTTCCCAGAATCCTGTATGCACTAGAACACTCTTCATTTGTATGCTCCACACATCGTAATTGGATTCGTCCAATTGCTCTATTTGGAAATAATTCATTTTCAATTAAAAAAAAAACTTTTAGAGAGCACTCCTGGGCCCATAACCTGTTGAAGTAAAAGTTTATTGGCGAATGAAATTTAAAGAGATGTCACATTTGAATTCTGTTGTAACGTACAATAAGTGATAGCAACCTACAATATCATATGAACTAGATTGTGCCATACACGTTGGCTATTGCCAGCTATTTTCAACAGATATAAATAAAAATTCGAAAACATTTGCGAACTCATTTTATCACAAGGCAAACGACAATTTACCAAGAAGAAAGGTGGATTTGCCAATGTATATTTTTCCGCTCGTCGTCTGGATATAATTTTTTTCGCGGTGAGCTGCAATTGCACTTGCCATACCCAGCTTCATTGCATAGATGGATAAAACTTAAAAGTTTATCTCCTGGTCTAAACGAAAATGTTTTTGAGGAAATATAAAAAAATGTTTTAACATTGGATCCAAAAGACAAAGAAGTCATTTTAATATTTTAATAACATGAGATGAGTATCCAGGCGAATTTAACATACAACCAATATAAAGACATAGTCGACGGCTTCGTTGATTATGGAGAAAATCAAAGATTAGATTTGTGTGCGAAATCAATTTGTGTATTCATGATTCGTGGTATATGTGGTAAATATAAACAAGTGCTTTATCATGTGATCTGTCAAAGCAATATACCAACAAAGCAGTTCGAAATTGAAGTATATAACTGTATTGACGTATGTAGAAATCTGGGACTAAACGTAAGAGGCATTTGCTGTGACCAAGGCCCTACGAATCGAAGCCTTTTCAATAAAATAAAGCTGGATGAGGACAACAGTTAATTTCTTTATAACGAAAAAAAAAGTGTATGGGATATATGATGTGCCACATTTAATCAAAAGTGTAAGAAACAATCTTTTAAGATCAGACTTACAAACTCTGGATAGAGTTGTAATCTGGAAAATAATTGAATATATCTATAATACAGAAAGAAATAATACCACAAAAATGTGCCCAAAACTAAAATATGCTCATACCATATAAATCCCACAGAATTTCAAAAAAATTATGTACTTAGCATAGAAATTTATTCAAGGGCTTGCGCAATTAATGCGTTACAGCCCTTGAATAAATTTCTAGAGAAAATTGCACAGTTTGAGCAACCAACAGCAGAATTTATAAATAAAATCATTAAAATATTTGATTTATTAAATGGAAGACCTGCCCTTATTCGAAATAACTCAAATATTGGATTTTTAAAAGAAATGCAATCATATTTAAAACAAATTCAGCCAATCAATGCAAAATGTAAACCCTTCTGCTTTAAGGGCCTGATTACAACAATTGAAAGTATTTTAATGATAAGAAAAAGAATTATTCAATGATTACTGTGAGTTACATTACATATATATATGTTATCAAGTTCAATCAGGACCCACTTGAAAACCTTTTTGGAAAAATAAGAGCAAGAAATTTTAATCAAAATAATCCAAACGCGTCTGAATTTGGCTCATTACTGGCCAAAGTTATGGCTCTAAAGTTTTTGTTTAAGTCAAAATTTTCTAATTGTGAAGAAGAAGATTCTGAATATTTACAAGATTGGAATGCTGTGTTGGATACTGAAAATAAAACAAAGATTGTCCTAACACAGGAGCAAGAGAAAAATGAAAACATATTCGATCTAGCCAAATATTGTGAATCCGAACTTCTAGCACTTACTAGATGAAGACACGATTTCAATAAAAATGACAGAAATGAATGACATAGCCATAAGGTATTTTGCAAGTTACCGTTTTTTTAAAACACTTAAAAAAATGAAGGCAGTTTGTGAGAACTGTGTCAAAGAAATGACAAAGGACAAGAACAATTTCGATCTCACGGACATATTGAACAAATTGAAAGAATATGAACACTCGAATGAAAATCCAATCTGATGGCCAGACAAGTACTTCAAAATATGTGAACTTCATATACAAATATTTACCATTTGCTTTCAGAAATGTCCATTTGCATCTAATCTTAGAGAAAATATAGTGTATCAATGTATCTCAAAAAAAATTTGAACTATCCACATTGGTTCATCCTTCAAAATGCGCCATAAGGTGGTTCTACTGACCCCAAAATGCTGAGCGAGGTGACGATACGACACATGTGGGTTCTCGGCAACACTCTCTCTTACCGCTTCAACCAATTTATTGGAACGTCTTGGGCGTTGATAAACGGCATGTCGTTTGCATTTGTTTCCGTATAAAGTGCAACTGACTCAAAGAATATTGCCGACAAACCGTCCACGTCGCCTGGAATACGGCCAAACAGTCACTCGAATGATTGACACAACCTGATTTTTTGAAGCAAATTTTGATGACGGACGAGGCCCATTTCACACTGTCTGACGCCGTTATCCAGAAAAATTCTCGCATTTTGTGAGCAGAGAGTTCACACGAGATCCATGAAACACCATTGCATGATCAAAAAGTAATTTTTTGGGCCGCCATTTGCGCCAAAAACATCATTGGGCAATTTTTCAGAGAAAGCGAAACAGTCGATAGGAACCGATATCGGTGGATGTTGGTTCATTGTGTCTACCCACAAATGTGTGAAAAAGGTCTAGACGGTTACTGGTTTCAACAAGACGGTGAGCCATGCCACACTGAAAATCAAACAATGCGGTTTCTGTAATGAAAATTCCGTGGACGTGTGCTGTCAAAAAATGGCCACATTGGCTGGCCAGTAAGATCTCCAGATTTGACAAGCCCGGAAATCTTTTTGTGGGGTTATTTGAAAAGCGGAGTATACGCCAGCAAGTCTCAGACTATTGACATAAACATTCGTGCCGAAATCGTGTTGTGTTCAAAACCTAGTCCAAGTAAATTGTAAAGAACTAAATTAGATAAAAAATAGCTCATATATGGAAATCGGCTGTGCTTTTTTTTAAAAATTTATTCAATAATCACATACCGACATAAAAGATGGTGCACCCTGCAACAGGTTCAAAAAGGGGTAGATTGGACAAAAAAGTTGGTAGATTTAACAAAAAGGGTGGTTGATTTTATAGCATTGACATTTGTAATTGGTACATGCACCCTTCTCCCCTCTAAAAAATAAAATATTGTTACTCATGATGTGATATCCGGTTGCATGTGAACAGCGTCATCTATATTTGAAATGCAGAACATTTCTATGTCTAAGACTCAACCATTGGAGAATGGAGATTTTTATAGAATTTTCTAGTAAACTGGAAATTTGTGTGAAAGGCTGGACGGTACAGAATATTCTCGAAAGATGTCAGGGGTGTATAAATATCAGCATCCCGAAAGATATGCAAGTTAGTTCTAAAGTGGTATTTGAAGAGTAAATTACGAGTAGTGATTAAATGGTTTAAGTAAAAGATAAAGAAAAGTAAAAGTGGTTGAGATAAGCGATTGAATTCTGAATTGTAACTGTATTGAATGAAGTGATAGTATTGAAGGGAATAAGTTCTATCATTTGTACCCACAAGCATTTTACATTGGTGGCAGAAGTGGGATAGGACTTAATAAGTGTAAAAAAATAAGAAGTGTTTTTGTGATTGTGGTAAAGCGGTAATTGGTCGAAAGCTATTGTAATTGAGCCTCGTTCAACTCAAATCCGAGTTGAGTGAGAGAAAGCTCAGCTCAGCGCTAGTGGAGGAAAGAGCGACTTGGTGCCTCGACTTCAAGACGCTTTGCACAACGAGGGCCATGATCTCGATACATATTGCTTTCACGTTGACGAGGAAGAACAGATAAGTACCTTCAGTGGTATGGATGCGTTGATCCAACTTCTCTTGATAAAAATGGACGAACAGAATTAAAATCAAGACGAACAAAAGCTGGACGAACAGAATGATTCGATTAACAAAAGAAAAATCTAGACAAACAAAGGAACAGCCTGCACGCTCTTCAACAAAAAATGGATGAATAAAAGAATAATCTGGAAAGACAAAAAACATTTTACAGCAATATTTCGACGAAATTGATGTGTGTCATCAATATGAATAGAGAACTATGTTGAACAAATGGACAACAAAGTTGAGTAACTGGCAAAATGGTTCGACACATTGCGAAAACACAAACTTTCCAAGGAGAAAAGAGTTGAAGCTTCCCTCATCTGATGGCGAGACCTCATGGTCTACTTATAAGGAGCAGTTTGAAATGGTTGCTTGTGCGAACAACTGGGACAATGAGAAGTGCTTTGCCCTAACAATGGCCTCGGTAGGTCTTGCTGCAGAGTTATTGTAAACAATAGACATCGAAAAGCATAAAGATTATGTGGTTTTAGTACAGGCACAGATAATAAACTTACCCAGATGTCGCATACCCATACAAAAAAATGTTGATCTTTTTGGCGATGAGCAAACAACGATGGGAAAACAAAAAGCTTATCTGCTTCGTAAAGGAAAAAAAACGGAAAATAAATTTTCTGCGCAAAAGCCCTTCCTTTTGCTTTGCGAAAAGCTTTCACCACCAGCGTAGAGTTTGTGACATACCCACGGCGAGGAAATATACACAGTAAATTAGGGTAGTTTAAGATCAGGAACAATTTTAATGCGATCTGCGATGATGTTAAGAATTTGTAGGTACGGTACAAAAAATTTAAATAGTAGGTACGGTAGGTATTGTAGGCTAACTCTATTTTATTTTACTTTATTCATATGTACGTAGGTTTGTACGTGTTATACGATTGAGGGCGAGACAAATAATTATGTTTATTTATTTCCTAATTACTTGAATGCATCTGTCTTTTACAAATCCTTGTGGTACTCCTACTCTCATTTAGAGTATGTTTGATGTTTGGTCCTTACATTTTACATAATAGAAGAGGTCTGATAGGTAGCCATAGCCACTCTTTTATTATTTTTTTGTTCATAGACGTTAAACAATATGAAATAAAATGAAATCTGCTCTTAGCCCACTTTAGTTAAAGGCATTTAAGTATGTGCAAATGCATTTGTAAAATATTTTTGTCTTTAGACATTTACATAATACACTGTCTTAACCAAAGTAGTTTCTAGGGGACACGAACACGGATGTGGCAGAATATTGACCCCACCACCTCCCTTACCGCACCGCCGGCTTAGTTTTTTTTTCAAATATTCATACATTATGTACATATGTAAATATTTATTTAAGTTCACATATTCATTAAATTTTGCAACTTTTTTGTCTTTTGTTTTGGATTCCTTTTCTTGTTTATGCTCTTGTCAATAAACCACTTACAATTTTTCCAAAGCAGAACTACCACAAGGGGATTGACTGTATCAATTTTGTGCGAATAACATTTAATTTGTCGTTTCAAAACAAATTTGGATAGTGCAAATTTTTTTTGAGATACATTGATACACTATATTTTCTCTAAGATTAGATGCAAATGGACATTTCTGAAAGCAAATGGTAAATATTTGTATATGAAGTTCACATATTTTGAAGTACTTGTCTGATGGCCAGACAAGTATTGGATTTTCATTCGAGTGTTCATATTCTTTCAATTTGTTCAATATGTCCGTGAGATCGAAATTGTTCTTGTCCTTTGTCATTTCTTTGACACAGTTCTCACAAACTGCCTTCATTTTTTTAAGTGTTTTAAAAAAACGGTAACTTGCAAAATACCTTATGGCTATGTCATACATTTCTGTCATTTTTATTGAAATCGTGTCTTCATCTAGTAAGTGCTAGAAGTTCGGATTCACAATATTTGGCTAGATCGAATATGTTTTCATTTTTCTCTTGCTCCTGTGTTAGGACAATCTTTGTTTTATTTTCAGTATCCAACACAGCATTCCAATCTTGTAAATATTCAGAATCTTCTTCTTCACAATTAGAAAATTTTGACTTAAACAAAAACTTTAGAGCCATAACTTTGGCCAGTAATGAGCCAAATTCAGACGCGTTTGGATTATTTTTATTAAAATTTCTTGCTCTTATTTTTCCAAAAAGGTTTTCAAGTGGGTCCTGATTGAACTTGATAACATATATATATGTAATGTAACTCACAGTAATCATTGAATAATTCTTTTTCTTATCATTAAAATACTTTCAATTGTTATAATCAGGCCCATAAAGCAGAAAGGTTTACATTTTGCATTGATTGCACAAATACGAATGAACAGCGTCACTATAATTGACCTTTCAAAAACATACTACTCAAGCCAATCGGTTGATAAATGTCAAAGTTATTCAATGTTTACATACCGATATAAAAGATTGCGCACCCTGTAGGTACATATCCTTTTTCCAATAATCTTGTAAATTGTTCAAGGAAATAGTTCCCGTATGGAGGAGCAACCCCAAAAACATTCTCAACTCACAGATTTTTAACTCTTGCCAATTAGTTATTCTCCAAATTTCACTTACCTGACAGAAGTATTTTATTTGCTTGAACATTTGTTTCTGCACATATCCTTGTAAGAAACTCTTCGGAAAAAAAAATAAAAAAAAAAGTCTATTGGATTTGCTCCGTTAGTCGCACCATAAAATTCACACTTTAGTGAACTCTAACCCCTCAAGATGAATATCGTGGTGCATCAGAAGTAGAACTTGTTGGTGAAAGTTGGTTTTATTATGATGAATATTTCGTGACGCCAACAATATTGACCGTGGGATTTCGAAAAAGTATCCCTGTACACGATGATATAATTCAGAAGTTTCATGTCGTGTTTGTAAAGGCGTCAGCTGCTCGTTATCCTCTGATGAATAGCCATCTTCATCTTCGCTAAAATCAAAGTCGTCATTGTAGTCTTCTAATGCTTTCAATCTTTCATTGTCTTCCATGAAAACCTTTTGATTTTTGGGCTTGATGGCCTTACTGCGTCAGCCATATTGGCTCACAGAAATATCACAAGCAATTAAAAACCAGCACAATGTAACCATTCAAGCGTAGTACCGGCTAACAAATACATACTAAATATTGACGGCGAGACACCGACACACATCAGTGCGTGAACTGCGCAGTCACGTGTTAACTTATTTTTTTGTGAGAATATCCATCAACTCCAGATGTATTTTACTACTATTCACCCGGTCTGGAACTTTAAAGTCAACTGATTATTTTTTGAGTTGAGAGTTTGTTTGCGAATAAAGTGGACCCTTTACCAATCTTCGTTGATGTTTTCCATGAGGGCTGGCGGTTGCTTTCATGTTTAATAGATTGTTGGGAGCATTCGCGATAGCTTTATTATGATTTTTGAATCTGTGTGCTTGTCTTTTGTTGGACCCTAGTTTCCCGGTGCTAGCTGGCTGTTACGTGGTGAAGCAACAGACAGTTGTTTTCATTAAAAAGGTATTAAGTTTGAGAATACCTTTTTATCTTCGTTAAATAATAGAAATTTTATTTGAACAAAAATATGAATCAGAAAAAAATAAACACATATTTATGCCTTGAATGTGTTTCTAAATTCCCGAGAAAGATGTTTTGGAATTCAAAACTACGAGGGCGGGTCAATAAGTCCGTGACTTTTGGATTAAAACACAGATTTTTTGATAAAAAAATAATCTTATTTTTCAACGTAGTCTCCCTTGAGCTCTATACACTTTGTCCAACGCTTCTCCAATTTTTTTATCCCTTCCAAAAAAAATGATTTGTCGAGGTCCTCAAAATAGGCCTTTGTTTACGAGATGACTTCATCATTGGAGTCAAATCTTTTTCCACCAAGCCATTTCATCAGGTTTGGGAACAAGAAGTAGTCGCTCGGAGCCAAATCTGGAGAATAGGGTGGATGAGGGAGCAATTCATAGCCCAATTCATGGATTTTTGCCATGGCAACTGCACATGTGTGCATCCTTGCATTGTCTTGGTGGAAAAGAACTTTTTTCTTGCCCAAATGAGGTCGTTTTTTTTTCAAATCGTCATTGAATCGGTCCAATAAGTTGGCATAATATTCCCCATTGATTGTTCTTCCCTTTTGAAGGTAGTCAATGTGGATTATCCCGCGTGCATCCCAAAAAACAGTCGCCATAACTTTATTGGCTGACAAACCCACCTTGGCCTTCTTTGGCGCCGATTCACCCTTAGAAACCCACTGTTTTGACTGTTGTTTGTTCTCTGGTGTGTTGTGATGGATCCATGTTTCGTCCACGGTTACAAAACGGAGCAAAAACTCCTCCATATTGCGATTAAACAACGCCAAACCTTCCTGTGAAGTTGTTACACGATTGCGTTTGTGGTCGACTGTGAGCAAACGCGGCACCCATCTTGCGGAAAGCTTTCTCATGCCCAAGTGATCATTCAAAATTGAAACCACTGAGCCATGCGAGATCCCTACGGCTTCCACAATCTCTCGCACTTTCAATCTTCGGTCGGCCAACACCATATCGTGAATTTTTTCGATTGTTTCGGGTGTAGAGACCTCAACTGGGCGTCCAGGACGTTCGGCATCTTCAGTGCTTGTACGGCCACAACGAAATTCAGTAAACCACTTTTTTACCATTGAAATCGATGGTGCAGAGTCCCCATAGTATTTATCAAGCTTAGCCTTGGTCTCGGTAATGGTTTTTTTTCGCAAGAAATAATGCTTAATAAGCACACGAAATTCACTTTTTTCCATTTTCTCCTCAAATTAGTGAGTAGTCTGATAAAAATAGCTGTCAAACACAAACTAACTGACGCAGCAAGTTTAAATTTTGACAGGAGTCAACTGACAGATGCCTGTTGACAGGAGCAGTGTTGCTGTTTCAGTAAAGAGGTCAGAAATTCAAAAAGTCACGGACACCCTCGTAATCGTGTGTCAAGTTGTATTCCTTCGTTTGTGGCCTCCTTTTCGTCGACGTTCGAAGTGGGTAAGAGGAAAGTAACAGAACTTTGCGCAAATCTTCTTTATGTTGACTTTTTTAGTAGGAATTAAAATAGCGTCAGTGTTAAAACATATGTAGTGCTTTTTGAAAATATAAATTTCCGCTTAAGCATTTTTAGCTGCAAGAAACTGAATTTCTGAATTTCTGAATTTCTGAATTTCGTATCTTCTTAAAGGTACGTATATAAAAAAAAAACTGTTACTTTGGCTGTCTCTACATTACCTTCTTTTAGTAATAATTGTCGGTCGTCATCCGCACATAAAATTATTCGACACTGTATGCGATATACAAATGCATGTATTCACGTGCATATGTAAGTTAATTTCGTTTTATTTACTTTTCAGTTTTATTTCAGTTTTACGAGTATTATAGTTATACGGACATAGTTATATTTATAAAGAAAAGAAAAAGAAAATAGGAAATCTATCGACTTGTTGTAAAAACGGATCTTAAGAATTTCGATTACGACTTGGATATTTTTGATTGGGAAACTTATATCGTTGCCAATGCCTTCAAGAAAAAAAATCAAATCTTTCTCATTTAACCAGAAATGCTAAAAGAATTAGACTAAAGAAGTCTCAAGAATGTGAATACAATTATGAGGGGAGACTTACTGCAGCTCGAGAACATCAGGCCAGAACTTGCGCATCAGATTCTTTTACCCAACGTGAGTCTCGGTTAAGTACACAGCGTGCTCGCACGGCGGCCTGTCTATCAGCGCCTTGCATTGACGCGTGAATCCGAAACTTTCACCAGAGTATCGCGCTTAGTTCCCTGAGAGCTCGCACAACGGCTGAAAGGGAAAGAGTAAATGAAATACGCCAGGCAGAAACACCAGAACAACATCAATCACGTTTTGAGACTGATCGAAATCGACAATCTCTTAAAAGAATATCAGAAGTTTGTGATGAATCTCAAGAAAATGACACGGCAAGCAATGTTCTTCTTTGGGTCAGTAAGGAAAAAAGTGGTTATGTGTATTCGCCTAGGATTGACTATGCTGAGTTTGCTTCCATAGGCGGTATGATCGTAAGTTGCAATTATTGCTGCGCTCTCGAATGGAGAAAAGAACCGAATGGAATCTGTTGTTCGGGTGGAAAAGTTCATATTGAAAAGTTTCGACAACCGCCAGAGCTTATAAAATCTCTTTTAAATGGTGACCATGCACAATCAAAGCACTTCTTAGACAGTATCCGTTCATATAACAGCGCATTTCAAATGACATCTTATGGTGCTAAGCAAATTACAGAAGGACCGTTTATGCCGACCTTTAAGGTTCAAGGCCAAATTTATCATCTCATAGGATCTTTGCTACCACAAGATGAGCCAAAATTTCTTCAGATTTATTTCGTTTCAGATTATAATGAACAGGCCAATATCAAAAATCTTAACTTTCCTCAACTAAATAATGACCTTATATCTCTACTCCAGAACATGCTGCATCAGCTGAATCCGTACGTGCATAGTTTCACAGCTGCATTGGAGTCTATTCCACAGGGACAAATCAATGATTACAAAATGATCATCAACGCTGATAGGCGTCCTGTTGGTGAACACCGCGGCCAGTACAAAACCCCCGTCAAAGATGAAGTTGCAGTGCTTTTGGTTGATCAAGAATGCGATAAGCGTGACATCGTGTTGCGCACTCACGACGATCACCTGCAACGCATTTCCGAAACACACCGAGCTTACGACGCCCTACAATATCCTTTGATTTATTGCCACGGCGAAGATGGTTATAATTTCGGAATCTGTCAACTTAATCCAACTACTAGGGTTACAAATTTTAATAATAAAAAAATATCAGCCCTACAATTTTATTTATACCTGCTGCAGATAAGCAGCGATCGTTTTATATATTTGCAACGATTTCGAGGATTGTTCAGCCAATTTATTGTGGACATGTATGCTAAAATGGAGACGGAGCGTTTAGTGTACATACGGACTAACCAGAGACGCCTACGCGCCGAAGATTAATGGCATCTGCGGGACGCCATGCAGCAAGATAATAACGTGGAAAACTTAGGACGATTAGTAATCCTGCCATCAAGTTTTACCGGTGGTCCACGTTTTATGCATGAACGTACGCAAGATGCTTTTTGTTACGTCCGAAAATACGGCCGACCTGACCTTTTCATAACTTTTACAACAATTCAAAGTGGATTGAAATTTCCCAAGAACTTCTCCCAGTACAGGCGTCTTATGATAGGCATGATATCATAGACAGAGTATTTCACTTAAAACTAAAGCTGATGATCGACCTGGTTACAAAAGGAAAAGCTTTCGGTTCTGCTCTTTGTTTTATGTACAGCGTTGAGTGGCAAAAGCGTGGCTTGCCACATGCTCACATTCTCCTGTGGCTGCAAAAAAAAATTCGTCCCGATGCTGTTGATACGGTCATGCAAGAGGATCACTGTTCTAAAAGATACCCTAGAGCACTAATAGAGCACACGGTGCCAGGGGATAAAGGGTATCCATTGTATCGTCGAAGATCACAGCAGCAAGGCGGTTTCACAGCTACAGTCAGGTTACATGGTCAAAAAATTGTTTTGGACAATAGATGGGTTGTACTCTATTCACCCGTGTTATCTAGAACATTTCAAGGCCACATAAATGTCGAAATATGTAACAGCGTCGAGTCCATCAAATATATATGTAAATACGTCAACAAGGGCAGTGACCAGGCCACGTTTGCGTTGAGAAATAATGAATACGACGAAGTCACGAGGTTCCAATCTGGACGATATATAAGTTCTTCTGAGGCGGTTTGGCGTATTTTGAGCTTCCCCATTCACGAGATATCCGCCAGTGATGCATCTGGATGTTCACCTTGAAGGCGGGCAACGAGTGTATTTCAACCCTGAAAATATGAATGAGCGCTTAGAAAACCCGAGACAAACCACTTTGCTGGCATTCTTTCGTCTTTGTGAAACCGATTTCGCAAAAACACTGTTATACGACGAAGTTCCATCATATCACACTTACAACAAGCAGCAAGGTGTTTTCAACCGCAGAAAAGTGGAAAAGCTGTAACTGGCAAACCCGGAATTTACAAGGACCACGTGATTGGACGGGTCTACCTTCTTCTTTCGACGAACTGCGAAAGGTTGACTGCATTGAATATCCCACTTACCAGGCTGCTTGCCGAGTGCGGCGCTTGCTAGATGGTGATCAGCATTGCGATGATGCTTCGTCCGAAGCATGCGTAAGCGATAGTCGACAACGCTTGCGTCATTTGTTTGCTATTTTGCTGGTATTTTGTGGACTTTCCGATGCTGCACAGTTGTGGCGAAAATATCAAGAAAAATTAGCTGAAGACTTTTCTAATGCACATCGCAACAATCAAACTAACCGCGAACTCAACGACAGGTTGCGTGAGAATAATCTGAATCGATGTTTGCTGGCTATTCAGGACATAGTTACATCTATAAGGGGTAATGCTCTCTCTCAATACGGTATGCCCGCACCAACTTTAGATGGTGAACGCATTAATAGGGAATACGCGGTGGAAACAAACTATAATCCAGCGGAACTGGCCGAAACGTTGTAAAAGCTTTGGGTGAAATCGTGTTTTTAGATGCACCAGGTGGGACGGGAAAAACATTTCTCACCAAAGTTATCTTGGCCCAAGTATGCAATCAGAGCAAAATTGCTCTAGCTGTCGCCTCATCGGGCATAGTAGCTACATTGTTGCCCGGAGGCAAAGCGGCACATACAATGTTTAAAATTCCGATAGACATAAACAATACGGAAAGTCAAGTATGTAACGTAATGTAATAAATGCAAAAATATTGACGTCTGTTTATAGGGAAAGTGCAAAATATACGAGGGCGGGTCAATAAGTCCGCGACTTTTTGAATTTCTGACCTCTTTACTGAAACAGCAACACTGCTCCTGTCAACAGGCATCTGTCAGTTGACTCCTGTCAAAATTTAAACTTGCTGCGTCAGTTAGTTTGTGTTTGACAGCTATTTTTATCAGACTACTCACTAATTTGAGGAGAAAATGGAAAAAAGTGAATTTCGTGTGCTTATTAAGCATTATTTCTTGCGAAAAAAAACCATTACCGAGACCAAGGCTAAGCTTGATAAATACTATGGGGACTCTGCACCATCGATTTCAATGGTAAAAAAGTGGTTTACTGAATTTCGTTGTGGCCGTACAAGCACTGAAGATGCCGAACGTCCTGGACGCCCAGTTGAGGTCTCTACACCCGAAACAATCGAAAAAATTCACGATATGGTGTTGGCCGACCGAAGATTGAAAGTGCGAGAGATTGTGGAAGCCGTAGGGATCTCGCATGGCTCAGTGGTTTCAATTTTGAATGATCACTTGGGCATGAGAAAGCTTTCCGCAAGATGGGTGCCGCGTTTGCTCACAGTCGACCACAAACGCAATCGTGTAACAACTTCACAGGAAGGTTTGGCGTTGTTTAATCGCAATATGGAGGAGTTTTTGCTCCGTTTTGTAACCGTGGACGAAACATGGATCCATCACAACACACCAGAGAACAAACAACAGTCAAAACAGTGGGTTTCTAAGGGTGAATCGGCGCCAAAGAAGGCCAAGGTGGGTTTGTCAGCCAATAAAGTTATGGCGACTGTTTTTTGGGATGCACGCGGGATAATCCACATTGACTACCTTCAAAAGGGAAGAACAATCAATGGGGAATATTATGCCAACTTATTGGACCGATTCAATGACGATTTGAAAAAAAAACGACCTCATTTGGCCAAGAAAAAAGTTCTTTTCCACCAAGACAATGCAAGGGTGCACACATGTGCAGTTGCCATGGCAAAAATCCATGAATTGGGCTATGAATTGCTCCCTCATCCACCCTATTCTCCAGATTTGGCTCCGAGCGACTACTTCTTGTTCCCAAACCTGAAGAAATGGCTTGGTGGAAAAAGATTTGACTCCAATGATGAAGTCATCTCGCAAACAAAGGCCTATTTTGAGGACCTCGACAAATCATTTTTTTTGGAAGGGATAAAAAAAATTGGAGAAGCGTTGGACAAAGTGTATAGAGCTCAAGGGAGACTACGTTGAAAAATAAAATTATTTTTTTATCAAAAAATCTGTGTTTTAATCCAAAAGTCACGGACTTATTGACCCACCCTCGTATCTCCATCAACAGAGTAATGGAACAAGAACATGCTACAAACTACCCGGTAGAATTTTTGAATTCTCTAAGTGCACCTGGTCTTCCGTTACACGAACTTAATTTAAAGGTCGGCGTCCCCATAATTCTCCTTCCAAATTTAAGCCCACCAAAATTATGTAACGGCACACTACTAAAAGTCACGAACCTACAGCTAAACGTGATAGATGCCGAGATTTTAACAGGATGCGGCGCAGGAGATACCGTCTTTATACCCCGAATCCCTCTCATTCCAAATAATTTCCCATTCTGTTTTAAGCGTGTACAGTTTGCTAACAAGCACAGGGTTAGACGCTGCACATTGCGGGAGTGGACCTCAGTGTCAGCTGCTTTTCGCATGGCCAGCTCTATGTGGCTTTATCCCGTGTTAGTAGCTCCAGCAATCTTTATCTGTACTTCCCTGGTCTTTCTACTGCCAACATTGTGTACAGAGAAGCTTTGTGTTAATCTTAACTAATTAAATAAGACTAGACTTTAAATTGTTGTTGTTTTTATTGTCTTTGTTTTTGCTTTATATTGCTTTCAGTAAGGTCCAAGGGTAAGAATATATTTATAAAAAATGGCTCATATCAGTGGTTTGCGCGTACGAAGTCACGAGCACAGATATCATATTGTAACATTTTCAGTAAATCCTATCAATGTGGCTATCTATGGACTGTGGAGAGGTCTTAGTGCGACGAAAATTCTTTTCGTCTTAAAAGTGGCAGGCGGGTGAAGCAAGGCTAGCACGGATCAGCTAGTTGTTAATAAAAATACGAATAGCTTGGAAAGATTTTGTTGCCAAGTGTGTCGACATTTGAAATTTGTTTAATTTGTATGTTTGTGCTATACAAGATGAAACTAAATCTGCAAACTGTTTAGTATTTTCAATCTTATTACCTGCAGATCGTGACTCGACAACTGCTCTGGCGATTCTTTTTGCAGCTTTTTCTCCACCATATATTCTCAAAATTGTTGCTAAATCACACTCCGAAATTGTTACCAAAACTTTCGCTGCAGTAATCTGATCACAGTATTTGCTCATTCGCATATCCAGAGAACCATGTTTTGACAATGAAAAACCACGTCCTGCTTCACTTAGCCTCAACGAAGAACAGCCAATTTTTGTGTACCCCATTTTCTTTTAATAATTTTGGAAGATCTGAAAACTTTCCTATTAATGGTATAATTTGACCAGGATATCTATCAGATAATAGTTTAGCTTGCTTATAAGCATATGGGTCTCTGTCTAATGTATACACCTTAACATCTGGAGCTTTTTCCAATATTCCACGAGTATGACCTCCGGCACCAAAGGTCATATCAAGAAATACTTTACATGGCCCTACATTAAGATATTTTACTGTTTCTTCTAATAACACTGGAATATGTGCACAAGTCGAATTTTTCCTAACCCTCTTTAGTTGAATATTAATCAGCTTAAACATTTTATTTTCAATTAATTTCTAGTGGGTAATCTTCTACATACTATGTACTCGTACGTCTTATTGAGAATAGTTGTTCATTCGCTGTTATCGCTTTCGTTAAGGTATTGTAAAAATTCTGATGATAAAACTTTACTACACTGTTGAGCTGATAGGCCTGTTGCTGTTGAACAGTGGATACGTTTGCATTTACTGAAGTAAATGTTATTTGAAAGTTTTTCAAGTGAAATCAATTGATTTGAAAAATTTTCAACTTCGGTTACTTTGTTTTTTTTTTGATTTGCGTAAGTTAGTCAAGTGAGCTCTCAGATGTTCTCCTAAATCCCTGAAAAAAAATTAAGTAATACTACATTAATAATAAAAATATGTCTAAGATGTTTTATAATTTTGCTTTTATATAAGTAATGTGATTTCAAAGCAAATTAAACATTTGTTGACCATACGATTCACTTGTTGGTGAAAGTTGGTTTTGTCATGATGAATATTTCGTGACGCCAACAATATTAACTGTGGCGATTTCGAATATGATCTAATTCAGAAGTTTCATGTCGTGTTTGTAAAGGCGTCAGCTGCTCGTTATCCTCTGATG
The DNA here is from genome assembly GCA_963966105.1 of Volucella zonaria. NCBI lineage: Eukaryota > Metazoa > Arthropoda > Insecta > Diptera > Syrphidae > Volucella > Volucella zonaria. Next base: position 141,654,141 of record OZ014530.1, on the reverse strand, counting down.
AATAGCCATCTTCATCTTCGCTAAAATCAAAGTCGTCATTGTAGTCTTCTAATGCTTTCAATCTTTCATTGTCTTCCATGAAAACCTTTTGATTTTTGGGCTTGATGGCCTTACTGCGTCAGCCATATTGGCTCACAAAAATATCACAAGCAATTAAAAACCAGCACAATGTAAACATTCAAGCGCAGTACCGGCTAACAAAGACATACTAAATATTGACGGCGAGACACCGACACACATCAGTGCGTGAACTGCGCAGTCACGTGTTAACTTATTTTTTTGTGAGAATATCCATCAACTCCAGATGTATTTTACTACTATTCACCCGGTCTGGAACTTTAAAGTCAACTGATTATTTTTTGAGTTGAGAGTTTGTTTGCGAATAAAGTGGACCCTTTACCAATCTTCGTTGATGTTTTCCATGAGGGCTGGCGGTTGCTTTCATGTTTAATAGATTGTTGGGAGCATTCGCGATAGCTTTATTATGATTTTTGAATCTGTGTGCTTGTCTTTTGTTGGACCCTAGTTTCCCGGTGCTAGCTGGCTGTTACGTGGTGAAGCAACAGACAGTTGTTTTCATTAAAAAGGTATTAAGTTTGAGAATACCTTTTTATCTTCGTTAAATAATAGAAATTTTATTTGAACAAAAATATGAATCAGAAAAAAATAAACACATATTTATGCCTTGAATGTGTTTCTAAATTCCCGAGAAAGATGTTTTGGAATTCAAAACTACGAGGGCGGGTCAATAAGTCCGTGACTTTTGGATTAAAACACAGATTTTTTGATAAAAAAATAATCTTATTTTTCAACGTAGTCTCCCTTGAGCTCTATACACTTTGTCCAACGCTTCTCCAATTTTTTTATCCCTTCCAAAAAAAATGATTTGTCGAGGTCCTCAAAATAGGCCTTTGTTTACGAGATGACTTCATCATTGGAGTCAAATCTTTTTCCACCAAGCCATTTCATCAGGTTTGGGAACAAGAAGTAGTCGCTCGGAGCCAAATCTGGAGAATAGGGTGGATGAGGGAGCAATTCATAGCCCAATTCATGGATTTTTGCCATGGCAACTGCACATGTGTGCATCCTTGCATTGTCTTGGTGGAAAAGAACTTTTTTCTTGCCCAAATGAGGTCGTTTTTTTTTCAAATCGTCATTGAATCGGTCCAATAAGTTGGCATAATATTCCCCATTGATTGTTCTTCCCTTTTGAAGGTAGTCAATGTGGATTATCCCGCGTGCATCCCAAAAAACAGTCGCCATAACTTTATTGGCTGACAAACCCACCTTGGCCTTCTTTGGCGCCGATTCACCCTTAGAAACCCACTGTTTTGACTGTTGTTTGTTCTCTGGTGTGTTGTGATGGATCCATGTTTCGTCCACGGTTACAAAACGGAGCAAAAACTCCTCCATATTGCGATTAAACAACGCCAAACCTTCCTGTGAAGTTGTTACACGATTGCGTTTGTGGTCGACTGTGAGCAAACGCGGCACCCATCTTGCGGAAAGCTTTCTCATGCCCAAGTGATCATTCAAAATTGAAACCACTGAGGCATGCGAGATCCCTACGGCTTCCACAATCTCTCGCACTTTCAATCTTCGGTCGGCCAACACCATATCGTGAATTTTTTCGATTGTTTCGGGTGTAGAGACCTCAACTGGGCGTCCAGGACGTTCGGCATCTTCAGTGCTTGTACGGCCACAACGAAATTCAGTAAACCACTTTTTTACCATTGAAATCGATGGTGCAGAGTCCCCATAGTATTTATCAAGCTTAGCCTTGGTCTCGGTAATGGTTTTTTTTCGCAAGAAATAATGCTTAATAAGCACACGAAATTCACTTTTTTCCATTTTCTCCTCAAATTAGTGAGTAGTCTGATAAAAATAGCTGTCAAACACAAACTAACTGACGCAGCAAGTTTAAATTTTGACAGGAGTCAACTGACAGATGCCTGTTGACAGGAGCAGTGTTGCTGTTTCAGTAAAGAGGTCAGAAATTCAAAAAGTCACGGACACCCTCGTAATCGTGTGTCAAGTTGTATTCCTTCGTTTGTGGCCTCCTTTTCGTCGACGTTCGAAGTGGGTAAGAGGAAAGTAACAGAACTTTGCGCAAATCTTCTTTATGTTGACTTTTTTAGTAGGAATTAAAATAGCGTCAGTGTTAAAACATATGTAGTGCTTTTTGAAAATATAAATTTCCGCTTAAGCATTTTTAGCTGCAAGAAACTGAATTTCTGAATTTCTGAATTTCTGAATTTCGTATCTTCTTAAAGGTACGTATATAAAAAAAAAACTGTTACTTTGGCTGTCTCTACATTACCTTCTTTTAGTAATAATTGTCGGTCGTCATCCGCACATAAAATTATTCGACACTGTATGCGATATACAAATGCATGTATTCACGTGCATATGTAAGTTAATTTCGTTTTATTTACTTTTCAGTTTTATTTCAGTTTTACGAGTATTATAGTTATACGGACATAGTTATATTTATAAAGAAAAGAAAAAGAAAATAGGAAATCTATCGACTTGTTGTAAAAACGGATCTTAAGAATTTCGATTACGACTTGGATATTTTTGATTGGGAAACTTATATCGTTGCCAATGCCTTCAAGAAAAAAAATCAAATCTTTCTCATTTAACCAGAAATGCTAAAAGAATTAGACTAAAGAAGTCTCAAGAATGTGAATACAATTATGAGGGGAGACTTACTGCAGCTCGAGAACATCAGGCCAGAACTTGCGCATCAGATTCTTTTACCCAACGTGAGTCTCGGTTAAGTACACAGCGTGCTCGCACGGCGGCCTGTCTATCAGCGCCTTGCATTGACGCGTGAATCCGAAACTTTCACCAGAGTATCGCGCTTAGTTCCCTGAGAGCTCGCACAACGGCTGAAAGGGAAAGAGTAAATGAAATACGCCAGGCAGAAACACCAGAACAACATCAATCACGTTTTGAGACTGATCGAAATCGACAATCTCTTAAAAGAATATCAGAAGTTTGTGATGAATCTCAAGAAAATGACACGGCAAGCAATGTTCTTCTTTGGGTCAGTAAGGAAAAAAGTGGTTATGTGTATTCGCCTAGGATTGACTATGCTGAGTTTGCTTCCATAGGCGGTATGATCGTAAGTTGCAACTATTGCTGCGCTCTCGAATGGAGAAAAGAACCGAATGGAATCTGTTGTTCGGGTGGAAAAGTTCATATTGAAAAGTTTCGACAACCGCCAGAGCTTATAAAATCTCTTTTAAATGGTGACCATGCACAATCAAAGCACTTCTTAGACAGTATCCGTTCATATAACAGCGCATTTCAAATGACATCTTATGGTGCTAAGCAAATTACAGAAGGACCGTTTATGCCGACCTTTAAGGTTCAAGGCCAAATTTATCATCTCATAGGATCTTTGCTACCACAAGATGAGCCAAAATTTCTTCAGATTTATTTCGTTTCAGATTATAATGAACAGGCCAATATCAAAAATCTTAACTTTCCTCAACTAAATAATGACCTTATATCTCTACTCCAGAATATGCTGCATCAGCTGAATCCGTACGTGCATAGTTTCACAGCTGCATTGGAGTCTATTCCACAGGGACAAATCAATGATTACAAAATGATCATCAACGCTGATAGGCGTCCTGTTGGTGAACACCGCGGCCAGTACAAAACCCCCGTCAAAGATGAAGTTGCAGTGCTTTTGGTTGATCAAGAATGCGATAAGCGTGACATCGTGTTGCGCACTCACGACGATCACCTGCAACGCATTTCCGAAACACACCGAGCTTACGACGCCCTACAATATCCTTTGATTTATTGCCACGGCGAAGATGGTTATAATTTCGGAATCTGTCAACTTAATCCAACTACTAGGGTTACAAATTTTAATAATAAAAAAATATCAGCCCTACAATTTTATTTATACCTGCTGCAGATAAGCAGCGATCGTTTTATATATTTGCAACGATTTCGAGGATTGTTCAGCCAATTTATTGTGGACATGTATGCTAAAATGGAGACGGAGCGTTTAGTGTACATACGGACTAACCAGAGACGCCTACGCGCCGAAGATTAATGGCATCTGCGGGACGCCATGCAGCAAGATAATAACGTGGAAAACTTAGGACGATTAGTAATCCTGCCATCAAGTTTTACCGGTGGTCCACGTTTTATGCATGAACGTACGCAAGATGCTTTTTGTTACGTCCGAAAATACGGCCGACCTGACCTTTTCATAACTTTTACAACAATTCAAAGTGGATTGAAATTTCCCAAGAACTTCTCCCAGTACAGGCGTCTTATGATAGGCATGATATCATAGACAGAGTATTTCACTTAAAACTAAAGCTGATGATCGACCTGGTTACAAAAGGAAAAGCTTTCGGTTCTGCTCTTTGTTTTATGTACAGCGTTGAGTGGCAAAAGCGTGGCTTGCCACATGCTCACATTCTCCTGTGGCTGCAAAAAAAAATTCGTCCCGATGCTGTTGATACGGTCATGCAAGAGGATCACTGTTCTAAAAGATACCCTAGAGCACTAATAGAGCACACGGTGCCAGGGGATAAAGGGTATCCATTGTATCGTCGAAGATCACAGCAGCAAGGCGGTTTCACAGCTACAGTCAGGTTACATGGTCAAAAAATTGTTTTGGACAATAGATGGGTTGTACTCTATTCACCCGTGTTATCTAGAACATTTCAAGGCCACATAAATGTCGAAATATGTAACAGCGTCGAGTCCATCAAATATATATGTAAATACGTCAACAAGGGCAGTGACCAGGCCACGTTTGCGTTGAGAAATAATGAATACGACGAAGTCACGAGGTTCCAATCTGGACGATATATAAGTTCTTCTGAGGCGGTTTGGCGTATTTTGAGCTTCCCCATTCACGAGATATCCGCCAGTGATGCATCTGGATGTTCACCTTGAAGGCGGGCAACGAGTGTATTTCAACCCTGAAAATATGAATGAGCGCTTAGAAAACCCGAGACAAACCACTTTGCTGGCATTCTTTCGTCTTTGTGAAACCGATTTCGCAAAAACACTGTTATACGACGAAGTTCCATCATATCACACTTACAACAAGCAGCAAGGTGTTTTCAACCGCAGAAAAGTGGAAAAGCTGTAACTGGCAAACCCGGAATTTACAAGGACCACGTGATTGGACGGGTCTACCTTCTTCTTTCGACGAACTGCGAAAGGTTGACTGCATTGAATATCCCACTTACCAGGCTGCTTGCCGAGTGCGGCGCTTGCTAGATGGTGATCAGCATTGCGATGATGCTTCGTCCGAAGCATGCGTAAGCGATAGTCGACAACGCTTGCGTCATTTGTTTGCTATTTTGCTGGTATTTTGTGGACTTTCCGATGCTGCACAGTTGTGGCGAAAATATCAAGAAAAATTAGCTGAAGACTTTTCTAATGCACATCGCAACAATCAAACTAACCGCGAACTCAACGACAGGTTGCGTGAGAATAATCTGAATCGATGTTTGCTGGCTATTCAGGACATAGTTACATCTATAAGGGGTAATGCTCTCTCTCAATACGGTATGCCCGCACCAACTTTAGATGGTGAACGCATTAATAGGGAATACGCGGTGGAAACAAACTATAATCCAGCGGAACTGGCCGAAACGTTGTAAAAGCTTTGGGTGAAATCGTGTTTTTAGATGCACCAGGTGGGACGGGAAAAACATTTCTCACCAAAGTTATCTTGGCCCAAGTATGCAATCAGAGCAAAATTGCTCTAGCTGTCGCCTCATCGGGCATAGTAGCTACATTGTTGCCCGGAGGCAAAGCGGCACATACAATGTTTAAAATTCCGATAGACATAAACAATACGGAAAGTCAAGTATGTAACGTAATGTAATAAATGCAAAAATATTGACGTCTGTTTATAGGGAAAGTGCAAAATATACGAGGGCGGGTCAATAAGTCCGCGACTTTTTGAATTTCTGACCTCTTTACTGAAACAGCAACACTGCTCCTGTCAACAGGCATCTGTCAGTTGACTCCTGTCAAAATTTAAACTTGCTGCGTCAGTTAGTTTGTGTTTGACAGCTATTTTTATCAGACTACTCACTAATTTGAGGAGAAAATGGAAAAAAGTGAATTTCGTGTGCTTATTAAGCATTATTTCTTGCGAAAAAAAACCATTACCGAGACCAAGGCTAAGCTTGATAAATACTATGGGGACTCTGCACCATCGATTTCAATGGTAAAAAAGTGGTTTACTGAATTTCGTTGTGGCCGTACAAGCACTGAAGATGCCGAACGTCCTGGACGCCCAGTTGAGGTCTCTACACCCGAAACAATCGAAAAAATTCACGATATGGTGTTGGCCGACCGAAGATTGAAAGTGCGAGAGATTGTGGAAGCCGTAGGGATCTCGCATGGCTCAGTGGATTCAATTTTGAATGATCACTTGGGCATGAGAAAGCTTTCCGCAAGATGGGTGCCGCGTTTGCTCACAGTCGACCACAAACGCAATCGTGTAACAACTTCACAGGAAGGTTTGGCGTTGTTTAATCGCAATATGGAGGAGTTTTTGCTCCGTTTTGTAACCGTGGACGAAACATGGATCCATCACAACACACCAGAGAACAAACAACAGTCAAAACAGTGGGTTTCTAAGGGTGAATCGGCGCCAAAGAAGGCCAAGGTGGGTTTGTCAGCCAATAAAGTTATGGCGACTGTTTTTTGGGATGCACGCGGGATAATCCACATTGACTACCTTCAAAAGGGAAGAACAATCAATGGGGAATATTATGCCAACTTATTGGACCGATTCAATGACGATTTGAAAAAAAAACGACCTCATTTGGCCAAGAAAAAAGTTCTTTTCCACCAAGACAATGCAAGGGTGCACACATGTGCAGTTGCCATGGCAAAAATCCATGAATTGGGCTATGAATTGCTCCCTCATCCACCCTATTCTCCAGATTTGGCTCCGAGCGACTACTTCTTGTTCCCAAACCTGAAGAAATGGCTTGGTGGAAAAAGATTTGACTCCAATGATGAAGTCATCTCGCAAACAAAGGCCTATTTTGAGGACCTCGACAAATCATTTTTTTTGGAAGGGATAAAAAAAATTGGAGAAGCGTTGGACAAAGTGTATAGAGCTCAAGGGAGACTACGTTGAAAAATAAAATTATTTTTTTATCAAAAAATCTGTGTTTTAATCCAAAAGTCACGGACTTATTGACCCACCCTCGTATCTCCATCAACAGAGTAATGGAACAAGAACATGCTACAAACTACCCGGTAGAATTTTTGAATTCTCTAAGTGCACCTGGTCTTCCGTTACACGAACTTAATTTAAAGGTCGGCGTCCCCATAATTCTCCTTCCAAATTTAAGCCCACCAAAATTATGTAACGGCACACTACTAAAAGTCACGAACCTACAGCTAAACGTGATAGATGCCGAGATTTTAACAGGATGCGGCGCAGGAGATACCGTCTTTATACCCCGAATCCCTCTCATTCCAAATAATTTCCCATTCTGTTTTAAGCGTGTACAGTTTGCTAACAAGCACAGGGTTAGACGCTGCACATTGCGGGAGTGGACCTCAGTGTCAGCTGCTTTTCGCATGGCCAGCTCTATGTGGCTTTATCCCGTGTTAGTAGCTCCAGCAATCTTTATCTGTACTTCCCTGGTCTTTCTACTGCCAACATTGTGTACAGAGAAGCTTTGTGTTAATCTTAACTAATTAAATAAGACTAGACTTTAAATTGTTGTTGTTTTTATTGTCTTTGTTTTTGCTTTATATTGCTTTCAGTAAGGTCCAAGGGTAAGAATATATTTATAAAAAATGGCTCATATCAGTGGTTTGCGCGTACGAAGTCACGAGCACAGATATCATATTGTAACATTTTCAGTAAATCCTATCAATGTGGCTATCTATGGACTGTGGAGAGGTCTTAGTGCGACGAAAATTCTTTTCGTCTTAAAAGTGGCAGGCGGGTGAAGCAAGGCTAGCACGGATCAGCTAGTTGTTAATAAAAATACGAATAGCTTGGAAAGATTTTGTTGCCAAGTGTGTCGACATTTGAAATTTGTTTAATTTGTATGTTTGTGCTATACAAGATGAAACTAAATCTGCAAACTGTTTAGTATTTTCAATCTTATTACCTGCAGATCGTGACTCGACAACTGCTCTGGCGATTCTTTTTGCAGCTTTTTCTCCACCATATATTCTCAAAATTGTTGCTAAATCACACTCCGAAATTGTTACCAAAACTTTCGCTGCAGTAATCTGATCACAGTATTTGCTCATTCGCATATCCAGAGAACCATGTTTTGACAATGAAAAACCACGTCCTGCTTCACTTAGCCTCAACGAAGAACAGCCAATTTTTGTGTACCCCATTTTCTTTTAATAATTTTGGAAGATCTGAAAACTTTCCTATTAATGGTATAATTTGACCAGGATATCTATCAGATAATAGTTTAGCTTGCTTATAAGCATATGGGTCTCTGTCTAATGTATACACCTTAACATCTGGAGCTTTTTCCAATATTCCACGAGTATGACCTCCGGCACCAAAGGTCATATCAAGAAATACTTTACATGGCCCTACATTAAGATATTTTACTGTTTCTTCTAATAACACTGCAATATGTGCACAAGTCGAATTTTTCCTAACCCTCTTTAGTTGAATATTAATCAGCTTAAACATTTTATTTTCAATTAATTTCTAGTGGGTAATCTTCTACATACTATGTACTCGTACGTCTTATTGAGAATAGTTGTTCATTCGCTGTTATCGCTTTCGTTAAGGTATTGTAAAAATTCTGATGATAAAACTTTACTACACTGTTGAGCTGATAGGCCTGTTGCTGTTGAACAGTGGATACGTTTGCATTTACTGAAGTAAATGTTCTTTGAAAGTTTTTCAAGTGAAATCAATTGATTTGAAAAATTTTCAACTTCGGTTACTTTGTTTTTTTTTTGATTTGCGTAAGTTAGTCAAGTGAGCTCTCAGATGTTCTCCTAAATCCCTGAAAAAAAATTAAGTAATACTACATTAATAATAAAAATATGTCTAAGATGTTTTATAATTTTGCTTTTATATAAGTAATGTGATTTCAAAGCAAATTAAACATTTGTTGACCATACGATTCACTTGTTGGTGAAAGTTGGTTTTGTCATGATGAATATTTCGTGACGCCAACAATATTAACTGTGGCGATTTCGAATATGATCTAATTCAGAAGTTTCATGTCGTGTTTGTAAAGGCGTCAGCTGCTCGTTATCCTCTGATGAATAGCCATCTTCATCTTCGCTAAAATCAAAGTCGTCATTGTAGTCTTCTAATGCTTTCAATCTTTCATTGTCTTCCATGAAAACCTTTTGATTTTTGGGCTTGATGGCCTTACTGCGTCAGCCATATTGGCTCACAAAAATATCACAAGCAATTAAAAACCAGCACAATGTAAACATTCAAGCGCAGTACCGGCTAACAAAGACATACTAAATATTGACGGCGAGACACCGACACACATCAGTGCGTGAACTGCGCAGTCACGTGTTAACTTATTTTTTTGTGAGAATATCCATCAACTCCAGATGTATTTTACTACTATTCACCCGGTCTGGAACTTTAAAGTCAACTGATTATTTTTTGAGTTGAGAGTTTGTTTGCGAATAAAGTGGACCCTTTACCAATCTTCGTTGATGTTTTCCATGAGGGCTGGCGGTTGCTTTCATGTTTAATGGATTGTTGGGAGCATTCGCGATAGCTTTATTATGATTTTTGAATCTGTGTGCTTGTCTTTTGTTGGACCCTAGTTTCCCGGTGCTAGCTGGCTGTTACGTGGTAAAGCAACAGGCAGTTGTTTTCATTAAGTTTGAGAATACCCTTTTATCTTCAATTAAAGGTACGTCGAGGATACTTACGTCGTGGGACAACTTGCATCGTTGAGTGGCTTGGGTCGATTAGGTTTTAATGTTACTATGTATGACCAAATACAAATATCTTCTTTTACGCACGTGCTGAAATGTTAGATACTACTGACTTGCGGAATGGACTCTAGATTGCACGGGTTAACCCCGTTTTCGATAACAGATCCGCGTGTATCAGCCACAAAATTGGTAGTCGCTTATACTATTCAATTCAATTAGGATTTGTTGAGAATGAAAAACTATCACTGAATACATTCATCAATTAAGTAAACATACTCCATCTTATGAATTATGTCAAATAAACTTATTCTAATTTATAACCTACTTTGTTGCACTTTTCTTAACAGGATTATATTCAATTTTGTAAGAATTATGTCTGTTCAATTAGTTTACTTCGAAATGTCATTAAAAAAAAACAGTTGGATTAATGAGAATTTGTTTCTTTCAGACCATCCAATATGTGAACATTTTGTTCCTACCGAGTTAACTAATAGTTCCTATCACTAATAGGTACGAATACCAACTACTATTACTCGGAATAGCAAGAACCTAACTCAAGTTTTGTAGCCAAGCACCGATCTTAATTTTATTCAATTATAAAGAAAACAGTTCTTCGTTAAATAATAGAAATTTTATTTGAACAAAAATATGAATCAGAAAAAAATAAACACATATTTATGCCTTGAATGTGTTTCTAAATTCCCGAGAAAGGTGTTTTGGAATTCAAAACTATTATTCTAGTTAATGATTAATCTTACTCGCTATATCAAGAATTAAAGAAACAAAAAGCGAATTTTAAACATCAAAATCCAATACTTTTTTCACATTTCTGCATTTATTTTAGGCTATTTCAGAGCATACAACAAATTAAAGTAAAGGATGGATTTGTCTGATTCACTTCTTGCCAACTCTTTTTGTTGGAGTATTTAAATTTACACCTATATCAGCTTTTCCACAGCTCTTAGTTTTGCTGAACGACTTCTCGAATTCATTAAAATTTCTTTTTCATTTGGAATAATAACATGTTTATGCAATTGTTTCCAATTCGTTTTTAATAGGGCTTCAATGATATATTTACCATACATTAAATTATGACCATTGTACTTTAGAGGAACGGGGTTTGATAGGCCTTCTATAATGTTTCCATTTATATGCCTTTTAACTAATATATCCTCAAGTGAATGAAAGGCAATAGTAACAAATCGACCTCCGGTTTTCAAAAAATGGTGAGCAAGTCTTATTCCATAATTGATCTCGTTTAACTCATTGTTAATAAAAATGCGAATAGCTTGGAAAGATTTTGTTGCCAAGTGTGTCGACATTTGAAATTTGTTTAATTTGTATGTTTGTGCTATACAAGATGAAACTAAATCTGCAAACTGTTTAGTATTTTCAATCTTATTACCTGCAGATCGTGACTCGACAACTGCTCTGGCGATTCTTTTTGCAGCTTTTTCTCCACCATATATTCTCAAAATTGTTGCTAAATCACACTCCGAAATTGTTGCCAAAACTTTCGCTGCAGTAATCTGATCACAGTATTTGCTCATTCGCATATCCAGAGGACCATGTTTTGACAATGAAAAACCACGCCCTGCTTCACTTAGCTGCAACGAAGAACAGCCAAAATCAAAAACAATTCCGTCTATAGAATTTTTGTGTACCCCATTTTCTTTTAATAATTTTGGAAGATCTGAAAACTTTCCTATTAATGGTATAATTTGACCAGGATATCTATCAGATAATAGTTTAGCTTGCTTATAAGCATATGGGTCTCTGTCTAATGTATACACCTTAACATCTGGAGCTTTTTCCAATATTCCACGAGTATGACCTCCGGCACCAAAGGTCATATCAAGAAATACTTTACATGGCCCTACATTAAGATATTTTACTGTTTCTTCTAATAACACTGGAATATGTGCACAAGTCGAATTTTTCCTAACCCTCTTTAGTTGAATATTAATCAGCTTAAACATTTTATTTTCAATTAATTTCTAGTGGGTAATCTTCTACATACTATGTACTCGTACGTCTTATTGAGAATAGTTGTTCATTCGCTGTTATCGCTTTCGTTAAGGTATTGTAAAAATTCTGATGATAAAACTTTACTACACTGTAGAGCTGATAGGCCTGTTGCTGTTGAACAGTGGATACGTTTGTATTTACTGAAGTAAATGTTATTTGAAAGTTTTTCAAGTGAAATCAATTGATTTGAAAAATTTTCAACTTCGGTTACTTTGTTATTTTGTGATTTGCGTAAGTTAGTCAAGTGAGCTCTCAGATGTTCTCCTAAATCCCTGAAAAAAAAAATTAAGTAATACTAGATTAATAATAAAAATATGTCTAAGATGTTTTATAATTTTGCTTTTATATAAGTAATGTGATTTCAAAGCAAATTAAGCATTTGTTGACCATACGATTCATTATAATAATTTTTTCGCTGACTCAGAGGTTGGTACAATATTTACGAGGGGCGTTCAACATATTCTCGATATCGGGGTGAAGCTGTATATATAAATTGACTTATTTATCAAGTAATACTATTATTTTAGTGCATTCATGTAAAATTTCATATAAATGTGATTATTAATTCGCGTTTTATCTCTAGTTAAACAGAATTATCATGGCAACTGAGACGATGATGGTGAAAATTGAGCATCGCGCTGTAATTAAATTTCTCACTAAGCAAGGAAAAAGTCAACAAACTATTCATGAAGAGATGGTGGCTGTTTACCAGGGTTCCGCACCTTCATTATCAACTATGCAAAAGTGGTCAAATGAGTTCAAGAGAGGCAGAGAGAGCATTGAAGACGGCCCCCGAATAAAGGTGAAAATGATGGCAGAGATCACCAAGCTTTCAATTGGTACCATTCACACCATTCTTCATGACCATCTTAACCTTTCAAAGGTCAGTGCAAGGTGGGTGCCACGAATGCTCACAGCGCCTCAGAAAAAAGTAAGAATCGCATGCTGTAGAGAGCTTTTGGAGATGTGTAGTGAGAACGCGGACGGTGTTATGGATCGAATTGTTACTGGGGACGAAACATGGGTCCACCACTATGACCCTGAAAGCAAACAAGAGTCCATGCAGTGGCATAAAAAAGGAACAGACCCTCCGAAGAAGTTCAAAGTCACTCCGTCTGCCGGGAAGCTCATGGCCACAGTTTTTTGGGACTCAAAGGGAATCTTGCTCATTGAGTACAAAAAAAAAGGTGAAACCATCAACGCCACATCCCACGCTTCCACTTTGCATAACTTGCGGGAGGAAATTAAAAAGAAAAGACGGAGTAAACTCGCAGCGGGTGTGTTGCTTCTTCATGACAACGCTCCTGTTCACACGGCGCGAGTTTCCAAGGCTGCTGCGCGAGATTGTGGTTTCGAAGAAATCCAACACCCACCCTATAGTCCAGACCTTGCCCCTAGTGATTATTTCCTATTTCCGGATTTGAAAAAATGTCTTCGTGGAAAAAGATTTTCGGATGATGAAGAACTCAAGTCGGCAATAAATGGAGAAAGAGGAAATTTATTTTTTTGAGGGTTTAAAAAAGCTTATCTCAAGATATAACAAATGCATTGATGTTAGGGGAGATTATATTGAAAAATAAAAACAATTTAAATTGAATTCGCATTTTCCTTCATATCGATACCGAGAATATATTGAACGCCCCTCGTACACTGTGAATTTGGAAATGAATAAATGTTACAATGTAGTATATAGAACCGCTAACATTAAATAAAAAGCATCAAATATCACATAAACAACAAACAACAGCTTTGACACTCAAACGTCCACTGGTGGACTGTAAGGAATGATGGTGACTCTTTGCTGCAAAATTTGTTATAATGAAAAACTGTTATAACTGATTGCTGGTACTGAAACATTAACTAACAAATTCGTTCAGACTAAGATAATGACCTAGAAATATCTGAAATATCAAAATTAAATGTTTTTCTTCGCACACGCGAGCCATCGTATTAGCGCAAATTTTACTAGTCTAAGGACTGCAACGAATAAAATTTGGAAACTTCAAAGTAAAAAAAAAAATATTTTCATAATTCATGTACATTTTTTTTATTTGCTTTAAAACTCTGTTTTTATTAAATTCATTCACAATTACAAAAAATAAAAAAAATTATTTGGGTTCCCATTCTTTCCTCAACTTCTTTCGAATGTCCTTCATAAGGTTGGTGACAGTTACATCCGTGATTTTTTGGACGCTCTTAAACATTTAGCACTAAAATCTTTTACGCCCTTTGCACACTGCTCACTTTTCCTCAATTTAGCTTTGACCAAAGCCAAATACCTTTCAATGGGACGGCACTGTGGAACATTGGGTGGATTCATGTCTTTTGGGACAAAGTCGACATTTTTAGCAACAAGAAAGCTCAACGTCGCATAAGCATAGTGAGCTGAAGCTAAATCTGGCCAACATAATGTTAAATCCTCGTGTTTGTTTAAGAAAGGAATCAACCGTTTTTTTAGGCACGCGTTAATGTACACTTCTCCGTTAATTGTTCCCGTTGTAATAAACGATGAGCTTCTGAGTCCACATTGGCAAATGGCTTGCCAAACGAGATATTGTGACCCGAATTTTTAAATCCCAATCGATGTTGTTGATTGCGGAAGAATCTCAGCTTCAAACGAGTTGTAAAACTACGGACCTGGAAGAGTAGTAAAGTCGGCTTTGACATAAGTTTCGTCTTCCAAAACCAAGCACGCTTTCTTGTTGCCGATGAACTCGTATAGCTTTCGGGCTCGTGTTTTTATGACTTTTTTTTTTGCTTTTCAGTAACTTTTGGTATTTCTTGTTTTTTTCGTGTTTTTAGACCGTTACGTTTTATAGATCTTTGTACCATTGTTTGGTTGGTATTACATTTCCGAGCAACATCTCTGGATGACATAGTCCGGTTTTTTACGATTGTACCTAGTATTTTCCTGTCCAAATTTGTATCATGTGCTCCACTTTTCTGTTTTCGCTTAACTGTCAACGTCTCCAAATATCGTTTAATAACAGAATCCACTGTACTGCGTGCTATGTTTTAATTTTTTGCGATGAAATGGTTTGGACGCGAAGTGTTTTCGATCCATTTGTCGATGATCTTTTTACGGCGTTCCTCTTGACTCATATTTTATAAATATTTTAGACCGCACCGAACTAAAATCAATAACAAACCGAAACTAGAGAATATACAGGCTAATTTGGGTACAAAATGGGATTGCAATTTTTACGCATTGGAAGTATTAAAATTTACAGAATTTATTTGTTTCAGTCCTTAGTGATATTGCACGAAGACGGTTGGATACCCGGAGTTCCTCTACCTTGTCCTCTGCACTTGAGGCACCGACGTTGCGTTTGCCAGCTAACACTTTGTAAATGTTACCGCTTAACTTTAATTTTTCTCACAACCCGATAGTGCAACACTTTGATAGTAATCATTTAACCATGAAGTATACTGTTAGGATTAAGTTGTTGTTTCCGTTTTTCCATTTTGGCCCTAGCTATTTAAAATTTTACGAAAAGCAGCTCGTCGCGATTTTTCCGCGTTAGTGATGTAAGGAGCTCCCCCTCATTCTGGAATTCAATCTTCGGAATAAAACAGAAGAATTCAGTCGTCGAGTCCTTCAATAAATTCTTATCTTATGGTAGATCTCCACTGTATTCCGGTAAAAGTCATACAGTAATATGAATATTATACTGAATTCGTTTAGCTTTAACTAACTAATTAAGGATTGTAGGTGGCAAGATCGCTTCGTACGACCGGTAGTCGAAATAATATCATTAATGGAATAACTTTTCAAAGTGTTTAATCGAATCCCTTACCTAATTTGACGAAAGTAAGACTTACCTTGGAAACAGAATTATTTGCAAGGTCGTTTATTTCAATTTTCATTATCAATTAGTTGTTGGTGGTGGTCGATAATTTAAACACATTAATCATTACCAAGATTTATTTTATATTTTATTTCAATCATTATATTGTAAACTGTTTGTGTTGGTACAAATGATAGAACTTATTCCTTTCAATACAATCGCTTTACTCAATGCAATTACACTTCACAATCCAATCGGTTATCTCAACCACTCTTACTTTTCTTTATCTTTTGCTTAAATCACTTAATCACTCTCTTAATTCACACTTCTAATTCAACTGATGAACTGATTTGCATACCTTGGGGATGCTGATATTTATACTCCAATGACATATTTCGAGAACAATCTGTACCATCCAACGTTCCATACAATTTTTCATTTTGCTAGAAAATTCGATTCCATTCTCCATTCACCCATGGTTGTCAAATAAGGGAATCTTCTGTTATGGAAATATAGATGACACACTGCTCTCTCCCTAAAGTTGTTCGTCCCGAACAACTCCGTCATTCGTTGTTCCGTTGAAATGACAACTTCTATCCAAATGGACCACCTTAAATTTTCCTCGATGCCCACGCTGAATCCGGTATACAACCTTGAATGGACCTTCCTAATCCTGTTTGTTCGTTGAAGACGGAAGATTTCGCCTTGATCTCGTAACTAGTCTTCATGCTGTTGCTAGCTAGCTTCATCCTTTCTCGGGTGTTTTCATCCAATTTACGAATCCTGCTGCGCAAGTATTCCACGTAGTCGTTTTGTTTCACTTGGTAACCGAACTGTTACCAAATAAGATCTTGGATGGTATGTGTCCTGTTGAGCTATGGACCGCGTTTCGGTAGACCATTAAGAATGCGTCAATCCCAGTAGCGCTGGCAGTTGCCGACAACTTTAGACAGATGCTCATCCAAGGTCCTATTGAATCGCTCTACCATTCCATCGAATTAAGGGTGTAGTGGCGTTGTCCTTGTCTTCCTTATTCCCAGATATTGGAACACTTCCTGCAAGGCTTTCGATTAGAAAGTTTTTCGCCCTTGATCAGAGTGTAGCTCCAGTGGGACCTCAAATGTGCTCACCCAATTGTTAATTATCTATTGTAGTACGGTGTTAGCCTCTTGATTGGGGAATGCAAATACGTCCGGCCGCTTACTGAAGTAATCCATGACCACGAGGGTGTATCGGTTGAGGTGTCGGTAAACGACACCTTTCTTCGCTTCCGCTTCATCATAGCCCTCCAACAGATCGATCCATCTCGCAACTTGACCTTGAGGATTCTTAAATTGAAGTACCCATTTCAGAGCTGCGTGGTATGTCCGAAGAATGAACTTTTGTCCGTAGAGGTACGAGGGGCGTTCAATATATTCTCGGTATCGATATGAAGGAAAATGCGAATTCAATTTAAATTGTTTTTATTTTTCAATATAATCTCCCCTAACATCAATGCATTTGTTATATCTTGAGATAAGCTTTTTTAAACCCTCAAAAAAATAAACTTCCTCTTTCTCCATTTATTGCCGACTTGAGTTCTTCATCATCCGAAAATCTTTTTCCATGAAGACATTTTTTCAAATCCGGAAATAGGAAATAATCACTAGGGGCAAGGTCTGGACTATAGGGTGGGTGTTGGATTTCTTCGAAACCACAATCTCGCGCAGCAGCCTTGGAAACTCGCGCCGTGTGAACAGGAGCGTTGTCATGAAGAAGCAACACACCCGCTGCGAGTTTACTCCGTCTTTTCTTTTTAATTTCCTCCCGCAAGTTATGCAAAGTGGAAGCGTGGGATGTGGCGTTGATGGTTTCACCTTTTTTTTGTACTCAATGAGTAAGATTCCCTTTGAGTCCCAAAAAACTGTGGCCATGAGCTTCCCGGCAGACGGAGTGACTTTGAACTTCTTCGGGGGGTCTGTTCCTTTTTTATGCCACTGCATGGAGTCTTGTTTGCTTTCAGGGTCATAGTGGTGGTCCCATGTTTCGTCCCCAGTAATAATTCGATCCATAACACCGTCCGCGTTCTCACTACACATCTCCAAAAGCTCTCTACAGCATGCGATTCTCACTTTTTTCTGAGGCACTGTGAGCATTCGTGGCACCCACCATGCACTGACCTTTGAAAGGTTAAGATGGTCATGAAGAATAGTGTGAATGGTACCAATTGTAAGCTTGGTGATCTCTGCCATCATTTTCACCTTTATTCGGGCATCCTCAAGAACAAGTTTTTCGACTTCTTTGATGCTTTCTCCCTCCCGTACAAGCAGTAGCCGGGGCGCCGGAGCGGGGGTCGTCTTCAATGCTCTCTCTGCCTCTCTTGAACTCACTTGACCACTTTTGCACAGTTGATAATGAAGGTGCGGAACTCTGGTAAACAGCCACCATCTCTTCATGAATAGTTTTTTGACTTTTTCCTTGCTTAGTGAGAAATTTAATTACAGCGCGATGCTCAATTTTCACCATCATCGTCTCAGATGCCATTATGATTCTGTTTAACTAGAGATAAAACGCGAATTAATAATCACATTTATATGAAATTTTACATGAATGCACTAAAATAATAGTATTACTTGATAAATAAGTCAATTTATATATACAACAACAGCTTCACCCCGATATCGAGAATATGTTGATCGCCCCTCGTACTTCTGGAAAACCAGAAACTCGCGCCAAGTTACGCTCAGGTCTGGAGAATATTTTGCTATAATATGCGATCACTTTCTCTTGACCAAAATAAACTTGAGATCACAGCTCTGACCCCAACAATGCTAGCGTCTGCGTCCACAATGAACATTTTTCCGGGTGTGGGGTAACCCAAAATGGGGACATTGCACAGCTGCAGCTCGAGTTCTTCAAATGCTTTCTCACACTCTCCAGAACTACCTGAACTGCCGACCTTTTTACGTAAGTTGATGCAGGCTCTTCGCAATACCAGCAAAATCAGGATCCGTCCTTACTCCTTCCGCGGATATAATGGGACCTCGCAGTCTCTCAAATACTTCATTTAGGCTTTCTCGATGCTCTCGAACATCCTACGTATGACGATAACGTCGTCCAGATACACTAGACAGGTTTTCCACGTGAGCCCTTGCAATGTCAGTTTCATTAGTCGCTCGAAAGTGGCCGGAGCGTTGCACAGTCCATACGGCATCACTGCAAACTGTAGTAAAGGCAATTTTCTCACGATCCGTACGATTAATCTCTAACTGCCAGTAACCGCTCTTAAGGTCAAGGGTTGAAAGCCATTACGCTCCAGAAAGCGCATCCAAAGTGTCATCGATCACGAGGGCCACTGGAGATGCCCACGGACTTACGAATTAGTCGGGCTTCTCCGGTGTGAATTTGGTGTTGAAAAAGTTGTATACCCCCATATTCTCCTTCTTACGTATATCAGCTACGGTATTCAGCGTACTCATCGATTAATTTTTCTGCCAGAATTCGCTGCTCTTGATCCTGATTTGAAGCTGAGAATTTTGTTCTTGATTTATATGCTATGAACTGTTGCGACCGGTGTTGCACGATTTTTTTCCGTTGTGGTCGATGTAGGCTCAACAGGTAAATATTGACCCATTATATCCCCCTTTTTCACATTTACACTAAATGTCTTTGGGACCATGAATCCTTGGTATCTCCATGTTTCCGTATTTCAGGGTTTGTACCCCAAAGTCCACTACTAGTCGATGTTCTTTCTTGAAATCTGTGCCAATGATACACTCGTCGCAACCACCAGAAAAACGTGACAGAAGACTATTCCGGCCAGGTAGATTTTTACGCGGACTTCACCATATACCTTAGCTGTTGCTCCCGTAGCTGTTCGCAGGCTGTAACTGCTAATGTTATGCAACCTAGACTTCTGCACCAGATCCCTGATAACTGAGGCCGTGGCACCGGTGACTATTTTTGCCATCCATTTTTCTTTTCCACTTCTACAAGAAGACAGATGCTACTTCCCTGACGAAATGTGTTCCTTTGGAAGCCTGATTCTCTGCTTCCCTCGCCAGAGCGAAGGCAAGTGCTTCAGCAAGGGTTTTTTTCACGACCATCGTTACTGCTGACTGTGGCTTGGAATCTGCAATTCCTCTGATGAATGCGTTCTTTGTCATTTCGTCGATAATTTCCTGACTTGCGGTGGGGTATGACAAATGTGCCAGGCTACTCACGACTGCTTGCAGCTGCTACAGTGTCTCTGCTAAAATAAATCTCAGAGTTAACAGATCTAACACTTATTTTATACATTTACTCTCATGCAAAACCATGTAAATACAATCACAGGCATACTATATATAAAGCATAACAATAAACAATAAAGTTAGTTCGTGTTCTAACCTCAAGGCGTGCGTTTTATTCTTTGCTTTCGTTTCTTTGCTCTTCGTCTGTTCTTCGCTCATCTTCAATTAACCATTTTCATCAGTTTCATCTAGTTTCTGCATTCGGTGTGCAATTAGACCTTGTAAGCCTTCTGCATGTGGCTATCCCCAAACCGTTTCCTGATAGCCTGTATTGTTTGCAACAATTCTGCAAAGGGCAAAACACTTTTCCCCATTGTCCCAGTCGTTCGCAGAGGCAACCATTTCAAACTGCATATTATAAGTAGGCCATGAAATCTGGCCATCGAATGAGGAAAGCTACAACTCTTTTCTCCTTGGACCGAACATTGTCGGAGTCTCTGTTTTCGCACCGTGTCGAGCTCTTTTGCCAGTTGCTCAGCTTTGCTTTCCATTTGCCCTAATTTTTCATCAACATTCTTCTCTGTTCTATCAAATTTGTCATCGATTTCTTCGAACTTTTGTTGGAGAACGTTCTTTTGTTCTTCCAGTTTTTGTTCTAGACCATTCTTTTGTTCGGCGAATTTTGGCTCAATGCTGCTCTTCTGTTCGTCTAGATTTTTCTTCTGCTCGTCCAGCTTTTGTTCGTTCGTCTAGATTTTTGTTCTGCTCGTCCAGCTTGATCTTCCTCGTCAAGGTCGAAGGAGTATGTATCTGGATCAGCTCCCACGTTGTTCAAAGTGTCCTGAAGGCGGAGCTATACGAGGGTTGTCGGAAAAGTTTCCGAACTTGATTGATGATACTTTCCCAGCCGAAAAAACAGTTTTTGCTTTTTTCTGGAGCCGCCTCGCCTTTTGCAGTCCACTGTGTTGACTGAATTTTTGTTTCGGGCGTATAATGGTGTATCCAAGTTTCATCTACAGTAATTCATCGGCGCCAAAACTCGGATTTATTGCACCTAAACTGCGCCAACAGAGCGTTGGAAATATTCATTCGAACACGTTTTTGGTCTAACGTAAGCAAACGCGGCACCCAGCGCGCTGACAGCTTTCTCATGCCTAAATCTTGATTTAATATGTAACAAACGCGTTCTTTGGACATTTTCATAACCTCTACTATCTCTCTCACTTTAATTCAGCGGTCGTCTAACACCAATGTCTAGCAATGTTATCGTCAGTGGTTGCAGTTTTTGGACGTCCCAAACGTTCATCATCTCCCAAGCTCTTATGGCCACGTTTAAATTCAGCTGCCCAAAATTTCACTATGGTAAATGATGGTGTAGAGTCCCCATATACAGAGTCCAACTCATTTTCGTAGGCGTATTGCCTTTCAAAACAAGAATTTAATAACAGCTCGATACTCAATTTTTCCATTTTCACAAAAAACACTCGCATCGACTCACTCAAACGACTGTCAACTAAAAACGGCTAAGGTTAATTCCTACAAAAAAAGGAATATTTTTGTGAATTTTTTGTGACAACACAGTTAAAATCTCTTTATTAAAACCAATCGTACATTAAAGTATGACTTTCGAAGAATATTGTATAAAATTTTCACGAAGAAATATTAAAAAATACGGCAATGGCAGTAATTATTCAGATATGTCTCGGAAAAAAGTAGAAAAAAGTGCGCCTCATAACTTGCTGCTGGATCTTCTAAAATCAAAGTTCATTCGTTAGATAATAGTTTTCCCCAGGTAACGCTAGGAGCGTTTTTCGAAATTTTAATTTTTCACTTTTTTGGAACACTTTGATGGGAAAAACGCGATTTTTTGCGAAAAAAAATTGGCTAATTTGTTATTGTAAAATAAAAACTCTCCAGCGCTACCTCGTAAATTATGTACAGAAATAGTATTCAAAATTTCAAAAGGATCGGTGCAGTATTTTTGAAGTTATGAGGAGCACCGGTTTGGAAACCGAGAGTTTTGGGGAAAACGCTTTAAAGTTTTGAACACTAAAAAATCTGGTATAAAACGTTCATAAGCGAATTTTATCGGCTTACCTCACACTGAATCATCAATGCCAGGTCCATAAAGGATGTTGCTACCATCCATGATGTCTAAAGCACCTTTTTGCACCTGTCTACGACGAATCCTACCTTCTTTAGTTTGTCTTTCAGCTTCCTGCTCTGCTCGGTTTATACGTATGGAGTCAGTTGATCGCGCCCAGTCATTAGCACTTGATCCACTACTGATTCCCATGTCTTGCATGAAGGTTAGTAAAGTAAAAGAACCTTCATTGAAGACACTGGTTGCCACATAAGCTGTAATTTCAACGAGGTTCCACTTAAGTGCTTTGGTGAGTAAGTGAATGAGAAATCAATTATCCTACAATGTTTTCCCTGATCTTCAACGGTCACTTTTATTTTTTTAATTAACTTCGCCAATTTTTCTCCAATCGACTTGAAACTTTGATACAATATTCTTAAGATATTATGCATTCAATAACAAAAAATAAAAAACAGAATGCAGAAAAAAATGTTAACACCAAAAAATGTTAATGCCACCCAGTTAGAAGTCAATGTTTCTGCTTGCGGTTTAGTTGTGTTGTAACCGCCACCTGAAGATGTAATTTTTTGTGCCTCTTGTATTGTCTTGTCAGGCTACACTACAAGATCATCTTTCCAATTCAGAATCTTTGCTTGTGTTGATAACGCTGCTTTGTATGATAGTTAGGCACAAGCCTTCTCTTACGACGCAGTTGCTATTATCTCTCATTGAGTTATCCTAATACTGTGAATTGAGAAATGCGAGTACTTCATCTTTGGTTACCCGTAGACCCAAAAAAGATACTGCATGTCCAAACTGGAAATCCATCAACTCCAAATGTGAACAATAGTCAGCTGTTTTTTGATTCCCTGGCGAAATACAAATTTGATGCAATACCAGATGTTGTTGGCGAGGATCTTCTTAAGGGACAGATCTCTAGTTATCTTGCTCATCATAACTTAACTTGTTGTCTCCGATCCAGTTGGACTTTTGGGCCAATCATAGCCGTAGCGTAACTATGAACTATTTGAAGACATACGGGCTAATTATGAATTGGTTCATATCACTTTACTCTGGCTACTCACCTTTCATTAAGCATTTGACAGTTTAAACTATGATATCCTAATATCCTACACTAATGATGTTTGACTATGGTGCCTAGATCCGTGCGTCTAATAAGTGCATTTTATTTTTTATATTTTTTCAAGGATCTTAAGATTGTTGTGTCAAAATTTGAAACAAATCGGAGCAAAACTAACTAAGATATAAAACTTTAAGCGTTAAAATTGTCCACGTTTGATATTGGATTTTCTATGTAGTATACAAAACTTTAAAGCGATTTTCTGACACTTGTCATTTTTGAAATTAGTTGGATGCTGATAAGCAACCTCCTGCTCCTTTAACTGAAACTTCAAACTCAACCTTATATCTTGGAGCGCCGATATCCTTTCCAGAAACGGATAACGACGACTCTAATTTATCCGAGGCGATAACTAAGCCGTCGGTCTCCACTTCCCTCTGACGGAAATGGAAACCTTTGACATACTAAAAAGAAATCCTTTACGATCGGAGGAAGATGGGCTCTTGGACACATATTCAGAATCGGAGGACTCGAAAGTGGTGGACGCTACTCTAGTAAATTTTAGCAATGATACGGATTCTCCAGATTAATCTCCATCTCCCAAAAGGCTAGGGCCGCACTTATTCCGGGTCTTTCCAAAAACGCAGAAGACATCATCCTAATCCAGGAACCATGGATCATAGAAGGTGTGGTTCGTGGACTTGGGACACCTGTATACGCTCCGTTCTGTACAAGAGGCAAGGGTAAGATTAGAACTTTTATATCAGTGAAACGTAGCCATAACGCATTGTTACTTCCTCGACTTAACCATTGCCAGACTAGAGTCTACCAAACCTCCTACTGGCTGGCATCGGCATATTTTGGCCACGATCATGTGGGCCCTCCTCCTGATGATAATCTAGAAAGGGTGGCACTGTTAGCTCGAAGACCAAACACTGGCTTCACCATCGGGTGCGACGCTATCGCTCATAACACTGTATGGGGCAATACCGACATGAACGATAGAGGCGAGTCACTTTTTGATTATATTGTAAGTACCAACCTCACCCCATTGTTTGTAGCATAGGCAATGAGCTCACTTTTATAACAAGAAATCGACAGGAAATGCTAGATGATATCACTCTTGTCTGCGACAACACTACTCAAATGCTAACGAACTGGGGGTATCGTCTGAACACTCACTTTCAGACCACAGATGCATCCAATTCAGCCTAAGTGATGCTCCCACCCAACCAGCATTCCGGAATTATCGGGAAATTGATTGGTCTAAATACAGAGGAATCCACTTTCCAGATAGCTCCTTATTAGCAACCCAAACAGGACTACTGCAACCGTGACCAAAATTCATGGTCTGATTACAAGAGACACACTCCTTTTGGTGCTGCATTGCTTCAAACCATATAAGTCTGCTGGTCCGGACGGTATAATATTTGCCGAGCTGCGAAGGTAGAACTGCTGTGTAGAACTGCTCCACTGCCATGGAGAAAAATCAATATAGTTTCATTCCCAAAGCCGGAAAATGTTCTCATGTTGTCCCAAAGGACCTCAGACCTATAGGGCTATCATCTTTTCTTCTGAAAACTACGAGCAAAAATTTATCCAAGACTTTTGCCAACGGCTCAGCATGCCTGGTGTAAAGGAAATCCGGTGGAAATGGCTCTGCAATCACTTACTAGCCATGTCGAACGATCCCTACACTATAGAGAGTACTCCAAACTGGGCGGGGCTTCTGCTAAAAGATGTGTTAGCAGAGGTACGCCGCAAGGCGGTGTCCCCTCTCCCCTTCTTTGGAACTTAGTGGTTAACGAACTGCTGATATACCTGGAACCGGGTGGTAGCACGGCGATTGCCTATGCGGATGATGTTGCTATAGCCGTCTCAGGTAAGCACCTTAATACCATTACCGAACTCCTTCAACTAAGTCTTAACAGATTAACCCGTTGGACATATCGCTGTGGATTGGGAGTACCTAAACCCCCATAAAGTTCGTGTCCTCTTTTCCAGGAATTAAAAAATTCCAATTATAGACCCTCCCTCAATAAACGGTACCAGTTTAGTCTCTTCCGATACACCAAAATATCTGGGTCTCATTTTGACAACAACCTAAACTGGAAACCTAACTTTCAAGGAAGAGTCAGTAAAGCTGCAGTAGCTTTATTCTCTTGCAAAAAAGCCATTGGGAATACTCGTACTTCAACTCTGTATAACCCACTGGCTATACATTTCGGTCATAAGACCGACACTCACTTACGGGGTTGTCGTCTGGTGGACGGCCTTAGACAATGCAGTCAACTGCAGTAAACTAAGCAGAGTTCAAAGAACAGCATGTCTATGCATAAGCGGAGCCTTACGGATTACTACTACTGCGGCATTTGACATACTGTTTCATTTGACACCCCACGATATTTTCAGAAGGCAAGTAGCAGCGACTGCAGCTATTCGCCTTAAACCGACTACACAGTGGACAAATAATTCATTTGGACACGCTAACATTCTTAATATATTAGGAATCCTCACAGAGAACATCGATTACACCACACCTGAACTTTAGTGTGACAAAGATTTCCATGTAAGCTCCCCTCTACACCCTGAAAGAAACGAACTGCAACCAACTTCAGACATGACAGATAATTTTATTATTTACAAGCCTTTTAAACGATTTGCGTCTCAGTTGTGTTGAAAAATTTGTGATTGCTTTATATTTAGCTGGAAAACCACAAGTAGCTATTGTTAGAGCCCTCCAGCACCTCAACGTGAATAAATCATTTGTGTCTCGAACCATAGCTCGTTACCGTGATACTGGCAGCGTTGCAAAACGCCATGGAGGTGGTCATAAAAAAACAGCAACATCGGCAGAAATGGTTCGGAAAGTGAAGGCTCGAATTGAGCGAAATCCGCGTCGAAGTGGAAGAAAAATGGCTCATGAGCTCAACATATCGTTGGAACGGATGCAATACATACTGAAAAATGAGCTTGGGCTCAAGCCATTGAAGTTCCAAAAAGCACACGATCTTACTCCGCAACAGAAAAAAGTTAGAGTCGAAAGAGCAAAGGAGTTGCTACGCTTGCACGAAAGTGGTGACTTGCTGAATTTGGTTTTTTCCGATGAGTCGCCATTTGTTATCGAGCAATATGTCAACAAACAAAATGACTGAGTTTACTTGCCATAGAGGTCCTTCGAGAATTTACACCTTCGGACGGCCACCAGGAAACAGGCAGCACCGATGGTGATGGTTTGGGAAGCCATAACCACCGATGGTCGCTCTCCGCTCGTATTTTTGAACCGTGGCGTCAAAATTAATGCGATCGTATACCGTGAAACTGTCTTAGAGGCAGTATTGAAGCCTTGGGCAAACAATCATTTCGGTCGGAGACCGTGGAGATTTCAATAAGACTCGGCACCGTCTCACAAAGCGAGCGTCAAACAAGATTGGTTAAAAAACAATGTTCCACACTCCATTTCTTCGACACAATGGATTGCAAATTCTCCGGATGCAAATCCGTTGGATTTCTCTGTCTGGGGTATTTTGAAGGCGAAGGTTGGCACTAAAAAATAGTTTGGACCACCTCAAACAAGCACTTCGCCGGGAATGGGCCAAAATACCGCAGAGCCACTTGCGTGCGTGGACATATTGAAAACTACTGATACACTTTGAAAATTGATGTATTTTCCAACATATTTTGCTTTGACACAATAAAATTTATCAAAAAATAAAAAAATTATAGCATTTTAAAAAGTTATAGTTCGAGTAAGTCACCTTGTAGATCCTTTAGGGAGGAAGATGCTTTCATGGAGGACAAGTCAATCCATTTCTACACAGATGGATCTAAAACCGATAGCGGGGTTGGTGGCGGTGTTTTCTCAGAAAATACCAGGCGGAAATTTAGGCGATTAAAGAAGCTGTGTCCTGGCTGAAGAAAAACGTGATATCTGCAAAGGATATCCGCATCTTTTCGGATAGTCAGGCCGCTTTCAAGTCCGTGGCCTCAGGCTCATTAAATTCTAAAACCGCCCTCGAATGCCGATCATCTCTTACAGAGATGGCAGAGCAGTTCAACCTTCACCTTTTCTGTGTGCCGCGGCAAAGATATTCCAGGGAATTGTATGGCCGACGAATTCGCCAAAATTGGAACCACTCTACCTATTATAGGCAAGCATGCAAGAAGGCTTAGCGCTTTTACAAACGACTTCTATAGAAGCTGCATGGACAAGGAGGAAGAGGAGACAATACCCCACCTACTCGCTACATGTCCAGCACTCCCCCATAGAAGAAAACTGCACTTAGGAGCTTTCTTCTACAATGACTTAAACGATCTAAAGATTATAGACATTAAAAGTTTCCTACGCTTCATCATAAGCTCAAATTGGTTCCATGAGTAAGGGGATCACAGATCCACGTGGCATCATAGCGGGCCAAAAGGCCTAAGTGTGTTGGTCTTTCCAACAGCCACCTTTACATACCTACCTACCTAAGATATTAAAAACTAATTACAAATGAATAGTTACTTTTTTGTATGCATAGAGAGAAAAAACTGAAATACATTTGCCGAAAAGTTACGTGAACCCAAACACCCCATTTAGGTCACGCTAATTTGTATTGTAAAGGGTGGTGGGGATGTTGGCTGTCAATGACTGCCATTTACTGAATTCAATATGGTTGATTTTCTTGACAGATGTCATATAATCTTTCGCAATTTTAATCATGGGAGTCGTTTACAACGCAACAACGCATTTTTGTTGTTCAATGTTATTAGGAAAATGTAAAAGCAACATTTCGTAAAATTCGTGAATTTTTTAGTTAACATAATCACCTTAGCGAGTGCGGAATTCGGCCAGAACGTATATGCCAAAACATGACCACTGTGAGCTAAAGTGATCAAAACCAGCCAGGCACCTCAATTCGAAGACAACAATTGGGCCTCACTTTTTTTCCAAAATTGAATGAACTGAGTCTGGACGATCTCTGGTTTCAACAGGATGGTGCTACCGCCCACCATCAATCAACTAAGCATAGCACAAATAATCAGGAAGAGATTGGTGGAAAACCATTTGGCAACGCGCAACGTCAGGAAAAAGCCAGTCCTTACAAATCAGCATACACAAAAACGAGTCCACTTTGTAAAAAATCACGTTGAGTCGGCCGATCACAAATGGCGGAATATTTTGTGGACGGGTGAGTCCAAAATTTTGTTATACACCGTGTTCCAGATGTGTTGAAATCTTTACAGAGAGGTAGGTTTTAAGCAAAGACTTACGCTGCCCTGTTTTGACTCCTATTTAAAAGAACATCTTTCAAATTTATGCATGTATGGTAAGAAGTGAGGTAAGGTTGTGCTCATAATTATAAGTACGAGGGCGGGTCAATAAGTCCGTTTGGATTAAAACACAGATTATTTGATAAAAAAATAATTTTATTTTTCAACGTAGTCTCCCTTGAGCTCTATACACTTTGTCCAACGCTTCTCCATTTTTTTTATCCCTTCCAAAAAAAATGATTTGTCGAGGTCCTCAAAATAGGCCTTTGTTTGCGAGATGACTTCATCATTGGAGTCAAATCTTTTTCCACCAAGCCATTTCTTCAGGTTCTGGAGAATAGGGTGGATGAGGGAGCAATTCATAGCCCAATTCATGGATTTTTGCCATGGCAACTGCACATGTGTGCACCCTTGCATTGTCTTGGTGGAAAAGAACTTTTTTCTTGGCCAAATGAGGTCGTTTTTTTTTTCACATCGTCATTGAATCGGTCCAATAAGTTGGCATAATATTCCCCATTGATTGTTCTTCCCTTTTGAAGGTAGTCAATGTGGATTATCCCGCGTGCATCCCAAAAAACAGTCGCCATAACTTTATTGGCTGACAAACCCACCTTGGCCTTCTTTGGCGCCGATTCACCCTTAGAAACCCACTGTTTTGACTGTTGTTTGTTCTCTGGTGTGTTGTGATGGATCCATGTTTCGTCCACGGTTACAAAACGGAGCAAAAACTCCTCCATATTGCGATTAAACAACGCCAAACCTTCCTGTGAAGTTGTTACACGATTGCGTTTGTGGTCGACTGTGAGCAAACGCGGCACCCATCTTGCGGAAAGCTTTCTCATGCCCAAGTGATCATTCAAAATTGAAACCACTGAGCCATGCGAGATCCCTACGGCTTCCACAATCTCTCGCACTTTCAATCTTCGGTCGGCCAACACCATATCGTGAATTTTTTCGATTGTTTCGGGTGTAGAGACCTCAACTGGGCGTCCAGGACGTTCGGCATCTTCAGTGCTTGTACGGCCACAACGAAATTCAGTAAACCACTTTTTTACCATTGAAATCGATGGTGCAGAGTCCCCATAGTATTTATCAAGCTTAGCCTTGGTCTCGGTAATGGTTTTTTTTCGCAAGAAATAATGCTTAATAAGCACACGAAATTCACTTTTTTCCATTTTCTTCTCAAATTAGTGAGTAGTCTGATAAAAATAGCTGTCAAACACAAACTAACTGACGCAGCAAGTTTAAATTTTGACAGGAGTCAACTGACAGATGCCTGTTGACAGGAGCAGTGTTGCTGTTTCAGTAAAGAGGTCAGAGATTCAAAAAGTCACGGACTTATTGAACAGCCCTCGTATATATTAAATTATGCATGTTAGAAGATTTTAAATCTAATAGCAAAATTGACGGCGCAATAGGTGTAAAGATTTTTAAAGCCATTGGCTTTTGTTTTTTTTCACTCTGTTCACTTGCTTGTGTTTTATGGTGTTTATGCTTGGCATCGGTATCAGCGCTTAATTTTCAGAGTCCAAGATAACGGCTATCGGGTTTTTTTTTTTTTTTTTTTTTTTATAAGTTGCACGCCCTCAAGAGATTTAAGTACCCTTAAAATGCTTGCACACAGCGCGTTAATTAAATATTAATATTCTGGCAATTTGGCAGGACTAGGATTTAATTTCTTGACATAGTGGCAAATACTACTCGTATTTGACTTTTATTGTATATTTATTGTATATTTATATGGGTTTGTACATAAAATCTAAAAAATAAATTTTGCGTCTGAAATGAAAACCAGAAGCAATTATTTATCATTATTTTCTCTTGTATAAATGTGTAGTAATGATGTTGGATGATCCATTTAAGCGGCATTTTCTCACTGCATTAAGGCAACATTATACAATATTTTCCAGAATGTTGATATAAATATATTAGTTGGTAGAACCATGTTTACCGGGCTTTGTTGTATACTGCAGTTGGTATTCCGTATTCGGTGGACGTCGGACATATTGGCGAGAACCAATACCGCTATACAGGGTAGTTCCTGAGAATGTGTCGAAAACTTTAAGAAGAGATTCGTTGACATATTTTGAGAAAAAAATTGAATTGGTGGGTCGTATCTTAAAAACTACTGACTTGAGATGAAATGACCTGACTTTTTTTGGTTGTAAATACTACATACGCGTTAAAAAGTTTGAAAAAGATGGGTTAATTATTACATATTTTTCCGAAAAAAATTATAATATCCTAAATTTTAAGTTAGAAAAAAAATACTATTGATCTTCAAAAGCTTTTGACACATTAATTTTAGAGCAAAATTTACTTTGAAACAATTAAAGTACATACGAGGGCGGGTCAATAAGTCCGTGACCTTTTGAATTTCTGCCCTCTTTACTGAAACAGCAACACTGCTCCTGTCAACAGGCATCTGTCAGTTGACTCCTGTCAAAATTTAAACTTGCTGCGTCAGTTAGTTTGTGTTTGACAGCTATTTTTATCAGACTACTCACTAATTTGAGGAGAAAATGGAAAAAAGTGAATTTCGTGTGCTTATTAAGCATTATTTCTTGCGAAAAAAAACCATTACCGAGACCAAGGCTAAGCTTGATAAATACTATGGGGACTCTGCACCATCGATTTCAATGGTAAAAAAGTGGTTTACTGAATTTCGTTGTGGCCGTACAAGCACTGAAGATGCCGAACGTCCTGGACGCCCAGTTGAGGTCTCTACACCCGAAACAATCGAAAAAATTCACGATATGGTGTTGGCCGACCGAAGATTGAAAGTGCGAGAGATTGTGGAAGCCGTAGGGATCTCGCATGCCTCAGTGGTTTCAATTTTGAATGATCACTTGGGCATGAGAAAGCTTTCCGCAAGATGGGTGCCGCGTTTGCTCACAGTCGACCACAAACGCAATCGTGTAACAACTTCACAGGAAGGTTTGGCGTTGTTTAATCGCAATATGGAGGAGTTTTTGCTCCGTTTTGTAACCGTGGACGAAACATGGATCCATCACAACACACCAGAGAACAAACAACAGTCAAAACAGTGGGTTTCTAAGGGTGAATCGGCGCCAAAGAAGGCCAAGGTGGGTTTGTCAGCCAATAAAGTTATGGCGACTGTTTTTTGGGATGCACGCGGGATAATCCACATTGACTACCTTCAAAAGGGAAGAACAATCAATGGGGAATATTATGCCAACTTATTGGACCGATTCAATGACGATTTGAAAAAAAAACGACCTCATTTGGCCAAGAAAAAAGTTCTTTTCCACCAAGACAATGCAAGGGTGCACACATGTGCAGTTGCCATGGCAAAAATCCATGAATTGGGCTATGAATTGCTCCCTCATCCACCCTATTCTCCAGATTTGGCTCCGAGCGACTACTTCTTGTTCCCAAACCTGAAGAAATGGCTTGGTGGAAAAAGATTTGACTCCAATGATGAAGTCATCTCGCAAACAAAGGCCTATTTTGAGGACCTCGACAAATCATTTTTTTTTTGGAAAGGATAAAAAAATTGGAGAAGCGTTGGACAAAGTGTATAGAGCTCAAGGGAGACTACGTTGAAAAATAAGATTATTTTTTTATCAAAAAATCTGTGTTTTAATCCAAAAGTCGCGGACTTATTGACCCGCCCTCGTATTTACATAATTTAAAATATTTCTTCGTGTTTCTAGCCTTGACTCTCAGACTGACCAAAGAAAAATTTCACTTCTGCCGCATCACATGCCTCCGGATGCCCTTGAAGTGTTTAACTTATTCAATATGGACTTGGATACTGTCAAATTTAACAAGTTGGTGTCTACATTGGAAACCTATTTTGTGCCTAAAGTGAATATAGTCATGGAAAAGCATCAATTCTCCATAACAATTCAATATGCGGGTGGGTCGATTGACGAACTCGTCACAGCTTTTAAGAATCTTAGTCTTACATGTAACTTCAGTAACATACAAGAGGATTTAGTAAGAGATATTTTCGTGCACAGCGTAGATATCTTTTGGTCGAACATCAAAGAAGGGCTGTTGAATGAAGGTTCCACTAAATTTAAAAAAAGCACTCAAAATTGCGAAATCAATTGACAATGACATTCACAATTTTGTCACTGATTGCTAAATTTGCATTGCCTCCTAGACCTCCTCAACAAATTTAATTTAATTTAATTTTGGTGGGGACGAAGGCTCTCATTTATTCGGATTATTACAAGCTATAACTTAAAACTAAAGTTGGTTGGAGTGGTGAAAGAGAACGGATTTGGGGTAGGGAGTTGAGCGGTGGAAGTTAAAGACGGTATGGCTTGAACTGATTTTTCGTAGTATACGGGTTTGTTCGCGCCATAGGAGGTGTGGTGGGTTGGTAAAATAGATAGAAGTGACGAGTGGTACCTAAATTTCGAGGGTTAGTGTTGAGGAAAATAGATTTGTGAAGGGACACGCATTCAACGTGACCTAAAAGGAGTCGATGAATGAAGAGAAAGTCGGCTGCATCTCTGTGTTCTTCAAGGGCGTTTAAGGGTCAGAATAAAAGAGCAAATCGAAGAAAACGGCGCTGGATGATTTCGATTCTCGAGATATGAACCAGATAATATGGGGACCAGACTTGACTGGCGTACTCTAGAAGGGGGAGAATAAACGTAATATAAAGGGATCTGGCCACGTATGGGTTGGTGAATTCTTTGGAACACGTTTTACAAAACCTAGTGCAGTGTTAGCTTTAAGGATTATCCCATCCACATGTAAACGGAAGTTGAGCTTCCTATCACACAAAAAGCCGAGGTCACGAAGAGACGAAGAAAATAGATTGGTAGTGGAGAAGGTAGAGTCGGAAAGGAGGTTGGCGCCGCTTATGTGAAAAGGTGATGGATTCGCATTTGGGTATATTAACCCTTATCCTGTACTTTAAAAAATAACTCACATGGTATTTGTGGGTCAAATTTGCCCAATGTACTTTTCATTTAGTAATCACGATTTTTGCATATAATTTTTGGTTCAGAATAATTTTTACAAATAAATTTTGAGCATTTTATTGAATATTTCGTGCTGTTGAAGCGACTTGGGCACAAGTAGCAGCGAAATCTCTTTAATTTTGACACTGTAGCTTGTTCTAGATTTTTTCGTGTTTGGACAATTTTGACCCATGTGTACAGGATAAGTGTTAAGTTCCAAACAATTTTTGAAGCACCTAATCGAAAAACTATCAAGGTCTTGTTGATAGAGGAAGGGAAGAAGCCATGAGAGGAAATGGTTTTAAAAAATTTGGTATCATCGGCGTAAAGGGAGACAGACGAGTGCGAGTGTTTGATGATCCTATCGAGATCATTTATGGTTAATATAAAAAGAAGAGGACCGAGATGGCTGCCTTGTGGAACTCCAGAGGTGGGCAAAAATGGAATCGAGTAGGCTGACTTAAAACGAACACTGTAAATATGGTTTTCGAGGAAAGAGGATATCCATTTTAACAGTATGGGTTTAAAGCCGAGAGCAGACAATTAGAAGAGTATTAATCGATGAGAGATTCTATCAAAGGCCTTGCTAAAATCGGTTGCAATTACATCGACTTCGTTGCCGTTCTCTAGGGCAGAAAGGACAAAGGATACGAATTCAACGAGATTTGCTGTGGTTGGCCTACCCTTCAGGAAGCCATGTTGTCTAGGGGAAATAAGTGATTTGCATTAGAAGCTTAGAGCTTCATACAAAATACGTTCGAAGAGTTTGGGTATATGGGAAAGTTTAGCGATTGGGCGATAGTTTGTTATTCCGCTCTTTGATCCTTTCTTGTGGAACGGGGTTATGAAGGCGGTTTTCCAAGTCTGAACCTTTTTTACTTAAAAGTAAGAAATCCGTAGCGGATCCTACAATAGAACTTCTTATGCCCAGAAGGCTTCGCACAAAAATACCAGCTAATTCAAAAACCTCTTTGCTAAAATCAATTGAATCAAAAAAATATGAAAAAAATTGTTAAAAATAAGAAAATATTATAATAGAACTGCTAAACCCTTGAAGTCTTTAGCTCCAGGACAAAAAATTCTCTGTAAGAAAAACCTCACGTCTTATTAGCCATCAGAGGCCCAATTCCGCAAGCGTGATTTTTGCTGTGTACATGAAAAGGTGGGTACACGGACTTGTTCCGATTCCGCAAGCGTGGGTTTTTTGGCGGTTGTCGTGTACACAATTGAAGAAATTTATTCGGCTGTGAAAAAGCCAGTGATGAGCAAAAGGAATATGTGTACCTATATAGAAGAAAATATAGAGTTTGCTCACGATAAGTTTGTTTAATTAGTGAATATTATATTTTCTTTTATGCATACATTTAGTTAAATTTTTTTAATGCAGATTTGAATTCACGGATTAGGCACATTTCATAGCAACACAATGGCAAATGCATGCCAACAATTTATTATTATTATTATTATAATTTATTAGCATATAATTAAATTACATGCTAACTTAGGTATAGAGCGCTAGCTGCCAGGGCTTACGGCTCTAGTTTTCATAAACATCTATATTTAATTTTATTATGAAATTGCGGATAAGGGTTATATTATTACAGGTAGAGAATTTGAGCAATTGACAGATTGATGGATGTGTGTTTTTAGTGCAGCGTGCGAGGCCCAGAATGTGGTTGATGTCGTACTGTCTAGAGCAGGTGTTGCATGTTGGGGGGGAGGTGCCTTTAAGTGCTGGTGTGTAAAGACTGTGTGTCACAAGCGTAGTCTTGTGAAGATGGTGTTTGATGTTTTTGGGGTGGAGATAGGGTATATTGGGCTGGAGCGATCTGGATTGAGCGACGTGTAATTATGTTGATAATTTTCCCAGTTCGATAAAAGTTTAGCGTCAAGTTTGTTCTTCAGAAGGCGTAAGCTATCTAGCTCGGTGGTAGCATCGAAAAGGTACAGCGGAGCACGGTGACCAAGACCAGCTTCTGTGTCTGCTAGTTCGTTACCCTTTATACCTATGTGGCTTGGAACCCACATTAACTTGATTTTTTTGGGTGCCTTGATGATGCTGTTGCGGATCTCCGAGATTATTCCTGTGTCTTTTTTATGGTGTTTTTATTGCATTTAACGAGGACAGACTGTCAGAGCAGATCACATGTTTACCAGAGTGTTTTGCAGTAGTGGCTATAGCAATGTAGGTGGCTAGGGCCTCTGCCGTGAAAACAGATGCATGTATAGGTAGTATACCTGCGCTAATTAGTTCCCCGTTTTCTTTGGTAACTGCGAAAGAGGTGCTGTTGTTTATCTTAGAGCCGTCCGTAAACATGGTTGTCCACCCTGTCTCCTTTAAGGATGAAGCAATGCGGAGGAAGTCAGCTAGATAAGTCCCTTTAGGAGTGTTGTTTTTGTTGTGGCATGCTAAGTCCAAAATTAGAGATCCTGGCTTAATGGTCCACGGAGGTACAGATGGAGTCTTTTCAATGTGCACCTTCTTTGGGAGGCCGATTGAACTCTTATTGGACGCTTGGTAGTTTTTGCTGAATCAAAGTCCCTTTTGGTGATGACGTTGTTTGAGTGAAGGAGCCTTATGTAGAGTTTTGCCCCAGCAGCTACTATGCGTTCTTCCACTATAGGGAGTCCCGCTTCAATCAGAACATTTCTTACTGGGCTTATTCTGAAGGCGTTGATGCTACGACGGGCGGCTTGATGGTAAGGAGATTTGATTATATTGATGATTGATTTTGGGGCGTTACCGTAGATACATAGGCCGTAGTCAATTTTGCTCAGGATTAAGGGTTTTGAAATATTACATAGAGTGTTAATAGGTGTGTTACCTTTTTTATTAGCTAAGTAGTTAATAACATTTGTTCTGGCAGCTAGGCTTTTCTTTAAACTGACACAGTGAGACTTCCAGTTGTAGTTATTATTAACTATTAGACCTAATATACTTAAACTATTAACTCTAACAATGTCTATGTTATTAAATCTAAGTGATAATGTGTCGCTTTTGCAGGACCTTTTCCGACATAACATATGTGTAATATTCTACATTTCTCGAGCGAAAGGCTTGCACCAGATGTGTCAGACCATTCTGTGATGTCTTTGACTAGCGATGCAAGAATATGTCTAGTTTTGGCTAGATCATTATTTTTACACAGCACGAAAACATCATCCGCGTAAATGCAATGATCTGCGAGTTTGTTCTTACTAATTATTGTTGACAAATTGCCAAAGGCTATCATGAACAAGACCACTGAGAGTAGTGAGCCGTTAAATAGTGGAAGGATTGAAGAATAGCTATTGTTGACCCTGACGCAAATTTGCCTATTAATCAGAAAAGAACGAACATAGTTGTAGATTCTTGGGCCAATGCCCCAATCATTCAGGCTCTGTAGCAGTAAGTGGATGCCTATTCGGTCGAATGCCTTTTCAAAATCCAGCGAAAGAATGGTAACATGGTTACGAGCAGAGAGTGCTTTGCAGATGTGCCAATCAAGATAAATGAGTGCGTCTATGCAACCCTTGCCCGATCTGAAGGCTACCTGGTTATGACTTAGGCGGCGTTTTGATTCGATGAACCACAATAAACGCTGAGCGACTATTTTTTCTAGGACCTTGTATATGCAAGGCACCAGTGAGATCGGACGATAACTATCAGTGACATTTATGTCTCTCTTACGTTTGGGAAGAGGAAGTATTGTAGCCAGCTTCCAATATTGGGGAATAGTACCTGTTTGTAAGATGTTATTGTAAAGTGAAATTAATTTAGACTTTACTACATGAGGAAGATGTTTCAACATTGGGTACGATACACGGTCTCTACTGGGTGTTTTACCTTTGAGTTTAGTCAGACAACATTCTAGTTCCATTGGTGTTATATCGATTTCTATCAGTTTGGCCGATCCTGATATGTTAGGCAGGCGGAAGGGATAAGGCTAGTTGTTTGGCTATCCTAAATCTTGGAGGGAAGTGTTCGTCCTTAGAGTCATTTGACCATGTCTCTGCGAAGTGATTACATATTTCTCTAGGCGAGGTTTTTGAGCCCTCAGGTGTGGTAATTGATTTTATCGAATAGTGTGAGGCGTTACCACTGAGACATCTAATGCGATGCCAAACTTTTTCAGGCGTCGAGTTGGGATTAATGGCAGATGTGAATTCATATAAACTTTTGACTTTATTTGTCTTTACTTCCCTGGGGAATTTTGCATTCGCCTTCTTGTAGTCTATAAGATTTGTTGTGCTAGGATGCCTTTTAAAAAGTTTCCATTTGGATTGTTTATCGCTTCGGAGGGTTGCTAAGAGGGGACTCTACCATGGAACTGTTCGATTTTGTGTGTGCGGCTTGTTTTGTGGTATAGATACATTGGCAGTTGTTCTTATGGCTCTATGTAGGGTTACGCCCTCTTTGTTGATATTGCCGGAGATTGATTTATCGGACAGGTAGTCTAGAATGTGCTTGCTATAGCAGCCCAATTAGCCTTGTCCGTTTTGAATTTAGGGTTAAATGGAGTCTTCCAATTAATCGGGCCAAGGGTTATAGTGGAGATAATTGGAAAGTGATCGCTGCTGCAGAGATCATCCAGTATTTCCCAAGAGACTGATGTATACAGTTCAGGAGAACAAGACGTTATGTCTTTATTTGTAAGTGTGCCGTGAGTGGAGAGGTGTGTAGGGGAGCCGTCGTTTAAGATTATAAGATTGGCATTTGCGATAAAATTTTCAACTTCCCTGCCCCTGGAGTTTGTGTTGCTTGAGCCCCACAGATCACTCCAGGCGTTAATGTCGCCCACAAGAATGATTGGGGTTTGAACCTGGTAAAAGTCGTCGTTTGAAAAGGTTTGGTCCGGTAGAATATATGTATATAGCGAGAACACTAAATTTTGTTGAAAGCTCGATCTCAAAAGCATGCGTCAAAATATTAGAGTTATTAGGAACTTTTTTATATGGGATGTTGTTTTTTATTAGGAATCCTATACCTTGCTTTGAAGAAGTGTTTTGGACATGGTTGTGAAAGTATCCTGTGAATTCTTGAGGTGTATGTGGCATAAAGGAATATGCACAGTGAGTCTCTTGTAGAGCTATTACGCTTGGGTTGTGTTCTTTAATTAAGAGGCGTAATTCGTCATAGTTGTTGACGTAGCCTTTTATGTTCCGTTGAAAGATTTTAAACTTTTTATCAGTGAAAGTTGGCCTTGTGGATGGTTGAGAAAAGGGGCGCGGTCTAGAATGTTCAGGAGGAGGACGAGTTCGCCTGGAGACAGGCAATCCCGACCCACCCGCAACCTGTGTAGGCTGGGACCCGTTAGTTGTACAATAGAATTGACAGTAGTGTTGTATGTTATCATCCGTATCGGATTTGGGAATAAGTGGTTGTTGTTATCTAAAAGGTTTTTGGTAATAGAACTTAGAGGAGAGTTAATAGAAGATTTGTTTATTGTGGTTGGTATTGATGTAAGAGGGCGGCTTTTAATTGGTGAGTTGGGAAGTTTGGCTGTTGGTAACTGACCTTCTCAGAGGGTTTGTAGGATTGATACCTGAAGCTAACGAAGTGTAATTTTCTTTGTTGGTTGTAAGATGAGATGAAGTTGAAGTTGAGGTGGAACTTGCAGTAGCAGTAACCGCAGGGCTGTTACAACTAACAATTATTTGGTTTTTTTGTTTTGTATTTTCGGCGTACGACTGCAGCGAAGAGGAGGTGGATAGAGGTTGCGATTGGTTGTAGATACGCTTAGCTTCCGCATTGCTGCATTTTCTTCTTGTTTTTATTTTTAGAATATCTTTATTTTGTAGGTATTTGGGACAAGTGTTGGAGGAGGAAGGGTGAGCCTGTGAGCAATTAGCGCACATAGTGCGATTACATTCAGTATGTTCATGTAGGGGAAGGTTGCAAGTAACACGGGTTTTAGGCCTTTTGCACCTATTGAAAGTGTAGCCGAGTAGCTGGCAGTTGCGGCAGCGCATAGGGTTGGGAATATATTCCTGAACTTTTACTCTGTACCACCCGATATCAACGGTTTTTGGAGCTTGGTAGAGGTCGAAAGTTAGTAGGACTTAACCTGAAGGGAGTCGTTTTCCATCAACAGATTTTGTAAATTTATACACGTCAGTTACAGCTTGTGACTTCATCTCGACAATAATTTCCTTTTCAGGGACATTTATCAAACAAGGGGCATACACAATTCCCTTGGAAGAGTTCAGGTTTGCCTGCAATTTTACATTGACAGGGCATTGATTGGTTATCCGGAGGAATTTGTCCGCTGCCCTTTGTGATTTTGCAAGTATACTACCATCTCTTAACTGAGATATGCTCTCGTACTCGGTGCTTATATTTTCGATGGCTTTGTTTAGGATAAAGATGCTACCCGAAGTTAGAGGTTTGCTTGCGTTTTTTGGAGATATCAATACAAATCTGGGATTTTTGATGTTAGTGTTCAAGGGGAGAGAGGGGAAATCGGTGTCGGTAGTTAATTTGTTATTTTTTGAATAAGATTCAAAAGTTAGCGAGTTGTCTTCAGCCAACTCCCTAAATCTATTCCCGGGTTTGGTTTTATTTGGCCCCGGGACCATGATTCTGTTTAAGACGAACAAGTGACACTTGTTTCTGAAATCAGACCACGTGGTATGGGAGAGGGAAAATGTAAAAACAGATCAACACTAGAGAGCGAGCGAGATAAGAACACTTACTTAGAGTAAGAAAACGATATTCGAGAAAAAAAGAAGAAATAATCGACAGTCGACAAAGAAGTCACACGACGTTGACGCTACGAGAGCTAGACGGAGACTGTGTCCAACAATTTAAATTCAATAGGAGGTGCGTGGAAAGACGTAAACCAACTTGCGCATGTATTGGCGAGACCAAAAGTAAGTAAATGAAACTGTTTGAAATATGTAATAAAATCTTTTTGTTTTTTTACATTTAGACTTCATGTTAAAGGACGAGAAGCGCTTATAAAGGTTTCCTTCCACAGAAGCGGGGTTAATGGGATTAAGAAAATTAAACTGCTAAGCCCATTTGAGGAGCGGGTAGTTGCGCTATTGGCTCCCGCCTGTAATAACCGGCGCAGATGTTCCGGAGTTGTTCATCGTACCGCAAGAACAAGTTGATATGGTAAGAAACTTTAAAACTGATGTACCATTTTCGAATGGCTTATTTTGAGTTTTTTTTTCCAATTCGGAAAACGATAGTTACTCCCAGTCAGCCGCCACTGATAAATACTCCTGAGGGTGTAATAACTTCGCCAGGGATCGTGGTAGCCTCAGACGTTGCCTTGGAGAGTTCTATCACTGACCCGATCCCAGGAGCAGCGGTGGCATGGCCGTCTTTTGCAGCTGCTACGAGAGCAACACCTCGTAAAAGGAAAAAGGCGACATCGGGAAAGGATCCAGAAATATCTTCTTTTGAAGATGAAATAATAAAAATTGAGAATGAAAAATTGCTTTACATAAAAAAGTGCTACGAGATGCAAGAGAAATCCTTTCAGTGGAAAAAGGAGTACGAAGAAAAGCTCCTTGCATTACGGGAAAGAGAGGTATCTCTTTAAGAAAAAAACATTTGAATGCAAAATGAATAACAATTAATAAATTTATCTGTAAGAGTACATATATATTCAATACGAATTAAAAAAAAAATATATACGTACAGTGCTGGCCAAAACTATAGCACGAAAAATTCTCACTTAGGAAAAAAGTAAGGAACATTAAAAAAAACTTGTGACAGCTTAAAAATGTTTATATTTTCCTATTCACAAAATATTACCCTTTGATTTACAGTTACTCACTTTACGTTAAATCTTATCCAATTTTTAATAAAATAATAATTAAAAATCCATTCAAAAATAAGTGGACAAAACTAAAGCACATGCATCCTGTTATTGCCTTCAGTCAGCAAATTTTACCGTTTACTTATAATATGCATCAAAGATTACTGTTTTTCTTTTCAAAAATATTCTAAACAATGGAAAAACAAAATATTTGTGTGTGATCGGCGGCGGTTTTAGTCGGAAGCTTAAATTGTGTTCAATTGTGACAAAATGGTGATAAAATGGCTCGAAATAAGTATTCTGACGAAATAAAAGAAATAGTTTCTGATTTTGAAAGCGGTAAATCAGTAACATTTATTGCAAAAAAATTTGGTATAAGCCATTCGGTGATTTCGCGAGTAATAGCTCGATTTCGTGCTCGGGGAAATGTCCAAACGGTGCACAGTGGCGGTAGACCCCGAAAAACGACCAGTCGCGAGGATAAAATAATTATAAGGCTATAAAAAAGCCATTTATTTCTCTAAAAAATCGACGCGCGAGAATTGAGTTTGCAAAGGCACACCTTAACTGGACCGTAGCAAAATGGAAAATTGTACTTTTTTCTGACGAATCCAAATTCAATTTAAAGGGATCTCATGGTTTTCATTCGGTACGGAGGCCGAAAGGCGAAGGCCTAAATCCACGGTTCACCACGGGTACAGTGAAACACGGCGGTGGCAGTATTATTGTGTGGGGATGTTTTTCCGGTCATGGAGTCGGACCAATTCATAGGATTAGTGGTGTAATGGATCGTTTCGTGTACAGGGATATCCTTTAAAACGTCGTGCTTCCTTATGCTTAGGAGAATATGCCGTTGCGATTGATTTTCCAACATGACAACGATCCTAAACATACCGCTAAACTTGTGAAGGATTGGCTTAACGAAAGCGAAAT
The DNA here is from genome assembly GCA_963966105.1 of Volucella zonaria. Lineage (NCBI taxonomy): Eukaryota > Metazoa > Arthropoda > Insecta > Diptera > Syrphidae > Volucella > Volucella zonaria. Next base: position 141,612,155 of record OZ014530.1, on the reverse strand, counting down.
CTGTGGGGAATTGTAGAGCTAAGGATTGATCGCACGAAATGCAATAATTTGGACTCACTGCTACGACAATCACAAATTGCCTGGAATAACATCCCAATACATACTATTGACAATCTAATTGCCTCAATGCCTCGTCGATGTGCTGCGGTAGTCAAAAATAATGGATATGCATGCCATAAGTATTAGTTTCAAAAACTTTTTTCTGTTATTTTATTATAAATTCGGAAATGTGCTTTAGTTTTGTCCACTTATTTTCAATGGATTTTTAATTATTTTATTTTATTAAAAATTAGATAAGATTTAACGTAAATTGAATAATTGTAAATCAAAGAGTAATATTTTGTGAAAGCTTTTTTTTTAATTTTTAACATTTTCTGCGTTTTTCCGTTTTTTGTTCGTTTGCACTAAAAGATATGAAAACGCTTTTTCGTTCGTTTCGTGAATGTACTCGTAGTTACTGTCAGCTAGGAGTGAAATCAACAAGGAAAAGTTGGGTTTATTTTACATTGAAAACAACGGTTTCATTTGGGTGGATGAGACGAAAATGGTTTTTGGTTTTATCGCAGTACATGATTATAATTTCTCGTTAGTGCTTCTTATTAGCTAGTTAACTAGTTTTTTAACTAGTTATATTTCTTTAAATAACTGTTTCGTTTCGTTAACACAAAAACCGAAAACGACCCACCTCTAGTACATACCTACATACATATGAATAAAGTAAAGTAAAATAAAGTTAGCCTACAAATTCTTAACATCATCGCAGATCGCATTAAGATTATTCCTGATCTTAACTTACCCTACTTTAATGTACATATGTAGGTGTATTTCTGCTCTGTCTGTTCCTCACCGCGCCAAAGTCGCAGGCCAGGACAAAAAATACGGGAATGCAAAACAAAACAAAAAATATATTTCGCTGTGGGTATGTCACAAACTCTACGCTGGTGGCAGCTGGTGGTGAAAACTTTTCGCCAAAAGCAAAAGAAAGGACTTTTGCACAGAAAATTTATTTTCCGTTTTTTTTTTCTTTGCGAAGCAGAAAAGCTTTTTGTTTGCTCATTGCAAAAAAGATCAAAACTTTTTTGTATGGAGATGCGACATCTGGGTAAGTTTATTATCTGTGGTATTAGCGTCGTTCGAATGAGAATGTTGAACATCTTTGCTTGGTGTCCCTGGTTCCTCATTTATTATTAAGCCGATAGGTACATTTGCTTTTGAGAGAATGTTATGCAGAACAAAACATGCGTTTAAAATTTTTTCCGCTATTACAGGATCGCAACTGAGTATTCTGTGCGAAGAAAGACACGGAAATCTGCTTTTTAAAATTGCGATAAAGCGTTCTATCACACATCTGGTGGTTTTATGAGCAATATTGCACCTTTCCATTGCTCTATTACATGTTGTTTTACATGGTGTCATTAACCATGGCTGGTGTGGAAATCCACTATCTCCCAGTAGCCAAAAGTTCCTTTTTCCTTCCGCATATTTTTTCTTAAAAAATTCTTGTACAGCTGAACAGCGCCATATGCAAGCATCGTGTGAGGTTCCTGGAAACCTTGCATTCGCATAACGATTTAAGTATTTTGAGTCACAAACTAAAACACATTTATGGATTGACAATAATAAGCGTATTGAAGGTCATATTCGGTGCAGTTATCTTAATATGAGTTCCACCTAGATTGCTACATTGTAGAACTCTGTTTTAATTGTGGCTTGCTCTTGCTCTTGCTCGTCCGGGAAGTGTAACATATTCATGCGCTATTTCATTAAGAATTTCTTTTACTTCGTGGATACAGCGATGAACTGATGTCTGAGACATACAAGCCATGAAAACTCCAACTGCTCGCTGATAGTTTCCTGTGGCAAAATATCGCAAAGCACAAAGGAGACGTGTAGTAATACTAATTGCAGATTGCCGCTCATTACTATGAAAAAGGTGTTTGATCTTTCGAAGAAATTCAAAACAAAGATACTTTGGGAAACGAAACAATTCGATAAATTGCTGTTCTGTTATTTCTTCAAATAGATAACGAGAATGTCTGATATGTATTCTGATAATTATTAATTTTCTCCTGTGGAAATATAAATGATAAGTCACAAAACAACTTTATTCAAAATAATCTAATATACCGATTGCGTCGTCTAATGAGACTCCTTACAATTTCGTTATATGTAGAGCTCATTTTTACTTTTAATAAACAATGTGAGTTTTTTTAAGGGTGTACACGGAGAAAAATATCACTCCTGCGGAATTCGGCCCCAGGAATGATTATTGAAAAATGTCCAGAACCAAAATATTCTGTTATAAAATATCAAGATGGCAATTTATGCAGAAGAAACAGACAACATATAATGGATACCAATTCAGCAGAACCTTCGTCATCACCTCATCGGAGCCCTGAATAAGAGAATTGACGAGAATCCGTTTCCTATTTTCGAAAATATAAATAAGTTGGGTAAAAAAAATATAATAGTTTCACCAACAAAATTACCAAAAGATTGATACGTATATATGAAGTACTCGAATAAGGAGTTTTGCTGCAGAGGAGGTTAGTAATAGTGTGGTAAAAATGCGTTTTTTTTCCGTTATCATGATTTCTGTTATGAACACTGGATTATTGTATTAAACGAAAGACCAGAATACCGTGATCATAAAAATATATATCCCAGACATTTCACGCGCAGTCATACCCTTGTCAGACTTACTTAAAATATGCTAAAAATCACTGTTTGAAATAATTGGAATAACCATATGAATGTTACATCAAGAAAATTTGTAAGAGCGTAATGGTCACAAAAATATTGGCGGATAACGCGGAGCCATACTGTTACCAGACCTACTAATATAATGGCTGCCCGTCATCTCACGAGATTTTAGTTGCCTGAACAAAAGAATTTCTTTTGGGCGGTTGGAAAGCCAATACACTACCATTTAATTTTGTCAATGCATACTTCGAATTCCACTTCGTTTATACTTCATCTTTTATAACAGCAATTTAAATACACTATATAGATTAAGATTCTCATATGTGAATTTATCTTTTAAATTTACGCTCGAAAATGGAGGTGTTGTATTAAACCTTTACTCTCTCTTTCTCTTATTATCAACAGTTTAGTTAGTTCTAAGTTAGTATTAAGCAGTCAGTTGCATTTGGTCTTTACACTAGAATAAATGTTCTAACTCGTGACTACGAGACAAAGCCTTTTAATTTCATCTTATAGAATTAACAGCTAGGATCACTGAATTTTCATCGGAAATTCCTTTCTACTCAAATATTAAACAGTTTAAAGCTGTTTTATGTAGACGCTTTCTTCTTAGTTCATATTATTCTTTGATTAAGTCTATTCTCTTCCAAAAACTGATTAGTCACAAGAAGCTTCAAGATCGTATGATAACATATTTACTGAACGAAATCTCTCACACTTGACTGTATTGCCTACTTTCTCTACAAAGATAACTATTGATTCCTACCAATCATATTCCGTATTGTAGGGGCTCATTGATTATCTTCATTGAATTTAAACTCATATTTTTTATTAATTCCGTTAGACTATTATATTATGGTTTATTTAAATTTTAATGAAATCAGTGTTGGTTCATTACAATATCGAAACTGAAAGTTGCTACTCAAGAATATATTCTAGGTATAATTGGAAAAGACACATTAATTTCAGAAATAATCTGCTATTAGTTATCCACGTTCATATCTGGAGGCATCCGTTTTGGCTTTGTAGCCCTGGCATATTCGTTCGTTTTTATTGTTTGAAAAAACTTTCGAACGTCATTAATCATCTCTCCCTTTCCTTGATCGCGCGTTTCCCATAGCGTAAGGGAAATTGCGTAAGCTTTTGGAAATAAATGTTATTAACTTATGGCATATACGAGGGTAGACCCAGAAGTACCCGACCTGACGTATATTGTATACGTAAATTTGAAGTTTGACGACACTACGTTGTTTAGCATTTGTTCGGTTGCCGTCAACAGTGAACGCTCTCAATGAATTTTTAAATATGGAAAAAATTGGTCATCGTTATGTGATACAATACTTTCATTTGAAAAATCTCAATCCAACCAACATCAAAACGAAAGTGGATCCTACTCTGGGGGAGTCTGCTCCTTCGTTTACGTTAAAATATTGGATGACAGAGTTTAAGCGAGGCCGTACAAGTTGCCAATACGAACATCGCAGTGGTCGACAAAATGAATTTAAGTTCACCAGAAATGTTGAGAAAAATCCACAAAACGGTATTGGATGACCATCGATTGAAAATGCGTGAACTAGCAGATATAGAAGCCATTTCAAAAAGCAATGTACATTGCATGTTGATTGAAAAATTGGACATGAGAAAGCTGTGCGCATGATGGATGCCGCGAATACTCACAATGGAACTAAAACACCATCGTGAGGTTTTAAACGTGTGTTTGGCCAAAGTTTCACAGCAATAAAGCCGAGCTTTTGCACCGAATCATGACCATGGATGAAAGATGTTTCCATCACTTCACACCCAAGACGAAAGAACAGTCAAAACAATGGACTCAAAGGGAAGAATCGGCTCCAAAGAATGCGAAGACAGTTCCATCTGCAAGCAAAGTCATTGCGTCTGTTTTTTGGGATGCGCCTGGGATAATTTTCATTGATTATCTTCAGAAAGGTAAAACAACCAACGGCGTGTATTATACGAACTTATTGCAGCGTATGAAAGATGAAATCAGGAAAAAAACAGCCGCATTTGGCGAAGAAAAAAGTTTTGTTTCATTAAGACAATGCACCAGTTCACACATCCGTCATCGTGATTGCCAACATCAATGAGTTAAAATTCGAATTGCTTCCTCATGCACCCTATTCGCCAGATTTACTCCCGTCGGATTATTTGCTATTTCCGAACTTGAAAAAATGGTTCAGTGGTAAAAGATTTACCAACAGTCAAGAGTTGTGTGTTTGTGTGTTTTCTTTGTTAGGTCGGGTACTTCTGGGACTAACCTCATAGCATTGCTGTTGTTGGCAATTCACTCTTGTTTACAGATAGCTCATTACAGTATTTGGGAAATCACTGTAAAGTTTATTCTTTTTCTGAGGGGCAAAATGTGGAAACGTGTAATAAGCTTCCTCTAGATGTATGCCATAGAACCAAGTTGAATAGTTTCATAGTGTCATAGAGTATGAAGATAGTCTATGTTATTTTTTATTGTATATACAATATAAGCCGACAAATGATTAAAAAAGTATAAATAGCGTTTCCATCTAGCTTAAAGCTCGGTCAAACAAAGCGTTTTTTAACGCCACGGTGAAACTATTTTACGTCGTGTTAGAAAACTTCAAACAGGAAGCGGTCATCACTGTATAAAATGTTGCTTCAGGAGCTTTGCATTACCTGTGAAAACGACATTTCATTCATTTTCGTTTCAAATTTTTCCTTGTTCCCCATATTTCGAGCTTTAAAACACTGCTCTTATAGTTTTTATCACTCTGGTCGTATAAGCATGGGTCTCGCGTAAACTCAAAACTTCATACTATTTCAGCCAATAAATAATGCAGGAATTAATTTCGATATATTATTATTACAATAACTTTTTCTTTTTGTGCATGTTCTTATTTACTGTATTGCTTATAATATTTAAGCAAAAATATTTGAGAGAGTTCTTAGGGGTTGCCTACGATATCCCCTTTTCCATAATCCCCTGTTCCAAAATCCCCTGTGCCAAAATTCTGGCGCCAGAAATGAAAATACAAAAATTTAAAACGGGAGAATAGCAACTTTTACATATTATCATCAATAGCAATCCTGTAAAACAGCGACAGGTTATGCATAAATAAAAATAACAGCAGCACAATTGCCCAAAAATAATCAAAGCCAAAATATGCTCCGCAGTTTTGGTCCATTACAGATTCTCACGTCTTTCCGAGAGCACAAAACAACGTGGAAGCTTGGCATAGACGTTTGCAAGTTTTGATTGGAAACACCCATAATGGGCTTTATAAAATCATTCAAGAACTAGCCGTGGAGTATATTGTTGTAAAAAACAATATTGAACAAATGCTTTTAGGGCAAGGATCACTGGAAATAAAGCGCAAGAAGTTAAAAAAGCTAATTAAAAATCGAGAATCATCTGAAAAACTAGACTTGCTGAAGGCAATTGCGCACAACATTGCGCTTAGTTGTGATAATGATAAAATTATCTATCTATCTATCTACTCGTATCTATCTATATATGGACTGTGTAAGAACGCATAATTACTGCATTGTTTTTTTTTTAAATTACTTTGTTTTTTATATAATATATTGTATTATAATACATACATATGTACATACACATAAACCTGAATTAATAAATACAGTGGCTCAACATTATAATGAGACACTTACAAAAATGAAAAATATCAATTATTTTCTAAGAACTTATAAATGTTATAGATGAAGTAGATATCCAATTTGAATGTTCATACTATCAGTTTATTAAGAAACAAAAATCATATGAATTCATTAACACAAAAGAGAAAAAACAACCAACAACTAAAAAAGGTCAAATTCTGTAGCTCAAAGTAATAATGGGACACACGACATAAATACACAAAAAGAATTTAATTCAGTCTCAGAATTGAAGATGGACGCCCATCTGATCGAAAAACATTGTTTTACTCCAAAACGTAAAATCTTCATTTTTTCTTATTTGCCTTACTTATAAAAGGTTTCTTCCTAGCGACTCGGCCATTGAAGTTATGTATAGAGTGCAATATCCGCAGCAGGACCTGGAAATCTTCATATTTCCTTTGTGTTAATGAATTCATATGATTTTTATTTCCTAATAAACTGATAGTATGAACATTCAAGCTCGATATCTACTTCATCTATAACATTTATAAGTTCCTAGAAAATAATTGATATTTTTCATTTTTGAAAGTGTCCCATTATAATGTTGAGCCACTTTACGTATAAAACAGCAAAACAAGACTTTTTTTCTATAACATCTAATCACATTTTCTAAGAAAAAAAAAGGGGGATTTCAATTTTGAAAACAAGGGATTTCGGATCGTGGAATTTTGATGCAGTGGATTATGGACAAATGTGTGAATTCAAAACAGGGGATTTTGGAAAGGGAGATTTCGGGGTGCGCCCAGTTCTTAGTTGTATATTTACTTGTCATATTATTTATATTAAATAGTATAGAATTGCGCAAAATTTATATTTATTAAATTTACCTAAACAACGTAACGATTCTGAGAACAAACTTCTGGAATAGATTATAATATTTTTTAATTTAGATTATTTTGTTTTTTCTTTTAGGGCGACCTTTAGTGGAAAGCGTCTCCAAACATTCAGCTAGATTTTTTGTTTTATTAAAATGAGGTTAATTACGCAAACATAACTGATAACATTTTGCGTAATTTGCACGTTTGGATTATTTTTACTTGCTGTGCTGCAAAAACTTTATTTTTCGTTTGTATTTAGCAGTTTTTCTGATTATTTTGAATACACGTATTTCCTTTTAATTTAAGAACCATCTTACCTTCCTACTTTACTTTTGTCTGCTGGCCACGATGCCAAAAAATTACAAAATTTTCGATAACACATAACAAACTTACTAAACGTTAAAAAAAACTAATTAAAGGAATCACATAGTTAACGATACATCCCAAATGCATGTCAAAATTTTTGGTTAGAATATTGTAGCTGCAATGAATGTTCTATACAATGTTCAACAACTTTCCAGGCTATAGGCAAAGATGTACATCTCAAAGCATGCCAGAATTTGCTAGAATGAAAGCGATTGCATTGACAGCAGTGAAAAATGTGTTTTGGTTGTCAGATATCTGGAAAGTTTGCCATCTCATAAATGAAATATCAAAATAGAAAAATTTCTAGATTTTGGCCTTTCCAAAAACCGCTTTCCCTTGATTGCCTTCCTGGTGCAGCTTTGTTCATAACCTAACTATCCCTAGTTATCAAACTCTCCAGTATTGGAAAATCAAAACCGACTTTCTAATGATCGCCACTATCCGTGTGAACCTGTCCATAAATATGTGAGAATTGTTTATAGTGTCAAAATTCGAAAAGTTTTAGGAGTAAAAATGACGCGGTGAATTTCGATTTTGACATTTCTCATGTTTATAAATCTAAATTCGTGTAAGTTGCAACAAAAAATTTAATGTTGCTCAATAATTTTCTTTATTATATTTTCTAGGACAACAAAAGAAGAAAAATGCAGACATTTGGGCAAGAAGAAATAATTTCCTACAGAATACTGCTATCACCAACAGATTGCTTTGGATTGGATATGGCAAAAGCAGTTGGAAAAGTTTGTTTACATTTTCTTCTGACTAAGTAAAAACATTTTAATGTCAAAATAATTTATTTTACTTCTTTTCCACAGTAAGAATAATGAATCCAAATGCACCATTCAAGAGCTTGAAGAAATGTGGATAAGTGATGCTAACAATTTTCATGTAAGTAAAAAATATGCATTTCAGTTTAGCTATATATTTATTGCCTTCTTCTTTGCAGATTCAACATTTGAAGTGCAATAGTACCAACAAAAGTGTTCCCAGGGTGGAAACATCGTGTGCTGTCCAAATAAATGTGAGTAAAACGTATACATTTCAGTTTAGCTATTTATTTAATGCTTTTTTCTTTGCAGATTCAACATTTGGAGTGCAATGGTTCCAACAAAAGCATTCCCAGGGTGGAACCATCGTGTGCTGTTTAAATACATTGGTTTTTAATGTTTTTAATGTATAGCTCGTTTTCATTTTTAAAATAAAAATAACAATATATAAATTATTGTCAATCAGGTAGACGGCCAGAGGCCAAACCATGATAAACTTAGCGTATTTTGAATTGAATATAATGAATTTAAATTGAAACTAAGAGTCATATTAAACTAAATACTACTTAATGCCATTTTCTCGATTTTTGTTCCAATTTTTTATTCCATAAATAAAATAAATATATATAAAGAAATAGTTTTTTCTTTCTTGGATTATGCAATTCCACGCCACCTTTGAGGTATGCATAACCGATGCGCTAGCCGATTTTTTTTTACTGGCTGTTCGGTTTCCCCTGTAGGCCTATTGCACCCATTCCGCATTCTGAAAAGTGAAGAATAAAAAAAGATTACATAAAAAAGAATGTTTTATTTTTTTTTTCTAAACCAAGTGGTATTATGTGTAATACATATGCATGCATGTGTTTGCCTAATAGAAGTACATTCTGAATAACATCAATTCTTTAAGAGAACATCTTTTGAATGTCTACTGCTATGAGTTAGACGTGTCAAATTACTTAAAAGCGCTTCAGCGAATTCAAGTCTTTTTGTTTGTTGTTCTGGTAGTGGCGTTCTACGTTCAGGATCTGTGCTTCTAGGCTGTTCAAAAAGCAGTGGTTTACAAAACATCATGCACCTAAATACAATCTATTCTAGATGATTGTAGGTATGGTTAATTGCCATTTTCATGTTCCCAAATTGCACTGCTTAATCGAGGTCTGAATTTTTCGGTTTTCTTTTCTTCACGAGACGTATCGGGGCAAAATTCGTCTTTAATTTGGAGGTCAAGTGTCCATGTACCTATTACAAACCATTCGTTATCAACTTCGTAATCATCATCCTCTGATTTGCCATTTTCACCATCGCTTCAGTTAAGTGATGCGCCTGGTTAATTTTCCTTCCACTCATAATTCGAATCAGCTTAGAAATCGAAGAATTTTAATCAAAAAGAAAGAACCGATAGGTCGATGAGTGCATACATATTAGTTGAAAATATAAATAATAAGAACAAAGTTTCTTTGTAGCAAACACCCTTCTTGGGGTTATAACAATGCATGCATGCATGAAGTATCTCCATGTCTCGTAAAATGTTGGGCGGTTATTTTCACAGTAAAAGTACTTACCTGACTTGCTCGCATCTGAACAAATGAATGTGGGTCTTACATCCTAAACTTGATTTCTTGTTTTTCTCCATTTTGATCGATCTATAGAATAAAAACGAATTAGTGTTATTGAATTACGAGCAAAACAATATAAACTTTGTTCACTTACATTTTTGCTCTTTCTTCAATGGAATATTGACATTTGTTCATTCCACAGCGGTATGGTAAACTTTTCGCTTCAACATGCATATTTTCAACAGGAGAGCATGTTCCGAAAAAATTTAAAATAAAAGTCCTTAAAAAAATTGGAGTACTAGATTAGATGGAATATATATATATGTATTATAATTCAATTTTTGTATTAACTTTTCAAAACAAGTAAATAATAGATAAGGATTAATGATTATTTCGACTACTTTTATTTGTGAAAATCTAACTTTAGACAATTCTTTTGCAAAATTGCATTTAACAAAACAAAAAACAAAGTAAACTGAATGTGTGTTTTATAGGTCCATTTGGTAGAACAGAGAATTGGCTAATTCTTTTTTTTTAAAAATATGGGTGTGACTGGACACATTTAGCTTATATTCAATGTTTTTGTGCCACTTATTTTATTACTAACGCAACATTTCCAAATTCGTTGCTCAGTTTTTGCATCAAAAAAATTCGGAGAACAAAACAAGAAGGACGCAACGAACTGAGTATAAATCCTATACTGCTAGAAAGAAGCCTTTCGTCAGCGAAGCAAATAAAAAAACAGAAGACTTTGATATATACCAAAACAAAGGATTTGACTTCTAGGATTTTTTCAAAAGTCTCAAAATTTAAAATTTATTGATCCAATAGGCCTTCGAAAGCATGAAGACAAGTAAAAAACACAGGGAAAAAAGTAATGCACGGAGATGATGGTTGTATGATGTGGGCTAAATGTCCACATTTAGGATCGCTAATTTAGTCATAGTCATTGAGATCATGACAGAAGAAGTATGTATACTAAAACATTAAGCAGGAAAATTTTTTCAAAGTACACAAAAAATGGTTATCGCGAAAGATTTTTACTTCCAACAGAACAACGATTCCAAGAATGGCGCACAAATTGTGAAGATATGGTTGTTACATAAAGTTCCTCACTTTCTAGTAATACCACCACAAAGCCTCGATCTTAACCAAACAGAACGTCTTTTGAATCATTTAGAGAAGAGCTTACGAAAATATGTCATTACATCAAAGCCTCAGTTAAAAGCCTTATTGTTTGCCGAATAGTAAGAAATAAAAAGTGAATATCTGGAAAAGTAGACACATTCCATGCCCGACCTGCTTAAAGAAGTTAAAAAGCTTAGAGGGTACTCAACAAAGTAGTAGGTAAGTCTTTTTTTCTCAAAATTCAAGTATAAAATAATACTTCTCATTGAGGGCATCAACACTTTAGCTGTGCTCATTTTAATATTATGTCTATACTTTTTTTTTTGAACGAAATGTTGTTTTTGTTTTTGCCTCTAAAAAAGTACAAACAAAAGCAAAGAAACAAATCTATTGAAAACAATTATAAACATAATTCCCTTCGACAAAACCATATTAAGTTGGGATATCAAGAGTTTTGCTGCACATTGTAGGTTGGCTATTCTGGGAATTTTTAAACAAATAAACAATTAAAATACCACTCCTTTTTTACTTTTTATAATGTGTGAAAAGAAATATTCTCGAAATATTTTGGAAAATCTTTAATTTAAAAAAAACTAAAAAATGATAAAATTTGTTAATTTTACTTATTAGTATTATTTAATTAATTTATTTACTTAACTCGTGTCAAACTAAAAACACAACAAAGAAATTGATTTTAAAAGACGCAGTTAATTAACAATCCTCTTCATTGATGTCCAGAGTTCAGAGTTTGTATCTAAAAATCCAGAGTGCTTATATAATGGACTTTCAATACAAGCTTAAGCTTGATTTCAGAATTGTAATAGTTTCCATTCATTTATATCTTAAAATGAAACGTTCAAAATATGATTCTTAGGTCCTTTTTTAATTTTATTCTGAAACTATACCCTTTTGTGCACTTGAAACAAAAAAAAGAGGTTTTTTTCATATATCCTATTATCTTCACTTTTTCACGTTAAATTAAATATTCACCAGCGTAAAATATCTTTCCTTTTATTTTTGCGTTTATTATATATACCTAGTGAACATTACGTCAAATTTGTTGTTATTTTAGCTATTCTGACAGGTTATAGAGATGGAGAATATGTTGGTGATTCACTTACAGTGTGTTGTGCGAAAGTTAAGAGTTTGCAAAAGCATTAGTAGAGCTTGATATCTACGAGTATGTAGGTATAGTTAGTCTATGGCTTTGTTCAGTGAGAAAAAACTCAAGGCAGAGCAGCGCAAATTTATGAAAAATTTCAGATCAAATGAGAGCAGGAAAGAACGGTCATATGATAGTTGTCAAAAATGACAACTTCATTTTCGATTGTTGGATAATTATTTAAGTTTACAAGTTTAGTATAAATCGTGAAATAAAAATAAAAAAAGTAATGGAACTTAGTTTGTTGAAACAAATGGTATTAGAGGCGATGGATTCAGAAAATAACAATAGTTTCTGCAGTGATAGTTAGGAATCCAGTGACGACGAATTGTTGAATATAATACCATTTTTTATGGGGAAAGAAAAAAGGAACTGTATCGAACAATTTTTGGAAGAAGTAGTTCCTTCCGATACTAAAAAGGAGTTTATAACTCATTTTCGCATAAATCGAACGCTTTAAAAATGTTTGGTGGATAGCTTTTCCGCATCGGAGGAACAAACTAGACACTAGAAAACCTTTTCTGAAGAAATGCATATAGCCCTACTCGATTGCCAACAAAAGTAATAAATTTTTACGAATGTGTTGAGATCTAATGCAAGACGATTGTGGCATCAGTTCAAAAATAAACCTCGAAATCTGCGTTTTGATATATTTACCGGATTTTTTTCTACAATTTGGATAAGAGGGCCATGTGAGCTGCTTTTTCTCTACAGGAGCCACACTCGATCTAGCCACTACAAGTTTAACTGACACACGACCAGAAGTATCTATTGTTCTGACATACAAGCGGGAGTCATAGGCATTCATACAGGAGTCAGAATAGCCGTGGATTTGGAAACCTTGTTTGTTTCCAGCAAACATGGGAACAGACAGACTTTTCAATGAATAAAGATCGCTCATAAACTGACGCCACTCGGTATCAATGCTTTTGCGGGATCGACGAGTCCCAATCCAGTTTTTCAATCCATAATTTTTGAAGAATAATTTTGGCCTTTATTACTATTATTGGGCTCAATAAACCCATTGGATCAAATAACGACGACGAAAATGATAGGATTGATCGCTTTGTGAACTTTGAGAAACGTTGATTAGGATTGTATGAAAACCTAAATTCATCGCTAAATGGGTCCCAATGTACTGGTAAACTTTAATAGCTCAAATCCGGCTGAGTTAAGAATTGTGACCACTTCCCTTTGAATTTGACGTATCGTATCTAAATCATCTGCTCCCGTCAGCATTTCATCAACGTAGAAATCTGACTGAAGCACGCGTTAACCGAATTTATATTTGTCGAATAAATATATTGAAAATTCCGATGAGATGGGTGTATTAGAATTTGCCGATACTTTTATCAATGTCTGCTGTAATCGCATATCTAAGTAGGCGAAAAGGGAGCAATGTGATCAGCAACTGGTTTTAAATTGTAGGACCATTCAAGGATATTTGTGATGATGTGCAACAAGACGTGTCAAAGGCAACCCTGAATTTTGTTGATATGCTGTTCGGTTTTGTTAGGCACTGATGTGGCAAGTATTAGTGTGGTTTGTCCAAATTATGAGTCTTTACAAGAGACATGCCTAACGACATGTATTCTTTTTGGAATTTTGCGTACTCTGCCCTCAAGAGAATTCGGTAAACCGAATTTGTATTTCACATCTACGCTTAGTAACCTCGGTGTTTGTGTTTTTTTTGTTTCTCTTCCTTTATAATGACTCGGGAATTCAGAGTGGATACTGCCAATATACACGGGTTAAAAAGTAATCACTGTTCTGTCACCGTCCACGTCTGCAAATACAAACCAGCTGTTTTGGCATTTAGTGAAACACAGGTAGTTCCCCGACCACACCTCTCAGAGCACTCTGATCTGAAGCTACCTGGCTACGCACTAGTGCCATTATTCTTCTCTCCCCGTAGCTTACCAAACTCCATCATAATGTAGTCCCTGTTCCATTCCATGTGGTTAAAATTCCATATCCGTAAGCAAATTATCTATTACTGCTTTATTTACAGCAGCCCCAAACTGGACAGCAATTCGACTTTTAATGAGTTTGATGCGCTGTGTGACTCCATTCAAAGAATTGTATCCCTGTAGTCTCACACTGAAATCGTGATTATGGGCGATTTCGATATACACAATTATGATTGGATTCGACATTCTGGACAGACAACACCCGAGGGACGGTATGTTGAGATCTTCGCTGCGGAAAATAACTTAACCCAGCTTGTAAATGAGCTGGTATTCATGTATACCAGACGTTGACAGTCATACCGCCAACACCCTGGACTTGTTTATATCAGGGAAGTCCAGATGGTATATCTCCCCTTTTTCTGAAGAGGTGTTCTTCCACTCTGGCAAAACCACTGCGTAAGCTTTTCCATCAATCCTAATTTCTAGGACTCTTTCCGAGCAGATGGAAAACAGCATTTGTCAAGCCCGTCCATAAAAAAGGCGAATCTTCCTCTCTCTCCTCCTACAGACCCATTGCACTTACATACCTTCTTACCAAGGTCATGGAAACGCTGATAAACCGTCAGCTCAGGAAATATCTCAAAACACGAAAACTTCTTAATGACCGTCAGTATGATTTTCCTGGCAACAGGTCCACTGGTGATCTGATGACACGTCTCACCGAAAAGTGGAACCAAAGCGTGCATCAATCTTGTGAAAGGAAGATAGTTGCACTTGATATTTCTAAGGCATTTAACAGAGGTTGGCATCAGGCTCTTTTGTCGAAAATGCGTGCTTTTGGGATCGACGTCTCTCTTCTTCAATGGATTAAAAATTACTTTTCGGAATGTTCAATTCAAGTTGTCTTGGATGGTTTGAAGTCTGATATTCACAAAATTAATACTGGTGTCCCCCAGGGCTCCGTTCTGTCTCCGACACTCTTTTTAATTTTCATCAACGATCTCTTGTCTGCTACCTCTAATCCAATATATTCCTTTGCTGACGACAGTACTCTCTGCTTTTCATATTCTTTCCCGGACTCACGTAACTGCTCTTCAGCTCTAGAACGGGAACGGCAGCGTATGCTAAGCTCATTAAATTCTGATATTAACAGCATAACTAATTGGGAAACTACTAACAGAGTAGAATTTAATGCTTCCAAAACACAATGCTGTCTGCTGTCGTTAAAGCGAAATTTAAACAACCAGCCGTTATCCATGGATTAACTTTCCACTCTCGGTAGGTGTCTCAATGAGAACTTACGCTGGAATGACCACATATTCGGTGTCGTCAAAAATGCTGCGAAATAGCGATGTAAGAAATACTTTACCCCTCTGATCTGGCCTCAATATATATATAAGGCATTTGTCCGCCGGAAATTGGAGTACAATGCCCACATCTGGTCAGGTGCTCCTAAAACATCTCTGCACCTGCTAGATAGGATTTAAAACCGTGCTATAAAACTCATAGCTGATACCAATTTCACTCAGTCAATGGACACCCTCGAACACCGACGTAATATCTCATGGCTCTCTCTGTTTTATCGCTATTTCCACCACCAGTGCTCCATAAAAATCGCCAGTAGGAATCAACCCCTTCTAACTCTTAACCGTAACACCCGCCTCGCTATGAATGCTAATCAGTATACCCTCAAGTCCACTTTCGGACGTAATCTAAAATATCGTGATTCGTTCCTAAGTCGTACAACTCGCTTATGGAATGCCCTGCCCAGCTCTTTATTTCCTAGGCATTATAACCTTCAAACATTTAAAACCAACGTTCACCGGTACCTCTCTTTCCATCCTCCCTGATTTTTCTTAGCCCGCGCTGTGTGCCAACATTTTAAAGGTATATAATCCCTTGAGCGCGCGCAAATTTAAAAAAAACAACTGATCTCCTTTCCAGTGACAAGAATCGTTTAAAAACTATATCGTACGAAGTTCATAAACATGCAGGATCGATTTTGAAAGGAAGTTGTACCATGAGACTACCAATTGGTTCAACCTCAATATGCTTCTGAAATTGTTTCTCCATTTCATTTTCTGACCTATGGCTTCCTCTAGTTTCCAGAACCTTTCTACATATTCGTGGAGAGCATTATCTTCGGTTTTAAGATAACATGATCGTCTTTTGTAAACTAGCGGGGATTTTTTTTTTTCAACCAGATGCGATCCAACCTAAAGATGTAATCTGTAATGAAGGCAGTCCTTGGCCAAGTTTAATTTGTCCAACTTCCAGCAGATCAAAGAATGCTTCTGCTGCTAACAGAAGGTCTATTTGCGACGACTTATTAAACTGTTCATCTGCGAGTCCAACATTTTTGGGAAGGTTCCAGTCAGCAATATTAAGTGATGTTTCCTGTATCCTGTGATTGATTGTGTTATCAAGAATGCTAAAGATAATTCGAAGTTACAATATTAAATCTCGATTTAATCGTAGTTTGGGTTTGATATTCGATTTTTGTTTCAGCTATTCCAAAATCAACAATAGTTATCCTCTTCCTTTGTTTTCTAAGATTAAATAATTTGGCGAATTTTTCATTTACGAGGTTAACTTGAGAGCCTAAATCGAGCAAAACCCTTCCTACTTGAAAACTTCCCGAAGATTCTTTTACAACGACTAAAGCTGTTACCAAAATAGCTTGCCCTTCATCCGGACTACGCTTCTCTTTCGATGCCGTATGCACTACGATTCGTGGCGAGATCCTTCCATCGTTCGAGCAATTTTCGGATTGCTGAGGTCTGTGAAGTAGAGTATGATGCGCTTTGAGACACTATGACCTTTACCCAAACAGTTAAGACAAAGTCCTAATCTTCTTGCCTTTGAAAAGCGATCCATAACTAAGGGTTTGCTGAACGTTGAACAGTTCGAAATGTAATGGTTGCTGTCACGACAAAAACAACAAGACCGCTGTTAATGACGTTTGAGTTCGATGATGGAAAATTGAAAATTTAAAGTGTCTTTGGCTAGTTTCAGCCTTAAGCTTTTAGCTGTCTCCTGCTTCAAGGTACTGACATTACTAACTTAAAACATCTGCGCACTTTGACCATGTAAGAAGATCCTTATATTCCAATTGCTCATCCCATTTCGATAGAGTTTCAGGATCAACTTTTGACATAGTCGTATAAATTATAAAGGCATTGCAAATATTTTCAGCAATGAATTGAAAACTGCCGAAACGTTACCTACTAACCTTCGGAGTTCAGTTGGGGAAGCTTTAGGAACTTCTGGTAATTCGAAAAGTTTGGATATATATTCGAGAAAGATAAGACAGTCATTGTCATACCTTTCTTTTACTCTATCTAGTGCCTTAGTATATGTAGTTATCTTCCGTAACTTGGAATACTTTAATGGAGCCGAAAGCTTGATCAGTAAGACATATTAATAAATGCTTAAATTTATCGATTTTTGACAATGTAGAATCATTATCCACCAGAGTTGTAAACGATTTTATAAAGTTGTTATGCTCGGAGTATTTCCCGTTAAACCTTGGCAGGCGAACCTTCGACAAATGGATAATGTGAGTATCTCAGATCGAAAATGAAGTTTCGATCGTTAGTACGTTTACTGTTACCTAAAAGTGAAAGAATCCTTGCTGAGATATAAACATCCTCAAGTTCACTACGGCCTAAATCTGTCGGATCTATTCGCTCAATTTGAGTTTGATACGACAATGCCTGTTTGAATCCAGAATCCCTAAACGATATTCTAACTCCGTAGTTGAAAGGGATCTGCTCTCGACTGCAGTTTTTATTCGTGAAATGCTACCTTTTGTCGAAGAGTGTTGCTGATTGAAATCTTCAGTTTTCTCCGCACCCGAATCTATTGACATAATGACGAATGAATTATTGATACTCGAATGATAGTTGCAATGTTAAAATGTTGAAATAATTATAATAAATATGTGTCGACTTCGAACAGTACTATGGCAATTCGGTTCGCGCAACGGTAACTCCGATCTACAGTAATAAATTTAATCAAGCAAATTATCAAAAGTGAGATGTGTGAATATACATATATGTGACAGGGTTAAAATGATTTCCGCCTTTGAGAGGACGGAAAACCTTATATTGCAGACGAGTTTATCTAGTCCAACGATGATATATGAATTGAAAATGAGACCATTTACTCAAACAGCACTTTTACGGCGAAATAACAACGACAAAGACCACAATAGGTGATGTAAAATGCTGTGCGATGCTATGAAGTGGGAAATTGGTAGTTAGGAGATGGCGAGTATCGGTTTAAGCTTTCGAGAGAAATTGTAGAAACTATGTGATCGATACAAATATGTATATACCATATACCTATATCTATGTGGGCTATTGGCGTAACGAATAAACGATAGCGTAATATTGGGCTATATGGATTCATTTTTTCTCTTTTTTTTCACAGTATGTTGATAATCTACTTAGTACTTATTTTGTATTATTTAATTGTATTGCATGCAGGGCGAAATTATATCCAAGGTGCGTTAGAACGATTTTTTTTTTTAAAGTGAGAATTTTAAGCGTTCTTTTCGCAAGTTACCGATTGATATATGTAATTAAATAGCTGAATCAATGCATATTCGAATAATTCCGAAAGACGTAGGTACCTGGCGTGGGAAATTTATACTTATCCCTATGCTTCTCCAAGGATTTTCTTAAAGGCCTCCTTGGTGTGTCCTGTCTACGTCAATTGGTCGCACTTTCCACTTTCTGAACTTAATAGTTACGGTTACGGTTTCGGAATAGAGCGAATAGTTCAGTCTTTCTTTGTATATATTGTTTGTACTGTTCTACGATTTGTGTTTTACTTTCTTCAAACTCACTTCACAAACTATTTTAGGTTTGTTTGTTTTTTTTTTGTGTCAACAAATATGCTTCACGATGGTGACCAAAATGTCCGCAGTGGAGTCTTTTCCACTTGTCAACCCGGAGAAATTTGGTTGGACGTTTCGCCCAAATAAAAACCCAAGTTAGGGAAAAAAACGACTAGGATCTTTAATCAACGACAAGCAAGTTCAATCAAAGACAAGCGAATGAATGCAATTTTTTATTGAGTTATTAAGTTACAGTTAAGTTCAATGGTTTTCGTTTAATAAATTTACAGTTTGGTATAATAGTTTTGTTAAGCAAAATCAAAAAAGATGACGAATCTTGGCACTTTTTTCACAATAAGCGTATTTTAAATTGTAGGCTAATATTTTTTACTAACTTTTTCTACTATTTAGTCTATTTTATTCTTGAAAAGTCTGCGCTGAAACCGGCAATATACGAGTACATACTACTCTTGAACGTTCAGAAGATGGTTTGGATTTTTGTGAAAAGGGTAAATCGGATATCGTAGAGCCTGTAAGAAGTATATTAATAATTGTTGGTTTGTATTTTTATAAAAAAACATGTAGACGTTCTTCTTTATTCCATTCGGCGCTGTCGTTTGCTGCCTTGGTGGACAACTGCGATTTCATTAAACTTGGAGTGCGAACAGGGCTTTGTACACTTGATTGTTTCGTCGCCAAATTTGCGGTGGGAACGACAAACTTTGGATCCACCATTTGGTGTCGATGACTTGAAGGTTGAATGATTTCGTGGGCTAGATAGTAGGTTATGTTTTGACCAGTGGTAAGTTCCTGAATCAACTTAGTTAGACTTGCAAGTATATATGTATGTCAATTGTACTCAAGTGTTGATGTACATTATGTTGGTTGGCAGTTGGACCTTCTTCACGCATACTCGTCGAATAAACAACTAGATTGAACATGATGCCGATGATTCTGTAGTATCTTCAATCTCAGCCGGAGCGCTAAGTGGAATTCCCAGACTAGCGGATAAAATTTCGTGTATATTGTTAGGCATGCCCGTCATCCAAATTGATGTTAACATTGTTATTGTACATAGATGGGTTGATGGATTGTGGCACCTCTTGGGCAGGATTTGCGACGTTAGAATACGTTCCCGAAGCACTTGTTTTCTTCTTTATAATTAGAAATTTTTGAATTATTTTTTTGTTTAAGCAGTGAGTGCACGTATTAACTAATTAAGTCTATCTTAAATGCCGGGATTCGCCAATTTAACAGTAGCTACAAACTATCATGTAAACCAATCTAACAACTTTATTTCATGACTTATTGCAACGAGGTCAGAGACAAGAATGAACAATATTATGATTCTTAGTTCTCACCAATAGTCAATGGATAATTTTTGTGCTGCCACATTCTGTGCTACCACAGACATGAGATATACCATATTGTAACAAAAGCGAGCTCATTCACATAGTCCGCCAATAGCCAGCTGCGTGATAGCGAACGCATTCACATTCATATGCTCATACATAAGGGTTATTGTTACTTTGCTTTGTCTTATTTTCTTTGCTTTTATGTTTGTTGGTAATAATTACAATATTTGCTAACGAATTTATATTTATGGTATATGTATCGAAACATTATGAGAAAGGGTCAACTACAGTGGTGTCAGAGAAAGTTATACTAAAGCTTAAGGAAATAGATTAGAAACACGTCATCAATGAAAATAAACGGTAACCTGAAAGAAATAATATTGGCCCTAATGAAGCTACCAACAATGCAGTGACTGCGGCCACTTCCAAGAACTAAACGCACCTACAATAATACGTTACACAATGGGAAATTTATACTTAAATGTCAAAGAAATGATATAAAACAAAATCCAGAATAAAATTAATTTTACAACGTTTTAATCTCGCCAACGGATTGTTTAATTTTTTTCGCAATTGCTGTATTTTTTAGTCCAGTGGTCGTCAAAATACCGATTCATTTTCTTTTTCTGCTAAAACTCGAGCTTAAAATTGTCAGCTCCAACACGAGTAGTGAAGTCATTATATTTTTAAACGCTGTAATTTTGACGTTCCCATACAAGTTATCGCTATCATGAAAAAATAGGTCTGGAAGTATTGTTGCCATACGCGTTAGCTTCGATAAATATCTTGCATTAAGTAAGCTCATGTACAATAGGTTAAGTTGCAAGTTTAATTTCCACGTAGAATGCGCGCAGGTGTATAAGTATTAATATGTATCTACAAATAAGCGCTGATACCCACGCCAAAAAAAATCACCTATTGTTGACAATTCACACGTACTCACAGCCTCTGTCACATCATTACACCGCATTTCCACGAGACACAAACATTTCAGACTAAATTTCAGACATTTCGTCGGACATTTTTTTTCTTTTGACATAGGTGGGTAAATAACTACATGACAGAAAGCGTTTTGTTTTTTGTGTACTCCGATTTTCATACAAATGGAACACTAAAAACTTCTGCGGACCATTATATTTTAAATATATTTGCTTGCAAATCAATTTGAACATTCAGAATAATAAATTGGCCAAACACAGCCGATTGCACGGAAACAGAAATTTAGTTTGACACACAATACTATTTGACGTTTATACATTTTCGCATAAAATCCAGGAGAGAAATTTTAATTCTCAAATGAAAACGAGAAGCCAAATTTTGGAGAAATGGTTTTACGTCACTTTTCTTCTCCGAGGAGCGGAGAAAAGCCCAAATGAAAACAGCATAAGTTGGTTGGGTAAGTGTGAACTGTTTGCATTCGATGTTTTTTTTCACACAAAGCAGCTACATTATATAGTAGAAAAATGGCGTTATGGATAAGTAACAAAAAATTATGCCTTATACGGGAGTTAACCTGCAATTGCTGCCCCTTTCTGTTTTTAAATCTAGTCGTTTATATAAATGACTTTAGTAATTCCAAAGGCATACATTGTCCTTAACGTTAATAATTAAGAGGTTAGACCACTCTAGGATTTTCAAAAAATCGATTTTTTTATTGCCTTAAGGTCGTTTAGGTCCTCAAAAATGATATCCCAAAAGATTATGGCCGGGAAATATCTCAAAGTAAGTGTTTTTCAAAGTATAGTATAAGGCTGCCATTTTTCTGCATTTTTCAAGTTGGCCGCACCCATAACTTGAAAAATTTTCAAGGAATTCACTTTTAACTGAATCTTTAAAAATATATTGTCTAAATAAAAACGTAGGATTTTTTTTTATATGGCATCGTTCATTTGTTATTAACAATTTTCTGGCGATTTTTCAGCGAATTGAAAGTGTGCCATTGGGCGAAAAATCAATATATCAAAAAAATCCTTCGTACTTCTCTAGCTGTTGTTATATACAATAGTGACTCATCATAATTCAAAATTTACAGGAGCTGCTGGTACGGCCGTAGACGCTTCCAAAACAAAGAGGCTATCTGATAAACGCTGCACAGCCGCCATTTTTTAATAAATTATTCTATAAAAAAATATATTTTATAGTCAATCATTTGTACAATAAACTTCTACCTTTGTAAACTCGATTTATTTTACTGTATATATTTCCGGAAAAAAAAATCACAAAAAAGTCTAATTTTACGGCTTCTAGAGTGACCTAACCCTTTAAATTCAGAACTTCGTTCTCCGACATACCCCACTCAGTCATCTTTGTTTCTTTGTTTATTTTTTTTTCGCATTCCGAAGTCAAACTGACAAGGGCAGTCAAAAAAATTTCAGGATTGATGTCTACAGAGATGTCTTGAATAAATAGCAGACATTTATTCCTTGAAATATTTCTTGTCTGCAAACTATCCGTCTCCACTAGACATATTGATTTCTTGAAATTTTTTTTAATACCTGCGATGTCTCGTGGAGACTATAGATAAACTGACCTAGATGTCAACCTCTACTAATGCTTTTGCAAACCCTTAACTTTTGCACAGGCACACTGTAAGTAAATTCCTAACTCATTCTCCATCTCTATAAAGTGCCAGAATGGCTAAAATGACAGCAAATTTTATGTAATGTTCGCTAGATATGTATGTATGTATAATAAAGGCAAAAGTAAAAGGCAAAACATTTTACGCTGGTGAATATTTATTTCAGCATGGTAAAAAAGTGAAATTAATACGAGTACAATATATGAAAAAACGCGTTTTTTTTGTTTCGAGTGCACAAAAAGGGTATAGTTTCAGAGTAAAATTAAAAAAGGACCTAAGAATCATATTTTCAACGTTTCAATTGAAGATACGAGTATAAATGAATTGCAACTATTACAATTCTGAAATCAAGCTTAAGCTTGTATTGTAAGTCCATTATATAAGCACTCTGGATTTTTAGATACAAACTCTGAACTCTGGACATCAATGAAGAGGATTGTTAATTAACTGCGTCTTTTAAAATCAATTTCTTTGTTGTGTTTTTAGTTTGACACGAGTTAAGTAAATAAATTAATTAAATAATACTAATAAGTAAAATTAACAAATTTTATCATTTTTTAGTTTTTTTTAAATTAAAGATTTTCCAAAATATTTCGAGAATATTTCTTTTCACACATTATAAAAAGTAAAAAAGGAGTGGTATTTTAATTGTTTATTTGTTTAAAAATTCCCAGAATAGCCAACCTACAATGTGCAGCAAAACTCTTGATATCCCAACTTAATATGGTTTTGTCGAAGGGAATTATGTTTATAATTGTTTTCAATAGATTTGTTTCTTTGCTTTTGTTTGTACTTTTTTAGAGGCAAAAACAAAAACAACATTTCGTTCAAAAAAAAAAGTATAGACATAATATTAAAATGAGCACAGCTAAAGTGTTGATGCCCTCAATGAGAAGTATTATTTTATACTTGAATTTTGAGAAAAAAAGACTTACCTACTACTTTGTTGAGTACCCTCTAAGCTTTTTAACTTCTTTAAGCAGGTCTGGCATGGAATGTGTCTACTTTTCCAGATATTCACTTTTTATTTCTTACTATTCGGCAAACAATAAGGCTTTTAACTGAGGCTTTGATGTAATGACATATTTTCGTAAGCTCTTCTCTAAATGATTCAAAAGACGTTCTGTTTGGTTAAGATCGAGGCTTTGTGGTGGTATTACTAGAAAGTGAGGAACTTTATGTAACAACCATATCTTCACAATTTGTGCGCCATTCTTGGAATCGTTGTTCTGTTGGAAGTAAAAATCTTTCGCGATAACCATTTTTTGTGTACTTTGAAAAAATTTTCCTGCTTAATGTTTTAGTATACATACTTCTTCTGTCATGATCTCAATGACTATGACTAAATTACCGATCCCAAAAGAGGACATTTAGCCCCACATCATACAACTATCATCTCCGTGCTTTACTTTTTTCCTAGTGTTTTTAGACTCAAAGCTTCCTTCGGTTGTCTTAATGCTTTCGAAGGCCTATTTGATCCATAGATGTTAAACTTTGACTCTTCTGAAAAAATCCTAGAAGTCAAATCCTTTGTTTTGGTATATATCAGCAAAGTTTTCTGTTTTTTTATTTGCTTCACTGACGAAAAGCTTCTTTCTAGCGGTATAGGATTTATACCCAGTTCGTTGTGTCCATCTACATACTGTGTACGCTGCTTGCGTTAGGGCGATTCGACTTCGTTGACATTTACGACAATCCCGCCAAATTTTAGCATTAAGCATATTTGTGAATGGTACAGCGATTTTTTTCTTCTCGGAAATTGTTGATGCAAAAACTGAGCAACGAATTTGGAAATGTTGCGCTAGTAATGAAATTAGTGGCACAAAAACATTGAATATAAGCCAAATGTGTCCAGTTAGACCCATATTTTTTAAAAAAGAATTAGTCAATTCTCTGTTGTACCAAATGGACTTATAAAGCACACATTTAGTTCGCATTGTTTATTGTTTTGTTTGTTGCCATTACCAATATTTTAAATTGTGTGTTGTGAACAACGAACGAGAGCAGACGTATTAGTTAGCGATCCAAAACAAAGTGTAAAATTACAAGGGCTTTTAAAGTTTACATTAAGAAGAATAACCATCGTATTAAAATTGGACACAAGTGGTGCATTTGTGATGACATTTGGTTCAAAAATAATGCGCGAGTGTTATAAATGTAAAAATTCGATTCGTGGAGAATTGGGAATATCATGCGCGGGTGTGTGCGGCAAAAACTTCCACCTTACGTTAAAGTGTAGCGGTATTAAACAATACAGCAGCGGTATTCTTGATTCAAATCCTATGATTAAATTTATATGCGAAGAATGTATTTTATATATCCACAATGTGTATATGGTATTAAAGGACATTCAGGAAACTGTAAATAAAAATGGCAACTACTTAAAAGAATACAAAAATAAATTTGAGGATTCCCTAAAACAACATGAAATCGAAATAAAATCATTACTCGAAGCAATTGAAGAAAGATATAATGAGAGGCTAAGAGAAATGATAACAGCACAGGAAAGTTGTGAAAAGAGTGTACTAGAAATAAAAAAAATTAGTGATTATAGTGAAAATTTTAATTCACATAGTGAGAAAATATGCAGTAATCTTAAAGAACAAAGTAGTAAAGTGTGAAAGAGCTAAAGATGAAATCAGGAACGAAGTGAAAAAAATAAAACAATCAACAAAACCGAACACAGAAACAAAAATGAGTTATGCAGAACAACTAAAACAAACCGTTTACATCAAGCCAAAATCAAAACAACAAAATAAATAAAAGAACAAATTGACCCATCACCACTCTCTCTTAAAGTGGACAGAATAAGTAATAGAAATGAAGGAGCAATTGCAATTAACTGCACTGGTGAAGAGTCGGTGCAAAAAATAGAATGTGAAGTAAAAAAAAACTAGGAGAAAAATATGACGTTAGAATATTGGCAAAAAGAAAACCGCAAATTATGATAACGCATATCAGTGAAATGTGGAAAAACGAAGAATTAGAAGTAGCAATCAAAAAACAAAACAACTTTAACGGTACGGTGCAATCGTGGAATTAGAGATGAGTAATTACAAAGAATTAATCGATAATCGAAAAATTAATATCGGGTTCCAAAAATGTCGAGTATTCGATTATTTCAACATAAACAGATGCTTCAACTGTAATGGATACCGCCACATAGCTAAAAATTGTACAAATAGTATCATTTGTGCCAAATGTGGAGATGGGCATGATACCAGAGAATGTTCTGTTACAATTCTGAAGTGCACAAATTGTGTACGCTACAATGAAAAATTCAAATTAAATGTAGATATAAACCGCGATAGTAGAGACGCGAACTGTGCAGTATATAAAAGATTACTACAATCAGAAAAAAAACAAAATCACACATTAGCAATTAAAAAGCATTCGCGGTTTATACTGCAATATACACGGCTTAACAGGAAATCTAACTGACCTTCAACAAAATTGCGCGGATTCAAACCTCGACTTTATAATATTAACGGAAACGCATACAACTGAAAAAATTGCGGACGCCGAAATCCTTATCGACGGGTTCCAAAATCCGTTCCGCTGTGATAGTGAATCCAGACATACAGGTGGTGTGTGTGTTTATGTAAAAACTGGTTTTGAAGTAAGCGATATTCAAAAATGTATGGAAGATAGGATATGGTGGCTTAAGTGTAAGATAACGTTTAACAATTGCTCAGTGTATTTAGTTGCAATATGTAATTTTTGTAAATTTTAATGAATTTAAATGGTGATTATCCACTAAATAAATAAATAAATAAATAAATAAAATAAATTCCATTTTGCAAAAGGTTTGTCTAAAGATATATTTTCACAAATAAAAGTAGTCGAAATAATCATTAATCCTTATCTATTATCTACTTCTTTTGAAAAGTTAATACAATAATTGAATTATAATACATACTCGTACATATACATATTTTCCATCTAATCTAGTACTCCAATTTTTTTTAATTATTTTAAATTTTTTCGGAACATGCTCTCCTGTTAAAAACATGCATGTTGAAGCGAAAAATTTACCCACACCGCGGTGGAATAAACAAATGCCAATATTTTATTGAAGGAGCAAAAATGTAAATGAAAAAAATTTATATTGTTTTAATTCAATAACACTAATTCGTTTTTATTCTATAGAGCAATAAAAATGGATAAAAACAAGAAATGCTGTTTAGGATGTAAGACCCACATCCACTTCTATTACATTCTATTTTTTCCGTGAAAATCACCGAGACGTGGAGATACTGGGATAACCCCAAGAAGGATATTTGCTACAGATAAGGTTTGTTCTTATTATTTATATAATACGTATGCACTCATCGACCTATCGGTTCTTTCTTTTTGCTAGAAATACTTCGATTACGAAGCTGATTCGAATTATGAGTGGGAGGAAGAGGAACCAGGCTCATCACTCAATCGAAGAGAAGATGAAAATGACAAATCAAAGGATCATGATTATGAAGTTGATAACAAATGGTTTGTAGTAAATAGACACTTGAGCGATGAAGAGCCCCAAATCGAAGATGAACTTTGCCCCGATACGTCTCGTGAATAAAAGAAAACCGAAAAAATCTGACTACGGTTAAGCAGTGCATTTTGGGAGCATGAAAATGGCAATCAATCATGTCACTGCCATATAATCATCTAGAATAGATTGTATTTACGTGCAATGATGTTTTGTGAACTACTGGTTGTTGAACAGCGTGGAAACACAGATCCTGAACCTAGAACACCACCACCAGAGCAACAAATAAAAGACGTGAACTCACTTTCTAAGTGATTTGGCACGTCTAATTCACGGCAATAGACACTCAAAAGTTGTTTTCATAAAAGAATAGAAGTTATTCAGAATTTTACCAGCTAAACACATGCATACATATGTATATTATTATTAAATGTATGGCTAAACTAAAATATGGTATACACTTTTAACTCACATGTCTTTAGTTAGTACCAACTATCCACATTTATTCAAGCTCTTGAATATCACATTTATGTTTATTGTTCCTACTGTAAAAAGTAAAAGAAGTAAAATAAATTATTTTGAAATTAAAATGTTTTTACTTACTCATAAGAAAATATAAATAAACTATTCCAACTGCTTTTGCCACATCTACATAATAGTAACTTACTCGTATTATAGGCAGCAGTATTTTGTAGACAATTATTTCTTCTTGCTCCAGGTGTCTTGATTTTTCTTCAATTGTTGTCCTAGAAAATATAATAAAGAAAATTATTGTCCAACATTAAATTTTTATCCTCAAGTTCACTACGGCCTGTATCTTTCGGAATTATTCGCTCAATTTGAGCTTGATACGACAATGCCTGTTTGAAGTAAGATTCCGGAATCCCTAAACGACATTCTAACTCCGTGGCTGAAAGGGATCTGCTCTCGACTGCAGTTTTTATTCGTGAAATGTTACCTTTTGTCGAAGAGTGTTGCTGATTGAAATCTTCAGTTTTGTCCGCACCCGAATATAATGACATAATGACGAATGAATTATTGATACTCGAATGGTAGTTGCAATGTTAAAATGTTGAAATAATTATAATAAATATGTGTCGACCTCGAACAGTACTATGGCAACTCGGTTCGCGCACCGGTAACTCCGATCTAGAGTAATAAATATAATCAAGCAAATTATCAAAAGTGAGATGTGTGAATATACATATATGTGACAGGGTTAAAATGATTTCCGCCTTTGAGAGGACGGAAAACCTTATATCGCAGACGATTTTATATAGTCCAACGATGATATATGAATTGAAAATGAGACCTTAATTCCAGCCCATTTACTCAAACAGCACTTTTACAGCGAAATAACAACGACAAAGACCCCAATAGGTGATGTAAAATGCTGTGCGATGCTATGAAGTGGGAAATTGGTAGTTAGGAGATGGCGAGTATCGGTTTAAGCTTTCGAGAGAAATTGTAGAAACTATGTGATCGATACAAATATGTATATACCATATACCTATATCTATGTGGGTTATTGGCGTAACGAATAAACGATAGCGTAATATTGGGCTATATGGATTCCTTTTTTCTCTTTTTTTTTCACAGTATGTTGATAATCTACTTAGTACTTATTTTGTATTATTTAATTGTATTGCATGCAGGGCGAAATTATATCCAAGGTGCGTTAGAACGATTTTTTTTTTTTTTAAAGTGAGAATTTTAAGCGTTCTTTTCGCAAGTTACCAATTGAAACATGTAATTAAATAGCTGAATCAACGCACATTCGAATGATTCCGAAAGACTTAGGTACCTGGTATTGGAAATTTATACTTATCCCTATGCTTCTCCACGGAATTTCTTAAAGACCTCCTTGGTTTGTCCTGTCTACGTCAATTGGTCGCACTTTCCACTTTCTGAACTTAATAGTTACGGTTACGGTTTCGGAATAGAGCGAATAGTTCAGTCTTTCTTTGTATATATTGTTTGTACTGTTCTACGATTTTTGTTTTACTTTCTTCAAACTCATTTCACAAACTATTTTAGATTTGTTTGTTTTTTTTTTGTGTCAACAAATATGCTTCACGATGGTGACCAAAATGTCCGCAGTGGAGTCTTTTCCACTTGTCAACCCGGAGAAATTTGGTTGAACGTTTCGCCCAAATAAAAACCCAAGTTAGGGAAAAAAACGACTAAGGACCTTAATCAACGACAAGCAAGTTCAATCAACGACAAGCGAATGAATGCAATTGTTTATTGAGTTCTTAAGTTACAGTTAAGTTCAATGGTTTTCGTTTAGTAAATTTACAGTTTGGTATAATAGTTTTGTTAAAGCAAATTCAAAAAAATATGGCGAATCTTGGCACTTAGGCGACGAATTCAAATTTTGTTCGTAATTATTTTACAGTATGTTATAAATATAATTGCTTGCGAATCTTCTAAAACTCGAGCTTAAAATTGCCAGCTCCAACACAGGTAGTGAGTCATTATATTTTTTAAACGCTGTAATTTAAGTTATCGCTATCATGAAAAAATAGGTCTGGAAGCATTGTCGCTATACGTGTTAGCTCCGATAAATACTCGTATCTTGTATTAAGTTAGCTCATGTACAATAGGTTAAGTTGTAAGTTTAATTTCCAGGTAGAATGCGCGCAGGTATATAACATAAGTATTTATATGTACCTACAAATAAGCGCTGATACCCATGCCAAAAAAATTCACCTATGGTTGACAATTCACACGTACTCACAGCCTCTGTCACATCGTTACACCGAATTTCCACGAGACACAAACATGTCAGACTAAATTTCGGACATTTCGTCTGACATTTTTTTCTTTTGACTTAGGTGGGCAAATTACTACATGACAGAAAGCTTTTTTTTTGGTAGATTAAGATCCCAATTAATATCCGATGTTAGACCCAAGGCACTGTGAGAGCCATACGAACAGCCAACATCATCCGCGAAAGCCGTAAGCATAGATAAACTAACTAGATGTCAAACTCTACTAATACTTTTGCAAACCCTTAACTTTTGCACAGACACACTGTAAGTGAATTCCAGCACTTCTGCATCTCTATACCTTTTGCTAGAAGGAGAGCAATTTACAAGTAAAATTGATAGAATGAGAGCGATTGTCACGTATGTGTTTAATGGGGACGAAATTTTTTTGATTAAAATGGGCGTGGTTTGTATAAAAGGAGAGGGAAATTGCCATTGATGACAATTTACACGTATTCACAGGCAGGATCACACGATAGGGGCGATCAGTAGAAAACCGGTTTTGATTTTTCAACTTCTGGAAAGTTTGCCATCTAGGTTAGTTTATCTATGGCCGTAAGTCTGCTCCTGAAATTCAGTGAAAACTGAATTTATATACATGAGAAATAAGACGAGTCCCAATAAATCCACGAAAACCAGCCCTTTCCATTTTATCCAACAATATAGTATATTTGACCATATCATAGGCTTTTGTGATATCAGCAAATAATCCAGAAGTGAACTTTTTATCGTCAAGGTTAGAGAAAATATTGGAGCAAAAATTTAGAAGGGCGTCTTCGGTAGATTTACCGTGCTGAAAACCATATTGCATTGAACTGAAAAACTTTGCTAAAGGTCGGCAGATGTAAAATAGATCTATAGTTTTTCATATCGTCTGCAGAACCTTTTTTAAACAGCGGAATTATGTCAGCGCACTTGAACGCCTTGGGAAAGAGAATATACTGCGGTTAAAAAGGACCGTTAGCACATCAACCACAAAGCATGTGATGTGTTTTAAAAGTATATTTGAAATACCGTCAAAGCCGCATGATTTCGACTTTTTTAGGGATCCACTTGCTGTTAAAAGCTCCAAAGTGATAGGCTCGAAGGCAAAACTAATTCTTTGTGATTAGTCACTTTAATTTCCTAAATTGGTACATAGAGCGCATCTTCTTTGGATTATTTGTGTTGGTAGGCTGTTTTTTATTGACGTGAAATACTTATTGAATGCATTAGCAATGTCAAGTTTGTCAGAATGTTCGCAGTTGTTCACGCAAATTGAAAGAGGTTTTCTGGTAGAAGGAGACTTGTTCAAAATATCATTCACTATTTGCCATTCTGATTTCAGGTTACCCTTAGCAGAAATGAATTTATTTCGGTTATAGTTATCGCAGCAAAGAGAAATCTCTTTTTTTAGTTCAAAGGACATCTTTTTAAACTTATTTTTCAGCCTAAGGTTAAGGGGATTCTTAGAGCACTTTATTCTTAGCTCATTTTTTTGGTTTACTTTTCCAATAAGTTGACCAGAGATTCAGGGTTTTAGTCTTTTATTAAATTTTGTCAGAGGTTCTGTAGAGGAGCATTTTGATATCAGTCTAGTTAGGCAAACAATAAACACGTCATAGGAAAAAAAACATAATTTTCCATGTAAACATCATCCCAAGATTCATAAAGTAGAAAATTTCTTAGCTTCATGAAATCAATTTTTGTCTTTGGTTTTTGGGGGTCATTTACTTCGCTACGGCTGATACTTTTGCTTCGAAAAGTATTTACCAACAAACCTACCATTGAATAATCAGTGATTTGCAAGTCATATGTACACTTTTCACAGGCGCTCAATGGGAAGTCTGCAAATCGCCCATAAATATGATCCAAATACGTATCCGAAGTCAACCTTGCAGATTCATTAATGAAACTAGCTAAGCCATGGGAAGTCAAACGAGTCAAGTAATAAGTTTCGCTACTAGCTAAGAGGTTAAGATTAAAATCTCCCAAAATAATTAAGTTTTTTAATTATAGTTTGTCCAACAGACAAGAGATTTCTTCTATGAACGCTACAATATTGAACATATGCAGTCGATGGACGGACAACACAACAAAATCTATCTGAATAAATCTAACAGAAACCTTTAGAATGTCCGCATTCAGAAAGTCGGCACACTCCGCTCCATTTACTATTATTTTTTCTTTAATAAAACAGCCGACCCTGCCTGCAACGTAATCTTCTTTTGGATCCGCAAAAAAAACAAAACCCGACAAATGATAATCGTTAATTTCAAACCCATAAATGCAAATTTCAGATACAATAACAATATCCGGAATGCAATAAAAAGAATCAAGGTGGATAGCAAGAGACGGAAAGTTTTCTCTCAAACTTCTAATATTCTGGTGTATGATAAATAGTTTGTTTATGCAGTGTGAGCTATTTGTAAAGATATTACCACTATTTGCATAACTTATATCGAGGGTACAAAAGTCATCATTAGTATCATTAAATTCAGGATTCATTAAAATATTAAAAAGATTTAAACAAGTGCAAGATCATTAAAAGATCTAATCGAGATGACTTTTCCACCCTCCTCTTTCCGTACAAGTACTTGCTTGTTTTTAAACCACACAAATTTATGATTTTTCCGCTTCTTTACTTCTTTCGCCAGCATCAAGAGAGCCCGGGTGTATGACGTAAGTGCATCATTGATATATATTCTGTTTTCCCTTCTGCTGCCACTGCTTCTGCTGTTGGCGCTCTCGTTATCAGTCGCGTTAAAAATTAGGTTTCCGTTCTTCTTCTTCTTCTCGCTCATGATTTGCTGCTCCATTGACAGGTCAGTGAACCTAACACAAATGATCGATTTGTTTGAATGTCTATTGCTTTATTCTTTGTTTCGCATATTTTTCACGCAGCATCTCTCTATACCAGCATCAAAAACCTTAATTGACAAAACATTTTTGAATGCATTATTGTTGGTGACGTGGCACACCAAAAATATCGATGCAGTTGGAGAGAAGATGTTGTTGTTGCCGATATAGTTTACTCTCCAGTGAATTTACTTCACTTTCAGCTCCACATTTTCGGTTCGTAGCTCGTTGAGTGGAGCCAGTAAGCCATTGTTCGTTTCTTCCAGCTGGGTTAGCTTCAAATAAATCATTTTGAAAGTAAATTCAGATTCGGCTTCAGTGTGTGTAGATGTATCTGGATGCGCTGCTGTTGTTTGACCTCTGTTGTTAGTTCTTTGGTGGAGCACGATGAACTTTCTTTTCTTTCTCTGCATTGCTTATTTTTGTTGTTGATAATTGTATCAGGTATACGCATAGACCTGCACCTCAGCTCTTCGCACTTGTCACAACGAAAACTTTTTCTGGAATAGCACATGAATTCTGTATTTTGTTCGTTTATATATATTTACACAGAATATATGAAAAAAGCCAAAGCAATCAATACAAGATATCTCAGTGGAATAACTCCTTTCAATTTTAACTTTTTCAGCAAAAATAAAGCACTTCACAATGAAGGTAAAAAAAACTGTGACTTAATGTTTCTACTGAGATGCGCATGCATGGTAGCTAAATAAGATACATGTATAGTAATTCAGATTCAAATTTGTATACAATAAGTATTTTATTGTATACTGCGCTCGATCATTATTTATAGACAAATCAATTTTTTCTGATAAAAAAATGTTAGTCCTTCAAATTTTCCATTCTTACTGAAGTCAATGTTGAAGTCTCCAGCCAATATGAGAGGAAGCTTATGAAACTCTTGTTTAAGCAATTTAGAACCCCCCTCCCCCCACCCCTCAGTATATTCTAACAGCGCTCAATGAATAAATACTATAATATCCTCAATATTGGGAGATATATAAATAGCTACTGTAATTACTTCAACGCTTGTCCCATGTTAAAAACAACAGATCAAATATCACCGACTGACGAATGCCTGGTACTCAATTCTGTAATGTTTGAAAAAAATTATTTCCATATTTTCTGTATAAATGTGGACAGTATTTTCAGAGTTCTGGTATATTGCGACTCCACCAGCAATTGAAATTTGGGACAGCAATTTTTTCTTCATTTTTCATCCACGTTTCAGAAAGAAAAGACGATCGGAATTGTGAACAACTGGATCCATAATATCCAATATATGATTTCTTAAACTTTGACAGTTAAAAGCGAATAATGATAGGCCTCTTGTATTACGAATCATATTCAGGATATCTTGTGTTCTGGTCTGCAATATGTTTAAAGATAATCTATAGAATTCTTGCAGCAACCTCTCTGTTGATGTAGCTTGCTTTCGATTATGATAAAACTTAAATTTCGTTGGACCATCTTGAGGTGTTACAATATACAATTTTTCGATATTTGTTACACGAGATAACGCAACGTAAACGAGTTCTTACTAATCTTCTTTGCTGTACTCGTAAACTATTTCACTGAAAGTTCCACCCTATGATTTATGTATAGTCATAGCACAACCTGCTATCAAAGGAAAATGCTTTCCAGTAGCAATAACTTTCTTATCTGATGTCAACGAAATATTCGCAGATCGTAATTCAATAGGCACAGCAAGTAATCTTGCACTTTGTACAGCTAATTGAGCAGATTTTCTTATCTTCTTACTACCAATATTTGTTGAGCCACAAAACAAACCAAACCCTAACAGTTGACGTTGCCTTAGTTTGGTTTTCCGAAAGTTAGCCCAATTATCACAAATAAAATTATTATTTGGTAATTTCAGAGAGAAAGACTTTTATTTCCTGTAATTCAATTTTACATTCTATCATATTTATATATATGTACATACGCACGTTTGTTTTTTTTTCAAATAGGCTTTGTTTCCTTTTTTTTTTATCTTACAAAAATTTTAACTTAATTACCCTAAAGATAATGGCCACCTCCATCAACCGGAAAAACTAACAGCGTGGTCCCTTTTGACATTTCTCGACTTGACGTGGCCTCAATGCTGCCAGTGCTGTAACTTGATAGTGTAGTGCTGCCAGGTTTGCCAACACTCCCCCCTGGTAAGATGGGTCGTTGAGCCTACTTACCATCCTCTTTAAACCGGCCTACATCCAGCACGGCCAGTTTAGCTGAAGGCCTTGTGTAAACCCCTGTTGAAGTCTTTACTACCGCGCTTCTAACTACGCCATCTTTTCCCGGGACCACTTTGAGGACCACACCCTTTGGCCAGCTGTTCCGAGGGTTGTTTGGATCAACTATGATAACGATGTCTCCCTCTTTGACTGACCTGGACGCCGAGTACCACTTCGTTGGCCTCGTTAGATCCGGGAGGTATTCATTGAGCCACCGCCGCCAAAAACAGTTTGCGTATTGCTCGCTGATAAGTGAATGCTTCCGCAATATTCTCCCTTCACCTGATAGAATGCCACTCAGTTTTTCGCCATTTGAAGAATCCAAGAAGAAATGATTTGGCGTTAACGCTTCTGCGCTCTCGCCGTCTATAGGAACGTAAGTGAGTGGTCGAGAATTAACGATTCTCTCTACCTCTGCCATTATCGTCGAAAGCAGTTCATCTGATGGATTTTTTGCTGGTGATATATGCCTCCACGTTTGCTTCACGGAACGTACTAATCGTTCCCAACTGCCCCCCATATGCGGTGACGAGGGGAGAATGAAATTTCATTTCAAGTTAGGTCCGACGAAGTTTTGGGACGTCGATAGCTTGTACTGCTTCTTCGAGCTCTTCACTAGCGCCTCGAAAATTTGTCCCATTATCGCTATAAATCTCTACCGGCCATCCTCTTCGGGCGATGAATCTTTTTAAAGCCATTATACAGGAGTCAGTTGTTAATGAGCATGAGATTTCGATGTGTATTGCACGTACAGTCATGCACGTTATGAGTTCTCCCCATCGTTTCTCCAAATGTCTGCCAACCGTAACGGAGATGGGTCCAAAATAATCGATCCCGATGTAAGAAAATGGTCGAGTGAACGGTTGCAGCCTAGATGGTGGCAAGTCTCCCATTAGCGGTGGCTTTGGTATACTTCTGCGATTTTTGCGGAATTGACATGTTGCTTTTACCCCCTTGAACAATACCCGAAGTCTTGAAATGTAGAATTTTTGACGCAGCTCATTAACAACTGTTTCATCGTATTGGTGACAGAATCGAAGGTGAGGCAATGACTAATTTTGTTATTTGGTGATGCTTTGGTAGAATAATTGGTCTTTTCGTGGTTAAGGGAACGCCCGCTACTGCATCTATCCTTCCTCTCACTCGTAAAATTGAATTCTCATCCAAATATGGGCAGGGTTTGTATAATGGACTTGTTTTATCTATTTTACTGTTGCCTAAATCGTTGTAGCTTTTAAGGATCGAAATCTCTTCTGCAAATTCATCACTCTGACAGACTTTAATTAAATAGTTTTCCGCCTTACGCAAATCAATAGACAGCAAAAGGTTTTTTGCATGCGTATTTGGCATTGTCTTTGATGCTATACGAAACAAGCG
The DNA here is from genome assembly GCA_963966105.1 of Volucella zonaria. Lineage (NCBI taxonomy): Eukaryota > Metazoa > Arthropoda > Insecta > Diptera > Syrphidae > Volucella > Volucella zonaria. The sequence continues at coordinate 141,575,606 of OZ014530.1, read as the reverse complement.
GAAGATTCGCGTCATAGTTGTAAGAAGCCGATTCCATCGGCTGAAGCGGGACGCGTTGACTACAACCTTCAGTTCTTTGACATGGTGTAAATGAATATGTCTTTTTTCTTCTATGGGTTGTTCGAATATGCTAAATTTTTCAGGCCATCTATTCATTGATTCGTACAAAAAGGAGAGATCACGAAACCATCGGCTATCTGAGGTGAAATTATGTTTGGACTTCCATTTTGTGGCTTCATCAGCCACATTCTCTTTGCCTGGAAGCCACCTCCAATTTTTTACCTCCGACTCTTCCAAAATCTGTCCTACGAGAAAAGCCACAAATTGTTTATATTTTCCGTGCTCGGAATTTATCCAACTCAATACTGTTTTTGAATCTTACCAGAAATACTTTTCCTCAATGTCGACTGAATGCCCTGTGACGATAAGTTTTGCCAGCCGTATTCCCAAAAGCGCTGCCTCTAGTTCTAATCTAGGGATGGAGACTATTTTCATTGGAGCTATTTTTGTTTTGGCAGCTACTAAGGTTAGCTCAACCACATTTCCATAAGACACGCGCAAGTACCCTACACCTGAATATACCGTCTCACTAGCATCCACAAATATATGTATCTGCACGGAAGCGTCTTTTCCAGTGATCAGCTGTTTTAGGTATAACCTATCAATGACTATGTTTTTAATGTCTGAGATATAGCTCTTCCACTTACACCACTTTTCAAAATATGACGGATGGACCCTGTCATCCCATTCAACACCAGAACTCCAAACCTCCCGCAGTAAAATTTTCAAAAGCACTAAGAAATTCGCTATAAGTCCAAGGGGATCAAAAACTGACATCAGGATTTTGAGCATCTCTCTTTCAGTAGGCCAAATATCATTTGCAATGACATCAAATTTTAGAGTATGTGTTTTGATTGCGAAGGAGAACGAATCAGTAGATGCTGACATTTCAAGAATTTTTTCTGGTGCGGATAGAACATGCCAGTTTATAATACTCTTTTCGAAGGCTGCCTCTTTCTGTTTTAACGAGTTGAGTACGTTCGTTGAATTGTACATAAAATTTCTGATCTCAAATCCAGCTTGGCTGTGGATGAATATGACGTCTCTCGCTAACTTCACCGCTTCTTCTTCTGAGTCAACGCTGTCGAGATAGTCATCGACATAATGATTTTCAATAATCGCTTTTGCCGCTCGTGGATGTTTTTTTGCATACTCGTTTGCATCTGTGTTTTTTACGAATTGTGCACAAAACGGCGAACACGTTGACCTAAAGGTTAAAACTTGGATCGCATACTCTTCTATTTCCTTACTTTCTCTGTTCCTCCATAAGAATCGTTGAGCATTTTGGTCCGATTTCCTTACACGCACTTGGTGAAACATTTCTCTTATGTCAGCGCAAATGGCTATCTTCCGCTCTCTAAAACGAAATAAGACCGAGAGCAAAGATGGTACAATATCAGGTTCAGACATCAGCATAGAGTTGATTGAAATGCCATCCATAGTCGCCGCTGCATCCCATACAATCCTTATTTTATTTGGTTTGTGTGGGTTAAAAACAGGGAAAATTGGTAGATACCAAATAGGAGAAAATTCATTCTGCAATTCTTCTTTACTTATTTTCCTTGCATATTGCTTTCGCACATATTCCTCAATTTGATTGTTCAACTTCTCACTCAGTTTGAAATTCTTGGCCAATTTTCTTTCAAGGCACATCAGTCTCTGCGCAGCCATTGGGCGGGTATTAAGGCCAAAGCCCATAGAATCCGTTGCGTCCGTTGCATCGACGTTATCGACTGACAGCTGGATAGAACATACACTTTGTTATGGAAGCAGGCCCATAAACAAAGGACATGACGGAACGGACGGATAAAGTAGATTTACTTTCTACTTTTCAATCCGTTGGCAGTTCATACATTCACATATTGAGGAACATACATTCACATATTGAGGTTCACGTAGTAACAAATTGAGAGTAAGCACTTTCATTGGTGGATACATTGAGAGAATGAAGAGAAATTGTCGTAGCTTGAAAAGAAAACATTGAGATTAATTGACATTTCAATTATTTTGTTTCGTTTTGTTCGTTATTGTACCAACGTATGCTACGGATTCTATGGGACTGTCAATTCCGTCAAATATGTCAACGTCAACCTATCCGGCATCGTAACGGACGCAACGGATTCTATGGGCCGGGCCCTTTAGGCATTTTAATGTTCTCATATCTCCACAGCAACGGAACAACAAATTTTTTTCCTTGTCTGCATGTGTTGGTGTCCAGAATCTTCTCTGCTTTTTCGTCATCGCGCGAACGTACTGTTTTGTTATTTTGAGTGTCAGCTGATTCAATCGCCATGTATTCTCTAAACAACGTGCTCAGATATTTGTCTTCGTTCTTCTGACAGTCGCATATGTGGTAGTTGTAATACTTCTGTTGGCCATAAAGTTTCACGTCGTTATCTTTCGTATGTGGTCCATACACCGCCCATCCTAATCATGTTTTGGAAGCAGCTATTTGGTTCTCGACGCCTTCTCGCGATCGCAACGGAACACCCAGTTTCCACTGTTGTTTGTTTCTTTCTATAATGTAGAGTGACTGGGATGATTTTGAATAATATGCTTTTATTACTCATTTGATGGCGGTTCACTTGGGCAGAAGGAGTTGTGTTGATCATTTTGTGAAGTAATTGGTGATGTTTATAATTGCATCCATTAATACCACACACCTAAACTGCATAGCATCGATTCCTACCATGTTGTCGAAGGCACGTTCGGCATATAACAAACCGTTTCACTGCATTCCATCTTTCATTTAGATTCATTTTTAAGAATTGTTGACACAGATCTATCGATTTGCAGTGATATGAGCAGAATGGACATTCTCGTGCACTTGTTTCTTGTTCTGAACTCTGGTGGACATTCAGCGAGGCTCTCAGTGAGTATTTTTCATTTCGTGATGAATAAAGGTGTTCAATGGCGTTACTTCACAGGCTGAATGTGCTACGTCTGATAGCCAATTACTGAAAGTGGATGGGTCTGCTACCCTGGCGCTCCTACGATAACATCCCCAATCTACACGAAGTTGTGGTGGTAATTTCTCAATTAGTTCTTGAAGCAGACACGGATTTGTTAGATGTGTATGCAATTCGCTTGCTTCCATTACTAAGCACATGTTTTGTACTGAAAGAGAAAATTTTATAATACTTTGTAGTTTTTCTACGCGAGGTGGAGATTCCTTTCTTATCTTCTCAATTAAATTATTTATTAGTAACTCGGACCGCCCGTAAAGCAGCCTCAAGGTACTAATGACGCCTGGGACCTCTTCTGGAAGAAGCAAACGACACCTTACTGCTTCTAGTGCATCTCCTTTTAGACAATTTTGAAGTCGTCGTAAGTTTTCGGTGTTTGTGTATCCACAGGAGTTCGTTGGGCTATTAAACCAGCTAATGAATAATGGCCATTCTTCTGATCGTCCACTGAACGTCACTTGCTCCTTAGATAATAATTGTCTTGCTGTCTGTTCGGGGATGACGTTGCTATTGATCACCCTGTTGCAAAATGATTTGCTGTAGGTGTATCAGTCGAAACGACGTTGCCTATTGACGTAGCCCCAATACCAGGATACGAGGGCTTGATTTCCTAGACTTCTAAACAGTGTATATTTCTTTTCAATATACTCCATGTCGCGTTTCTTTTTTAGGTTATGTTCTTCCTCTAGCTGTTGCAATAGCAGAATGATATTTTCTTGTGAGTCATCTTGCCGTGATTGAATTGCAAGAGCTGGACATGGTTGAGTCGCGTGAGCTTGGCGTGGCTGAGTTGCAATAGAAGTGGTCTGGCTTGTGAGACTCGACGGCTGTGGCACAACTTGCTTATTTTCGGAGGAATTTGGAACATTTTCTTCACACAAGGATTTTCAGTTGACACAACTCCAATCATGGTTTACCACTTCGTCAGTAACTCCTGCGCATGTGTAGTGGTACCAACCATCACAATCGTCACATTGTACCATGTCGGATGTATCGACGTTTTTGCAAGCATTACAGCTATAGGACATTTTGATTGGGTGGCGTAACGTATCTGGCCGATGCAGAGGTAGAGACTGCTTTACTTTTGTTGGCGAATCGTCGTCGAAATATAATTTATTTAAAGACCAATGGACTTACTCGTACCTTGCTCCTTCAAGACGGCGTATCGGGGCTTGTTGCTGTGGGCCTGCTGTTGGCGTTCTGTGCCGGTGGCGGTGGTGTTGCTGTCGGCGTCCTGTGCTGGTGGCGGTGTTGTTGCTGTCAGCGTCCTGTGCCAGTAGCGGTGGTGTTGCTGTCAGCGTCCTGTGCCAGGGGCGGTGGCTTTGCTGTCGGCGTCCTGTGCTGGTTTCGGTGGTGTTGCTGTCAGCGTCCTGTGCTGGTGTTGCTCTCAGTTTCCTGTGCCAGTGGCTTTGATGGAGGTGACTTGACAGTCGTAAATGCGCTTTTATTAACAGTATGTATACCGTATATGTATACAAACGAAATAAAAGATAATGTTGACGTTGCCTTAGTTTGGTTTTCCGAAAGTTAGCCCAATTATCGCAAATAAAATTATTATTTGGTAAATTCAGAGAGAAAGACTTTTATTTCCTGTAATTCAATTTTACATTATATCATATTTACATATATGCACATACGTACGTTTGGTTTTTTTCCAAATAGGCTTTGTTTCCTTTTTTTTTTATCTTACAAAAATTTTAACTTAATTACCCTAAATATAATGGCCACCTCCATCAACCGGAAAAACTAACAGCGTGGTCCCTTTTGACATTTCTCGACTTGACGTGGCCTCAATGCTGCCAGCGCTGTAACTTGATAGTGTAGTGCTGCCAGGTTTGCCAACACTAACTATAATGTTATTTGTATCCAAATCTAAATGCTCTAATTTTCCTGTTGAACCCTTACTTACACCATCTGACACATCGATGTTTGTCGTAATACGAACGTTCAAGAGTCAAGACTATTATGTATACATGCAGTAAGGAGCAAAACTGTCCGGATGTTACGAGTATGCATCTCCATGGTTTTGTTATCAAAATGAGTAAGCCAATACCAATTCGAAATTCATTTTAAGTTTATTTACTTAACTAATTTTTTTTTTCAAAATTCCGTTATAAAAACTAGTAAAAAATTCAATTCTTAAAAGAAAAATTAACAAAAAACAAGAAAATTTCTATTCGGACACTTTTGCATTAGTTGATTTAAAAACAGTATTCTCTTGTATACATGAATTGCACCTTTATTTGTGCCGCAAGAATTTAACATTTTGATGTTGATGTAGTTTATTTGTATTTAATTCATAGTTTGTTGTTCTACTGTTGTTTTTAAAAAAATAAAACTTAAGAAAATTCCAATCGGCAAAGAAAATAGTGTTGTAAATTTATTAAAAACGAATTTTTCGTGTCGTAAAATTGCTAAACTGTTAAAAATAAGTAAAACAACGGTTAATGACATTAAAAAACGCCGAAATGTTATTTGTGCAAACAACCTTGGAGGCCGACCAAGAATCATTTCCGACGGCGATGTTCGGTTGATGGAGCAATTGCTCCATAAAAACAATAATTTCACACCAAAAACTGCTGCAAAAGCCATAGGAAAAGATGTCAGTACATGGACAGCTAGACGTGCGCTAAAAAAGAATAGGTTTGGTCGTAAGCGTAAAAAAAAAGGCGGCTTTTTCAGAAAAAAATGTTCAACGCCGCTTGAATTTCTGTAAGAAGCACAAAGACTGGACTGTAGATGACTGGAAACGAGAAATTTGGACCGATGAGACTAATATTAACCCTTACCAATCAGATGGCAAGGAGTTAACCGTTAACCGTTACCTATCAGATGGGATTGCCCTCATGAACGCCTTCAAAAGCTTCAGGTGAAGAAAACGATGAAACACGGTGGCGGAGCGTAATGGTTTGGGGCTTTTTTACTTGGTGGCACGTCGGTCCATTGATAAGGATCCAAGGGATTATGAAAAAGGAAGACTACTTAAACATCCTGCAAACTAATCTACCCGATTTTGTTGATGAGTGCGCGTATCCAATTGAAAAAATCGTGTTCCAGCAAGACGGAGATCCGAGGCATACAGCAAAAATCGTTCAATATTGGCTCCAAACCCAAAATTTTCAATTGATCCAATGGCCTGCGTAGAGCCCGGATAGTAACACAATTGAAAATTTGTGGGCAATCATTAAAAGGAGGTTCCACCGAAAACCGTCGATGAACTTTGGGAAAGAGTGCAAAGAGAATGGCAGAATATTGAACACAAATTAATAGAAAAATTGATGGAGAGTATGCCTAATCGAATTAAGAGTGTGTTAAGAAATAGAGGACTTTGGCCAAAATATTAGTTTTTATAAATGAATAGCGATTAGACAACCATATCTAAAAAACTTGCTAATGTGCAAAAGTGTCCGAATAGAGAATTTTTTGGTTTTTGTTAATTTTTCTTTTAAGAATTGAATTTTTTACTAGTTTTTATAATGGAATTTTGAAAAAAATGTTTAGTTAAGTAAACAAACTTGAAATGAATTTCAAATTGGTATTGGCTTACTCATTTTGATAACAAAACCATGGAGATGCATAACATCCGGACAGTTTTGCTCCCCATTCTAGGTATTTTTTTTTTAATTACGAGGGCGGGTCAATAATTCCGTGCATTTTTGAATTTCTGACCTCTTTACTGAAACAGCAACACTGCTCCTGTCAACAGGCATCTGTCAGTTGACTCCTGTCAAAATTTAAACTTGCTGCGTCAGTTAGTTTGTGTTTGACAGCTATTTTTATCAGATTACTCACTAATTTGAGGAGAAAATGGAAGAAAGTGAATTTCGTGTGCTTATTAAGCATTATTTCTTGCGAAAAAAAACCATTACCGAGACCAAGGCTAAGCTTGATAAATACTATGGGGACTCTGCACCATCGATTTCAATGATAAAAAAGTGGTTTACTGAATTTCGTTGTGGCCGTACAAGCACTGAAGATGCCGAACGTCCTGGACGCCCAGTTGAGGTCTCTACACCCGAAACAATCGAAAAAATTCACGATATGGTGTTGGCCGACCGAAGATTGAAAGTGCGAGAGATTGTGGAAGCCGTAGGGATCTCGCATGGCTCAGTGGTTTCGATTTTCAATGATCACTTGGGCATGAGAAAGCTTTCCGCAAGATGGGTGCCGCGTTTGCTCACAGTCGACCACAAACGCAATCGTGTAACAACTTCACAGGAAGGTTTGGCGTTGTTTAATCGCAATATGGAGGAGTTTTTGCGCCGTTTTGTAACCGTGGACGAAACATGGATCCATCACAACACACCAGAGAACAAACAACAGTCAAAACAGTGGGTTTCTAAGGGTGAATCGGCGCCAAAGAAGGCCAAGGTGGGTTTGTCAACCAATAAAGTTATGGCGACTGTTTTTTGGGATGCACGCGGGATAATCCACATTGACTACCTTCAAAAGGGAAGAACAATCAATGGGGAATATTATGCCAACTTATTGGACCGATTCAATGACGATTTGAAAAAAAAACGACCTCATTTGGCCAAGAAAAAAGTTCTTTTCCACCAAGACAATGCAAGGGTGCACACATGTGCAGTTGCCATGGCAAAAATCCATGAATTGGGCTATGAATTGCTCCCTCATCCACCCTATTCTCCAGATTTGGCTCCGAGCGACTACTTCTTGTTCCCAAACCTGAAGAAATTGCTTGGTGGAAAAAGATTTGACTCCAATGATGAAGTCATCTCGTCATTTTGAGGACCTCGACAAATCATTTTTTTTGGAAGGGATAAAAAAATTGGAGAAGCGTTGGACAAAGTGTATAGAGCTCAACTGCGACTACGTTGAAAAATAAAATTATTTTTATATCAAAAAATCTGTTTTAATCCAAAAGTCACGGACTTATTGACCCGCCCTCGTATCATTAATTTAATTGCTTTCTAAATACATATTATTACTTTCAATTAATTGCGAGAAGACGGCAACACTATTTGGTATCTAAATTTCATGTGTTATGTAAAAGTTCTTATTATATACCTAATTTCATTATTACATAAGGAGCATCACATCACGCCACCCAAAACTTTTGTAAAAAATCTTGATTCTCTCAAGTTCATGTTTTTTTAATGGTTCGCCATTGCCAAATTTAGTTAGGAAATTAGAAAACGCAACATTAGTTTATCTCATAACTTGGTTGAGCTGATAAAAGTTAAGTTTTCGCCAAAGATTAGGTCCAACCATATGTATTTTGATACACCTATATATTGGTGTTGCTCGTACCGGTGGTAGCTGCCGTAAATCTCCAAATAATATCTATTTGGTATACAAAGTCATCCTTATAATTTTGACTAAAAGCTCAGCACTAATCATACTTACAATATTTCATCAATGATGAATACTTTTACAAATCTAAAAAGAGGTCGATACAAATGTATAGTTTCAGATGGAAGAGCCAATAGTCTTGAAATTAAAATTCTAAGTGCAGTATGAGTGGTAGTATCCTCGATTGCTACAACAGCTTTATAAGCTATATAAGCATTAAAATAACCGTCTGTATCAGTAAATCTATTATAAATTTCCACTATGAGTCTTATGACGAAAGTTTTACCAGCACCTGCTGGACCAGTGAACAAAATTTGAAATGGCGCTTCATCTTTGTAAATGATAAATAATATGCTCGTTTTGTTTTTCGTTTGCCATTCTCATAAGCTAGTAGAATTGATTCTGGTCCATTACATGCTCTTTTGGATATCAGCATTAACAACAGAATTTGGCTCTCGCTCTAACATTTCATAAAGATTATTTTCAAAATTTACATTGGCATGTCTTTCTAAGTCCTCATCTTCGTTTTTATCATTATGTGTACATAATTGTCTGCAAATTTCTAACATTCTTTGTATGGCAAATTTTAATTCGAATTCTTTTCTGCGTTCTGATATTAACTCTTTGTCATTTTCGTATATTTCTATAAATTTATAGCAGTTAGAATATCATTTTCTTCGTCTCGAAAATAAATATGTACGATAACATAATGAT